>OY977940.1:12085000-12685000 GCA_963854355.1 Epinotia brunnichana
TTTTACGTTCAGATGTTGTTTAAATAAGAGGAACAGGAGCGTAAATGTGGATCATACTCAGTGTAAAGATCGTTGAACCCTCGAAAAGGTGCTCAATCCCGGCTAATGCTATAAACAATACAAACTAGTAAGTTTTTACGCCATCCGGGGTGTACGTCACAGTAAATATATTATCTAAAGCAGTATGACAACTAGTTTCTTAAGATCTTTTTGCACCTGTGCGGCACGCGGACCGATGTAACGCCGACTACCTCGACTTGAGCTTACGTTTACTGTAGCGACGCGCGTCTGTGTGAGTGCATCACATTGGACGTTTGTATGGCTTTGTTTTGCTGTTTTCAGCTATACATCTAGTGCATTCCTTTGTTTTTTCTGGCGGCATGGACTTCCGCATGGTAAGCCCTCATTCATTCAATATGCTTGTGATCTAAGATTTTTTTACAATGCCATTCGAACCAGCGTTTGGAGAGGAACAAATGTTTGTATGGGAGCAACTACAATTAAAGAACATGAATACTCAAAAATTTGAACCAAAGACAGACCTCGCGGGCGGCAGCCGAAACGCTTAATACGAATTGACATAAAAGAATGACGTCACAGTATGCTATTTGTACTAATCGTTGTATGGAAAATCAAGTAGACTGCTGTTTCGGTCGCGAACTTACTGCGTTTAGGTCCAAGTTGTCGTACAATTTTGTTTCTATAAAAGCGTAAGGAATCTTTTGGTAGCTTTAAATTGAGGTAAGTACTTATTGGACGATAAAAAAAATGCATATTTTCTCTAATGTTCCAATCTTTTTATAATTTTAATTATATCTTGTAATTTATACTTTATTACAATAATTTTATGGTTTATTAGCAACACTACGTTATCAATTTTAACATGAGTCTACAACCCTAGTATACCTATATCTACCTGTGGAGCGTGGCCTGCTGTTGCTGCAGCGGCTGCACCTTGGTGAGCGCGGTGGAGTAGGCGAGGTTGGCGCGCACCCAGGCGGCCAGCGGCGCGGCGGCCGCGCTGGCCCGCTTGGCCGCCGCCGGCGAGAACGACGCGCCGCGCCGCTCCAGCAGAGAGGCTACCGATGACGCCGCCTCCGCGCTGATCTGGGTTGCGTCCAGGCATATATCTACCTGTGGAGCGTGGCCTGCTGTTGCTGCAGCGGCTGCACCTTGGTGAGCGCGGTGGAGTAGGCGAGGTTGGCGCGCACCCAGGCGGCCAGCGGCGCGGCGGCCGCGCTGGCCCGCTTGGCCGCCGCCGGCGAGAACGACGCGCCGCGCCGCTCCAGCAGAGAGGCTACCGATGACGCCGCCTCCGCGCTGATCTGGGTTGCGTCCAGGCATATATCTACCTGTGGAGCGTGGCCTGCTGTTGCTGCAGCGGCTGCACCTTGGTGAGCGCGGTGGAGTAGGCGAGGTTGGCGCGCACCCAGGCGGCCAGCGGCGCGGCGGCCGCGCTGGCCCGCTTGGCCGCCGCCGGCGAGAACGACGCGCCGCGCCGCTCCAGCAGAGAGGCTACCGATGACGCCGCCTCCGCGCTGATCTGGGTTGCGTCCAGGCATATATCTACCTGTGGAGCGTGGCCTGCTGTTGCTGCAGCGGCTGCACCTTGGTGAGCGCGGTGGAGTAGGCGAGGTTGGCGCGCACCCAGGAGGCCAGCGGCGCGGCGGCCGCGCTGGCCCGCTTGGCCGCCGCCGGCGAGAACGACGCGCCGCGCCGCTCCAGCAGAGAGGCTACCGATGACGCCGCCTCCGCGCTGATCTGGGTTGCGTCCAGGCATATATCTACCTGTGGAGCGTGGCCTGCTGTTGCTGCAGCGGCTGCACCTTGGTGAGCGCGGTGGAGTAGGCGAGGTTGGCGCGCACCCAGGCGGCCAGCGGCGCGGCGGCCGCGCTGGCCCGCTTGGCCGCCGCCGGCGAGAACGACGCGCCGCGCCGCTCCAGCAGAGAGGCTACCGATGACGCCGCCTCCGCGCTGATATGGGTTGCGTCCAGGCATCTGCGGGGAAGAGATCTCTATACGTCCTACTAATGCCGATCAAAACTTGACAATCGGTTGGAGGTAGACAGACATCAGAAATCGACATGCACTTTAATGCGCAGGTGAAGTAACACTGATCACTTTCTCACGCCCACTACTCGGAAATGTGTCGAAAGACGGTCCAAATTGATGCTTCAAAACTGTAATTAGTTGTACATTACATTAACAGGGCCTTCTATAAATTTGTAGTAGCATACGTATCGCAACCTTCCGAGCAGCATCCCTAGAGTCACCTGATGTCTTCTTTGACGCCTCGCTTGGAGAGGAAGTTCTTCATAGAGTGCCAGGACGTGTCGGCGATGCCCATCAGGCGCAGCACTCCCTCGAGGACGTCGCGCACCACGTCGGGCGGGGCTCGCAGCGAGCGGATCTAAAAGAGGTAGTCTTTGAGCGGATAAAATGTGAGATTGCCGTGATAGGTTGCTAACATACCGCCCAAAACCCATTTCAGCCCTATTACCTGTTTTTCCTACGCTGATATTATGTTTGATTCAAAATACTGACGGAAATATACATGTGGAGTTGTGAATTTACCTCGCTCAGCGACTCTGGGCGTATGTCACCCACAGCCGCCCGCGCAGCGGCGATGATCGGCTCCACCGACGCCAATTCCTTTTCAATTTCTTTCTTTCTGTAACCGACAACACAGGTGATATACTTATGCGGTACACTATCCAGACTACGATTTTTTGTTCTGGAAATTGTATTTTTTGTGCTAGGTCTGCTTGCCCGAGAGTGTCGCTTGCAGTATTCGGTACGGCTTGGCATGCTGCTTGGGCACCTCTCTCTAGACAGGATGTACTAGATCAGTGCTTTTCAACCTATTTCATAGTGGTATGTAAAAATCACCCTCCGCTGTTCTTAACCTGGTCTTCTCGACCTGGTCGAGCGCCTGGTTGTCGACAGTTTGCTTCTTCTACAGCGCGGCCCGTTGTTGCACCTTCTACGTCATGTACTGGCTAATTGGCCTCTACTGCTAACAAGTATGGGTCACATACCGTATCTGCAGCTTGTCGTTATCCTGCTCGATGCTCTTCTTGAGCGCGTGCATCTCCTCCTTCTTGTCCGTGGTGGCGCGCACGGTGGCACCGATCTGGTCGAGCGCCTGGTTGTCGACAGTTTGCTTCTTCTACAGCGCGGCCCGTTGTTGCACCTTCTACGTCATGTACTGGCTAATTGGCCTCTACTGCTAACAAGTATGGGTCACATACCGTATCTGCAGCTTGTCGTTATCCTGCTCGATGCTCTTCTTGAGCGCGTGCATCTCCTCCTTCTTGTCCGTGGTGGCGCGCACGGTGGCACCGATCTGGTCGAGCGCCTGGTTGTCGACAGTTTGCTTCTTCTACAGCGCGGCCCGTTGTTGCACCTTCTACGTCATGTACTGGCTAATTGGCCTCTACTGCTAACAAGTATGGGTCACATACCGTATCTGCAGCTTGTCGTTATCCTGCTCGATGCTCTTCTTGAGCGCGTGCATCTCCTCCTTCTTGTCCGTGGTGGCGCGCACGGTGGCACCGATCTGGTCGAGCGCCTGGTTGTCGACAGTTTGCTTCTTCTACAGCGCGGCCCGTTGTTGCACCTTCTACGTCATGTACTGGCTAATTGGCCTCTACTGCTAACAAGTATGGGTCACATACCGTATCTGCAGCTTGTCGTTATCCTGCTCGATGCTCTTCTTGAGCGCGTGCATCTCCTCCTTCTTGTCCGTGGTGGCGCGCACGGTGGCACCGATCTGGTCGAGCGCCTGGTTGTCGACAGTTTGCTTCTTCTACAGCGCGGCCCGTTGTTGCACCTGCTACGTCATGTACTCTTGGCTAATAGGCCTCTACTGCTAACAAGTATGGGTCACATACCGTATCTGCAGCTTGTCGTTATCCTGCTCGATGCTCTTCTTGAGCGCGTGCATCTCCTCCTTCTTGTCCGTGGTGGCGCGCACGGTGGCACCGATCTGGTCGAGCGCCTGGTTGTCGACAGTTTGCTTCTTCTACAGCGCGGCCCGTTGTTGCACCTGCTACGTCATGTACTCTTGGCTAATAGGCCTCTACTGCTAACAAGTATGGGTCACATACCGTATCTGCAGCTTGTCGTTCTCCTGCTCGATGCTCTTCTTGAGCGCGTGCATCTCCTCCTTCTTGTCCGTGGTGGCGCGCACGGTGGCACCGATCTGGTCGAGCGCCTGGTTGTCGACAGTTTGCTTCTTCTACAGCGCGGCCCGTTGTTGCACCTGCTACGTCATGTACTCTTGGCTAATAGGCCTCTACTGCTAACAAGTATGGGTCACATACCGTATCTGCAGCTTGTCGTTATCCTGCTCGATGCTCTTCTTGAGCGCGTGCATCTCCTCCTTCTTGTCCGTGGTGGCGCGCACGGTGGCACCGATCTGGTCGAGCGCCTGGTTGTCGACAGTTTGCTTCTTCTACAGCGCGGCCCGTTGTTGCACCTTCTACGTCATGTACTGGCTAATTGGCCTCTACTGCTAACAAGTATGGGTCACATACCGTATCTGCAGCTTGTCGTTCTCCTGCTCGATGCTCTTCTTGAGCGCGTGCATCTCCTCCTTCTTGTCCGTGGTGGCGCGCACGGTGGCACCGATCTGGTCGAGCGCCTGGTTGTCGACAGTTTGCTTCTTCTACAGCGCGGCCCGTTGTTGCACCTTCTACGTCATGTACTGGCTAATTGGCCTCTACTGCTAACAAGTATGGGTCACATACCGTATCTGCAGCTTGTCGTTCTCCTGCTCGATGCTCTTCTTGAGCGCGTGCATCTCCTCCTTCTTGTCCGTGGTGGCGCGCACGGTGGCACCGATCTGGTCGAGCGCCTGGTTGTCGACAGTTTGCTTCTTCTACAGCGCGGCCCGTTGTTGCACCTTCTACGTCATGTACTGGCTAATTGGCCTCTACTGCTAACAAGTATGGGTCACATACCGTATCTGCAGCTTGTCGTTCTCCTGCTCGATGCTCTTCTTGAGCGCGTGCATCTCCTCCTTCTTGTCCGTGGTGGCGCGCACGGTGGCACCGATCTGGTCGAGCGCCTGGTTGTCGACAGTTTGCTTCTTCTACAGCGCGGCCCGTTGTTGCACCTTCTACGTCATGTACTGGCTAATTGGCCTCTACTGCTAACAAGTATGGGTCACATACCGTATCTGCAGCTTGTCGTTCTCCTGCTCGATGCTCTTCTTGAGCGCGTGCATCTCCTCCTTCTTGTCCGTGGTGGCGCGTACGGTGGCACCGATCTGGTCGAGCGCCTGGTTGGCAGCGGCTTGCTTCTCAGATAACGCGGCCTCTTGCTCAGCCGCTTGTGCTTGGAGTGTGGCCACTTCACTACGCGCGCGACGGAGAGCTTCAACACCTGCCTAGAGTATTCAATTTATTTTCCAAAAGCTGCCTGGCTGCGTATTGAAAGGAACCCGGTATAATAGTGAAAGAATTTTAACATCGGATGAACAATTTCGGTGATTACCCAGACATTTACCTGCATATTATTGCTATTGTTTAGGATCTTGAATCGTATCCGACATGCCGACGGATCTGGTGCTGATTGAGTATGTATAAAATGGTGTTACTTTCTGACTCAACAAAATATGAATAAGTACATTGTAGAACACGACTTATCGCGATATTAGTTCATAAAAGTAATACATATTTAGAAACTGAAGTTCAACTTCAATTCATACAAAATGTTAGCAAGTGTATTTGTTAGCGACGTGCTCAAAATGGGTTTCTTTTAAACTGTTATTTTTTGTATTTTTATAAGGTACTTTGGTAATTTGAACCTGTTAGTTTTTAAGCCCAAATTTCGGGTAGGTATACGTGTGACGCAGCGACATAGTGCTAACGGTCTTGCATTGACTTGACCTGCAGTCGTCTCTGTCTATCCACGCGCGACACACGTACCTACTGCTCAATGCAATGTATAAATTATGTTTTAAATTATTTCTTGTGAATATTTTATAAATTGTTGACGTGTAAATTTATCTATTTTACCAATAAATAACTGAACTGCTCTCTCAATTGTATGACGTGGTGTCAGTATTTTTCGAAATTAAACTGTTTTCGTGGCTCAAATCAGTGCTTTTTATTGTAGAACACCTACATATTATCCACTAACCGAAAGCATATTTTTCCTCTGCACCAAAACTTCCTTCTTCCTGCTGACTATATGGAAGTAAGTCTTGATGAAACCGATGTACCGACAAGGCGCTTTCATCCATTCCACATCGAGACTGGAGTATATGTTCAAGAAACCCTCTACGGGGATCGCCTCGTGTTCTTTTGATGATTCCGATAGGTTTTCTTTTATTAATCTGCAAATTTTTGAGAGGTTATTAGAACTGTGTCTATACGTTTCCGGCAGGAATCAAAAATATAAAAACAAATGACACTTTTTACCCGTTCACATATTTATAAAATAAATTAACGATAAACATCTAAGTAACCTTACGATCAAAGTAATCATTCGAGTCTAAGCAATGTCACTGGCTTACTGAGTCTCATCGCTTGCTTTGTAAAACTTTAGTTAAATACGGAGGTAAAGACAGAAACTATCGAAGATGGGTATGTTATTAGTTATTAATTACTCTCTATAACATAAACTACTAACACAACATTACACATCGTCTTGCTTAAACCACATTAAGTCCAGGCGAAAAACGAAGCCAGTAAATTCATTTTATATATTATTCAATAGAAATTTACATCTCTCTCAATTGTTTTTCTCCTGGAATCCTCAAATGTAAATCAATCAACATCATATTACCTACTTCATTACATCTTTTAAGGTTAGTTTTACCTTGAGTTTTTCAATTCTAATCAATCTATAGAATCTCGAAATATTGTATTACAAATTACTAAATAAATGGTAACATAACAGGAAAGTTAAAAGTAATCTAACTAAATTGAGGTACAGTCAAACTCATAAGTCACCATCTTGACACCTTACCGCTTTCACCAGTGTGACAACTTCGTATGGCAGATTAACCATGACGTTAAAGCGACACGTAAAAAGGTTGTCAGCCCCTTATGAGTTCGACCGAACTTAATTGGTACAAAGTTTGTACTACAAACTCTTATATAAACGTTGATAATTGCTGATAAAAAAGTGCATGTGAGTTCAACGACAAGGTGCAAAAGTGTACGGTGCCTAAACCACTCTAGTGCGTTGATCGTGGTACCTCTGAATGACCAGCTGAGGCATCTGCCTCAGGGTTTCGCTGCACCACCCCTCTATCCAAATGAGGTGGCTCTCTTTATAAAGCAGCGGGAACTTTTCCATCAGTTCATATAGATTATCTTGGTCTTTGTCCAAGCATATGACTATACCCAGGTTAGTTTTTATATCTAGAATGTTAAGATGGGTAGTTTAGGTATTAAATCAATCATAGGGTTAATTGCCACTTCGCAAAAATATAAAGAAAGCAAAGAATCTGTTATTATTTTGAACCAAACTGTTAAGGCTAAGGCTTTGTCAAAGCATTCCTAATAAGAGCAGTATAAAAAGGTGGCTAGTAACTGAATGACACTTTCTTAAGTAAGCAGTTATTGACGATTTACTGTGTTCTATCTCAAATTGTAGTATAACTGATGAAATACAAATAACACTCATGGGTCAATCAACTATTCTTTGTTGCTCGTTGCCATGGTTACGTCTCCTGGGTCACTCTTTAAAACTATCATCTTACGGTTTGTTATATTGGTAAACCCATTCCATGGTGGGGCATCTCCTTAGCATGATAGGAGTTGAATATATAGTATTTTTTCTAAGAAACACTGGCACTGTTGTCTCTTGGCTTACCGGGACAGAATAACAACAAGAAAAAGTTGATTGACCCTCATAATCAATACCACAACCGATCCATTCAACGTCAATTCGACGTCGCTTAACATCTATCGGCGCATCGAAATTGAATCGATTGATTGGTACGCTACATCCTAAGATGTGATGATGATGTTATGTTAGTTAAGTCGTACCAAAGATTATCGTATCTTTATCTTATCTGATCTCATTTAGATGAGGGCTCTTTCGGATACACTCCGTCCCAGTGAGATATTTTGTGCATATCGTATTTTTTTAATTTGTTTACCTAAGAGGCTAGGCCTCGCTCGGTTAAATACGTAATTTAACCGAGCGAGGCCTAGGCTCGAAGCACGAATAGCACTTATGCAGCCTGATGAATGTGGCCACAGTTACTAATCAATTACACAAGATTACCCCGTCGTGTTTGGGCTCATTGAAATCCACTTCTCTCTGCGAAGGAAACACTGGTGCCGTCTGAACAGAATCCGCACTGGGCACGCCAGGTGCAAATACCTAAAGCACAAATGGGGATGGACAGATAGCCCATTGTGTGACTGCGGCATTGAAGATCTAACCATAGACCATATCGTTAAGCGATGTGCCAAAAGATGTTATCAGGGCGACCCGGGGGACCTCTATAATTTAATACCAGAAGCTGTGGATTGGTTGTGCAATCTGGATGTTGATGTATAAGATACTATTTCTATAAATAATCTATATTCCTAATTCAAGAAAACGCCATACGATTAAATAAAATAAGTAATTGACGACTGTGCAAAAAAGTACAGTCGGCAACATAGGCTTGTACCAAAAATGAAATGATTGGTAGAGACTTATTGTTACTTTACTTACTTTGGATCACCTGCGTCTGCGTATTATTTATCGACGGCATAATGTGTGTCGGTATGGAGTGCGTCGACTGCGCGCGTCTCAAAGCCTCTATAGAGGCCAACGTTGTGTGGTCCACGGCGCTCTCTCGAACCAATACCAGCGTACGAGAGCCCTCGCTTGATGATGACAGGGCCTGTATAAGACAATGCCACAAGGTATAATCTCATCTAATTATACCGCGATAATAATGTGATGTTCTTCTACTTCTAGAGGTATACCCAATCCAGATAACATTATATTGCAACGGACAAATTCGTCTGCGTTTTTTCGTTTATCTAGGATATCAAAGGGGAACATTGTACAATTTTTACTTATTTCGATCAATTGGTGCTTTTAAAACATTGCAATAATATTTTTTGTTACGTTTCACAATGGTTTTCCTTGAAATTGCATGAAGATGATCTGGTAAATTATGATATGTGGGCAGCACCGTGGCTATAATATGCGCCGCCGCGCGCCGCCTAACACAATCTACTACACCTGCGTTAGTCTAATCATATCAGCCGAAAGACGTCCACTGCTGGACATAGGCTTCCACCAAAGAGTGCCAAAGTGACCGGCCCTGCGCCACCCGCATCCAGCGGACTCCCGCGACCTTTACCAGGTCATCAGTCCACCTTGGTTCTGCTGCGGATAGCCGCATTTCAGATGCGATCACGCTGAGAAACTCCCAACATAGCCCTCTGCATTGCCTTTTGGGTGACTTTGAGTCTTCTTATGAGGCCCATTGTAAGCGACCACGTTTCAGTGCCATATGTCATCGCTGGCAACACACACTGGTCAAAGACTCTCGTCTTGAGTAACTGCGGAATATTGGACTAAAAAAATTTGCCGTAGGTTCCCGAACGACGCGCGACGATTGACCTCTTTCTCGAAGTTGGAGCTACCTAACTGGACAGTCTGTCCTAGGTATACATAATCGTCTACAACTTCGAGTGTAAAGTGTCCTGCGTTAGTCTAGTCAAATAATATAAACTTATGTTATACACACGCACAATAATGATTAAAGAGTGTAGGTACGTACATTTTTGAGCTGAGAGTTGAACTCCTGGTCATAGTTGACGGTGTACAGCGTTGCGGGTAGCGACGTAGCTACTATATGCGCCGCCGCGCGCCGCCCCACGCCCGCGGTGCCCACACACACTACTACTCCTCCGTTGGTCTAAAATAATAATAAAATTGAGAGTATAATTTGCAGCATGTCTGACAAACCACTGTTTACTGTTTGTTCCTTTAAAAAAATGATCAAGACGAAAGCTATACATATGTATACACCACAAAGTTACAGAAATATGTATACAGACCTTATTACTACAGAAGTAAGGTCGTTGTAAACATATTTTTGCAACTTTGGGTATATACATATTGGTGACCTTGACTGACAACTTCATATGGCAGTTAAACATAACGTTTAATGCAACACGGTACAAAGGTGATAAGCCCATCGTGAGGCTGACCGTACGTGAGTTTCAAGTTTGCTTCGCATCTAACTTAATGTCGGCGGCATACGGTACACGCGAAATGAACTGTGGAGGTCGCGCATTCATACGACTATTCTCCTGGAGGAGTATCCAACAGAGCTGTGCGAGGCTGCGAGGCGGTAAGAGAAAAAAAACATCAACCAATAGGAAGCGATGCGCGAGCGCTGCCAGCCACGCTATGAAGTATGAGGGCGTTTCTGCGCTCACCAGTTGGCGCCACTGGCGAGCAAGGTCCAGAAATATAGCTGTCAAAGTTCACATTTAAATCGTACTTAAAATAATAAATCAATATTTTTAAATAATAATTAATAATAAATAGTATTTTTCACAATCGTGTTATAATAGAGAGCTTTTTAGTCGAGTACCGTGTTTAGGCCACGAAGCTTGCTGAGTGGCCTGAGTAAGGTATGAGATTAAAAAGCTTGATTATGACACTATTGTGAACCATATTTTTGTACGAGTTCATTAAAATTAATAATTTAAGTCATTAATACGAGTATATAAGAAAACTAAAAATCGTAAGTACTATATCACATCACCGGCGTCCGTAATGTTGCAGTACTGTCCTGCGATGCCTGTGATTGGCATACTAGCCAATCACAAAGCGTAATATTTGTATTTTTTAACAGCAGCAAGTTTAACTAGAATTTTGATAGATGACGCGACGCTGCTACGTTCCGAAACGCCATAGATTGGCAATTTTGTATCGGATCGAGTCTCCTTAAATAAGGACACATATTATTGAAATACGAAGTTCTATTTTCAATTTTTTTTCGGTTGTCTGGAGCGTATCGAAACAGTTATTTCGATTGTTTCGACAGTTACATGGACTACAACTATGAAAAGAGTGACGTTGCAGTATTCTCTATGAAATCTTAATACACAGATTTTAATCGACGAGTACAAAAAATATTTTGTAGGTACCTCCTATTTTATTATGCACCTCTTTTTCTTAGCTCCGCCTTTAAAGCACTAACATTCAGTAACTCATAGTTGCCACAATTAATTTCAGGTATAGTAATATTCACAACATTATTTTAAATTAGAAATAAAACCACCCAAACAGAGGCATTTTTTGTCATTTCGCAGACCTCACGCTACACTAGCACCTCCAGCGGTGAATTCATTCGCGGTAGTCCACATTGGTGGATTTTTCCCTCGCTCACCGCCTCCCACAGCTCTGGTGGATAATCAGACCCTTACAGTGAATACTTCTTACATGACGTTTCTGACTCGTAGAACAAGAAAAAACTGTGTCAACAATTATGTATCTTTTCAACACACCTGCTCGTAAAGTAGGTCTTATTACAGCGTATTTACACTGATAATGCAGAATATTACCCATGCCGTGCCTTTTACATTACATTATCGCACTAGTGCCTTTTCATTACATATCTTTTTAAATATTAGCAAAATAATGCAGAATTTTACCCATGCCGTGACTTTTACATTACATTATCGCACTAGTGCCTTTTCATTACATATCTTTTAACATTTTAATTTTTTATATTTTATTTTTTTCCTCGCAAATGTGTTGAAAAACGTCGTATGAAACACGTGAGCATTGGTCATTACACTTCTCGTCTCCATTAAGCCTTCGCCTTCGGCTCAGGCTTAAAAACCGACTCGAGTGTAATTACCAACTTAGCACACTTGTATCATAATGTACTATTATTAGTTCCAGGTAAAGGGATAATACTTACAGCTCTCGCAAACGCTGGGCACAATATAGCAAGCTCTGAGCATACTTCTGCACCGTTCTCACCGAACACGCTTTGCTCGCGTTCAGACACTGGAATATAAACTCTACGCTGAGCACATTATGACACACATTAGACAATCAACTTTCTAATAAAGTTATTATTACAGTTGTTGCATTTCGCGAAGGCGAGTGGGCGCGTTCCTATTGTTATGACGTTAGAGTCTAATTTCGTCAAATCCACTCGCCTTCATGAGACGCTAGAAGTATACACTTACGGCATTGGTTGATATATTTCTGCGTGGCTTGATACCATTCTTTATGGTCAACCGCCTCCATATAAACACCGTCGTTACGTAACTTAGTGCCGAACAACACTCCCTCAGTGTGGCCTTTGAAGAATCTTCTAGATATTGAATAGTAACTGGACCTTTCTTCCTCAGTTACGAGCCGATCTTTAAAGATGCTATCAGCTTCTGCAACTAATGCCTGGAAAAGGAAACTTGCTTTACCACTTTCTATCGGATCATATACCTCAGTAACCTAAATAAACAAATAGATACGTAGATTTACATCATCATAATATATCGTCGGAGTTAGTGCAATACCGCGTAACTAGCACTGGTAAATAGTGCGTATCTACACAACAGCCATAGGACAAATCCACGTAACTAGCATTGGTTAATACCGCGTATCTAACAAATGTAGCCAATTTAAGATTTCCCGCCAACGTAAAATCCTGATTAGAATATACCAAACTAAAGTCACTATCTTGTAGAACTCGTGAATCAATAGTTTATGTGTAGAAAAAGAAAAAGTATCTATCAAAATAGGTATTTTTGTAGATACGCAGTATTTACCAGTGCTAGTTACGCAGTATTGCACTATCCCCGACGATATCATCATTTGCGACTAACTACATTAGTAGAAGTTAAACAATGATAACAATATCCAAAAGTAGAATAATACTACTGATGTTGGATATATATAGTTTAACTCAATTAATTAAATAAATGCCATTATGGCGTCGATGACACTTACAGTAAGCAGCTGAAGTAGGTCGTTACAAGTTTACTTATTCAACCAAGTAACAGTAAGACACACGTCTTAATTATAAAATATTAAGAATCATTTTGAGCACTTCCCTCGTTACTGTTGCTGCTAACTGTACTAGGACAAGGTATTTCAATTTTCAACTGTATCCGAGAAGATGACCTAATACTTAAGGATTTTGTAAACGTTTTTTCAACACATTTGCTCGTAACGTGCCTCTTATTGTGACGCTTTTAGGCTCATAATCCTGGGTTTAAACACGCGTGTTTTATAACATTACGACACTCGTGTAGTTATGTTTATATCCCGATTAAGACACGTTGGCACCTTGCAGCAAGGTGTATGTTGTATGGACTCGGCGCATTCTTAAATTGACCGGGTTATACAGGTTTGTTTTTAATTCTCGGCAAAAGGATTCTTACACGACTAAACAAATTAAATCCTTCTTGTGAATTAATTGATTATTTCTTCTTGGATATGACATAACTATTTACTTTTGATAACATTTTACATGAATTTATGTTGAATAACAAAATATTTATTTTATTTTGTATTGGCTGTTTAGAGAATTCATCTAAGCCTCGCTGCGGGCGCACTGCGCGAACTTCACGAAAAAAAATAGTTGCGCGCCATTATAAGTAATTTCACAAATATTTGTAAACATTGATGATGCGTGTTTGCGTGTTTGGTTATTATTAAAAATGTTGACTCGTGGTGAATAGAAAAGTGATAAATATAATTGACGCCACTGTACATTCTTGGAGATGTGCAAATGTATGTGAGTAAAAACCTGTTGTCATTAATAACTAAAGGAAACAACTTAGGAGCCTGTAACATTTTCATTTTATGAAAAGGATTTTTTCCTCGCAAATGTGTTGAAAAACGTCGTATGACACGCGTGAGCTTTGATAATTACATCCTCGACTCTATTATCACGCTCACCTGCGGTTCGCGTGACAATTCCGCCTCTGATGTAATGATCAACATAGCTCACTTGTATAATAATGTACTATAGCATATCATGAAACTATGTTACCGTAATGAGTTCTGCCACGTTCGATGGTGAGTACCACTGAATGTTTTCACACCACTGTTTGAAATGTGACGCGTCCCAGTAGTAATGCGTTTTAGATTGGAACGTCTCTGTGATCTATAAAAAATAAAGTGATACAATAATTAAGCACAAAAAAATCATTCTGTCATCAGTACACTCGACTCCAAAAAGATGTATAAGTAAGTACACGACCTTAATGTTAAAATTGTTAAGGCAATAAAGTCGTGTATACATATTTTTGTAACTTTGGCCGTGTCGTTCTCTCTGTAGTCGACTACGGTCAAGGACTTTAATTGTTGAGTAATTTACGTGTCAACTAATTTTGTTTATTTATAGTTAATCTTTGAAGTGTCTATTATATACTTAGTGAGCTCTAAATGGCTCATCAATTAAAGTACGACCACCTATTAACCTTTTTGACGCTGTTCCTTTTAAACTAAAGTGACACCTAGGCTAATTACGAGTATTTGAATGACAATTAGGGCCCATCCACATATTTCGTCACAGCAACAGGGGGGGTCATACTAAACGTGACAACACGTGTTAAATAGATCGGAAAAAGCGTGATACGGGGGAGGGTCCTTAAAGTCGGAATTTTGCGTGACGTAATATGTGGCAGGTCCGTTACATGATTGATTAATAAAGAAGCATTAATCATAAAAAACTAAAACTATTTGAAACATTGTGCAGCTTGATATACTTAAAGTTCATTCACCTCTTTGAACATAGATAAGACGCTGGCAGCCAAAGCGGATGTATCGGCGTCCTTGATATTTTTGTCAGTACTTTGTCTCAGATAAACTCTCGCGAGTTCTAACAGTTCGTCGTCGTCAGGTTCCCTAGAAATGAAAGCCATACACCATGTTAGGTTGACCATTTTCCAACAAAAAAAACCAAGGTTATAAAACGCCAGTAACTGGCCATTTAAGACAATGTCATTCAGTTACTGGCCACCTATACAAATTGGTCTTCTAATATCGTTGTTAATTTGTCGACGTTTTAATTATCAATTCTGCGTTCCATTATTTTAAGTTTAACTGTGTGTCTCGTTTCTGCTTTTTGCTTATTTTTGCAAAGTGGCCAGTTCTTGGGTGGCGGCCAGTAATAGGCAATATACCCTACATTGCAGCGATTAGGAAATAATCTAGAAATTTTAATGATTTGAACCACTAAACTTTAAGTATGAGGTCATGTGTGACGACAGACAGACGTTTTATCTACGTCAGCAGTGATAATGATAATATATAGCCTAGGAAAGTGGCACAACGTTCGAACTTGTCGACCCGCTATCGACTCGGTGGCATTTTTAACTAAATTTATTGTGGTTCTGGTTCGATAAGCATTTAAGACTTTTTATTCATCTGAATCTTAGGTTAGATTTAAAAAAAACCTAATCTAGAGTGCCAGCGGCAGCGAGGCGAAGCCTAAGCTGCCGGTGGCCAGTAACTCTAGTATAAGTTTTATCGATACATTATACGTTTTCGAACGCGTTTGCGTTTACTTATAGTTTCAATTTGTATGGCAGAGCCTCTGGGTGACAGAGAGAGGAACCACCTGACTATCCGCGCAGTGTCCAAGAATGCCGCCTTCTGTATTTGACGCTCGACTCGACCAAGCTATCAATTAGTTTGGGACGTGATACTTTGAGGAAACCATTTTTCTCAAATTATTCTAGTTTACACAAGTTTATTCTAGGAAAGGGGGAATTTCGCGCAATGGAAAGCCAATTTATGAAAGTTTGTTACATTGGTTTTTTTTATATCACGCCGTTAGCCTGCGAATGTCAAATAACGTTTAGTATGGAAATCGAATCACCTTAAACGTGTTGCTAGAGACTCTCAGGTATTATTATTATTATTTATGAATCTAAAAGCAGACTGTTAGGAGATTTATCCATTTCTATCAGCTTTTTTAATCATCTTCTGTGGATAGATATCGCTTTTTAAGGATCCCGGACGATAAGGAACTTTCTAACAAAACGGTTAAGTCCTTATAATGTCCTTATGTGTTAGACGGGCGACTACAGAACTCTACACTGCACTTGGCACGACACGCACTTGGCCACGCAGCACATCAAACCAGCTGTTGGATATCCACAAAAGATCACACAGGTGGCACGACCAGACCCCGCCTTCATACTCACGGCAACAGCACCGTGCAGAGGCGCGCGTGCAGGCGCGGCGCTGCGGGCGCGGCGGCGGATGTGCATAGCACGCGCGCGCGCGCCGTGCCCGCCCACTGCGGGCCTTCTTCCGCCCCGAGCGACCAGAACCCGGACCAGCTCATAAGCTGCAAACGATACGACTCGTTACTATGTGCTCTCCCGTTTATGCCGTACTCCAAGTACACCCAATTAGTAAAATATACGGACTCGACGACTAAAAGGTAGCATCTTGCTTCGGATCTTGGCGACCGCGACACATGACGGCGACCGGCGACGGCGACCCACTGCTTTGTATGGATTATTATCAAACACTGACGGATGCAAGCGACCGCGTCGCGCGACCTCCAGCGAGCGACACCACTCCTGAGGCAGTATCGTCGCGCGACGCCGTCTGAACGCCTTGCGGATATCGCACCCGTATGGCTTCGTACCATATGTATGCGATATCTGCAGCATGAATTGTGAGCTTGGGTCGTCGATCTCTTCACCTTGGTTGCGTTGATCCGTATGCTAACAGTCGCCTATCGACAGGCGACCATGGACGCTAAGTCGCAAGGCCGCGGTCTTGCGACGCGGTCGCCAAGAACCGAATGCTACCTTAAATATACGGATGCGGAAATGCATTGAACCAAATAATTAGATAACCGTAGTTAATGGCCGTCACAAAACTGACGATCATAGTCAGGAATATACATTGATTCACAAAACGGACAGTTTAAGGCCGAGCCACACCGCATGCGTGTGCAGCACGTATGCGTCGACGTAAGCGTAGACGTGCATAGTGCACGGCGTACGTGCTGCAGAGAGCTGCACACGCTACAGCTCCGTAGCGCAACCAACCGCCATTTGCGTACTATTATTTTTAAGGTTAGCATCATGTTTGATAGTAGGTCCGTCTGACGAAGAAGAAACACTGCTCTTACTGTTATGTCAAGATACTCTTGCGACATGGGGTATGGGTTTATGAAAGGAATGGAAGAAGACGAGAACTTAGTTAATATCACCACTTATGTCGCGAACTTGAATCTCACGAATATAATTGTTTCTAGAATTCCCACATGACACGATTTTTTTCAAGAATTACCTAGATCTCATACATTAAGAAATGACACTAACTATAGGAAAGCTATTGATACTACAGAAACTCTCAGTTTTTTCAACCGACGAAAAACTCAAGTCGTCGAAAACCTACCGAATGCAACCAGTCTTACTTTATGGTACCCCTTTAAAGAGAGTTGACAAGTTTAAGTACCTAGGCCACTGGGTGACTGAGACGATGTCGGACGTCGAGGACATAGAGCGCGAGCGCCGCGCGCTGTGCGTCCGCTGTAACATGTTGGCCCGCAGATTCGCACGCTGTGATGGAGAAGTAAAGTTAACTTTATTTTCTCAAACATGCTCGGAAATGTATGCGTTAATGTTACGAAATGAAGACATGAAGTTCCTTGTTTATGGCTGCCTACATTACTTCTTGGCCTAGGCCAAGAAGTAATGTATGAAAACCCTAACTAAAAACATTATTGGCCGCTACTCAAACTTTTTAAATTTGCTTACTGATATTAAACAGACAAAGGAAAAAATACATACTGCCAACCACCAATACTTTTTTTAATTGTTTTAGTTTTTTGTAAAAAAAAAATTGTTAGTTTTTTACATTTTTTTTTGTTATTTTTCGTTTATTTTTTAGTGTTGTTTATCGTTTTTAATGATTTAAAAAAAATCTTTTCTATTCTTGATGTTTGTCTATTTTTTAATGTTAAAATTTTTGTTGGGTCTTTTATGTTACTTTTAAATTTTTTTTTATCTATTTTTCCTTTTTGTTTTACTTTTTTTAATGTTTTTTGTTTTTTTTGTCGTTTTTTTTAATTTTTTCAAGTTTTCCTTTTTGTTTTACTTTTTTTAATGTTTTGTTTGTTTTTTTTTTTTTTCGTTTTGTTTTGTTTTTTTTGTTTTTTTATAATGCTTTTGTTTGTTTTTTTCCTTTTTTTTGTTTTTTTTAATGTTTTTGTGTTTTTTTTTTGTTTTTTTCCTTTTTTTTTGTTTTTTTAAATGTTTTTTGATTGTTTTTCTTTTTTTTTAATTTTTTTTTGTTTTTTTCCTTTTTTTTTTTGTCATTTTTTGGGCGTTTTTTTTGTTTTTTTAGTTGTTTTTTTTGTTTTTTAAGTTGTTTTTTTTTCATTTTTTCTTTTTTTTGTTTTTTTTAATGGTTTTTGTTTGTTTTTCTTTTTTTTTTGTTTTTTGAATTTTTTTTTTGTTTTTTGTTTTTTTTTTCCTTTTTTGTTTTTTTTTAATGTTTTTGTTTTTTTTTTAAATGTTTTTTGTTTGTTTTTCTTTTTTTTTGTCCATTTTTTGTATTTTGTCATTTTTTTGGGCGTTTTTTTGTTTTTTTAGTTTTTTTTTTTGTTTTTTTTTAATGTTTTTTGTTTTTTTCTTTTTTTTGTCCATTTTTTGTATTTTGTCATTTTTTTGGGCGTTTTTTTTGTTTTTTTAGTTGTTTTTTTTTTGTTTTTTTAGTTGTTTTTTTTTATATTTTTTTCCTTTTTGTTTTACTCTTTTGTAATGTTTTTTTAATATTATTCTTTTTTAATGTTTTTTTTTCTTTTTTAGATTTTTTTATCTAGAATCTTTCTCACTTTAGTGAGGTGAAAAGGATTCTATTTTTAAACCACTCACATTCGCTAGCTCGTGTTTCAATTCCACACTCGCGGTTAAATTATAACTGCACCCTTGTATAACAAATAACTATTAATTATTTCCTCACATCGTTTGAGAAAAGCACTATACAAGCCTCGGCCGGAACAGGGATTGCTGGACTCGTTGTATCCGGCCTCGTCTACGACTCGGCCGTCTAGCCCAAACTCGTCCTTCAATCCCTTACTTCACGGCCTTTGCAGTAATGTACTATTAGGGCTTTTTGCCAAACCTTCTACACGTGCGGTCTGTGGACTAACTTTACACAGCGGGCGTACAGCGCGTTGCGCGTCCAATATAATGACGCGTTCAGGATGATGTTCGGGCTGCCACGGTATTGCAGTGCGTCGACAATGTTCGCGGAGGCGCACATGGATTGCTTTTTTACTATCATGAGGAAACGATGTGCGTCTCTCCTCAATCGCAGTCGTGGCAGCCCAAATAGTATCCTGAGCATGCTAGCCCACCGCTGGGACTCGCCACTGCTCCAGCGTCATGTGCAACTGCACGCGCCTGTAATACCGGTGCCCAGGCGTCTTTAATTTTAGTTTAGCATAATTATAAAACACTAACCATAGCTCTAAGTTTGTAAACACTAACACTATGGATTTTATAGTCCGAAATAAATAATTTGTATTTGTATTTGTATATATATATATTTTTATGTATGACCACGCGTAACTTTTTACAGAGTAGTCCGATTTTGATAATTCTTTTTTTATTGGAAATAGTATACCCCGAAGTTGGTCCCATATACATTTGGAAAAAAAACCAACCTTAAGGGTAGGAAAATAGGGGATGATTGATTTTTCCTCGGTTAAAACTTTGTTTTTAAAGTAAATTATTTAGGTTTGTATTTCGAAAGAGCTACCTTACATCAAAATATTTATGCCTAATGTTGTAAATACATTCATATTGACGAACAATATCAATAAGTTTTTCTTTTGTCTCCGTATTCATAATGCAAACCTTCACGCGCACCAGCGAAGTTGTAAATGAATACAAGAGAGCTGCGCGTTCCTGTTCGGTTTGCCGTCTCATAGGGAACGCCAGCAAATACAACGTCATCACTGCATGCGTCGAACCGACGTTGCCGCTCCGCTCTGTGTACACATGCACGCAGCCTGTTTGTCTCACTTGTGCTGCGATACGTGCGCACACTGCGCACGCGTTGCGTGTCCGTGCACGTCTACGTCTAGGCATCCGGTGTGACATGTCTTATGAGGATTCATACTCTACAACTCTTTGGCAGTGGTGCACACGCATAAGTGCAGCAAACGCAGGCGGTCTGGCTCGGCCTATTACAACTTAAGTTATGTTCGACAGTGCAGAAACTATAATTGAGTCATTAAAAATGGAAAGCTTATAGATAGGATATATACCTGCATGAGGAAGGAGTAGACAGCACTGGAGCCCCAAGCGTCGAGGGACGCGCGGTGCAGGGAACGGACAAGCAGCGTGAAGCGCGGGCCGCCGCGCCCGCCAGACCGAACCACGTTGTTCTGAACAACACATTCATTGTTCATAAGTATGTCCTTAGCCAGGACGCGAGAATCTCGTTTATTCATCGGTTTTGAACTTTATCATGTTGAAATAAAGTTCATAATCATGTGGTCCGTGGTCCTATATGGTACACTGCCTGGCTAAGAGCCGCCGCACATAGCGAACCACTAGTGGCCGCCACTAAACTCGCCCACTAGTAGCGAGGGCGAGCCATTCCTGTAGCCACCGCTCGGACGCGGCCACTAGGCCGATGCTACAAAATGTATGAAAAACACGTCCACAGCTTGTGGCGCAATGTGCGCCGACTCTAAGGGTTAACTAACTCCAGCAAGCAGGTTTAGTATTAACAAGTTTTCCTAAATTAAAACTTAAGAAAAGTAACTCACTCTCTTTAGTTCTGCGATTATATCTGTAGGCTCCAATATTGGCGTGCAATCTATAGTTATCAGTGTTCCATTGTTATCTTTTGAAACGTACTCGGCTAACAAACTGAAATAACAAGAGACATGTTAATTCATCCTATTATTCGTTTAAAAAAAAATCTATCAACATTTATGCCACGTCTATATGACTGGCTGAAGCACACAGCACTCGTAGCCAATTCTAGTGACGACGGATCATAGAGGCAGACCATCATAATGGTTGCATTTATTGAGTGACAAAGGCGCATTAGAGCATTCGTCTCATTTTAACACCGCTTGACTCTGACGATAATACGCCTCTAACACATTTAATGCCAACGGATTCGTAGCGCTATGCTCGTAGCCGATGACACGCGAAAACCGTTTGTACAGGAAAGCGTCTATACGAACAGAGCGCACCTATATAGCAGTTTTCAGGCACTGACATTTAACATTGTATTAATTTGTCAAGTCTCAAAGACCACATACTTCTTAGCACTAGCGTCAGGCCCGATGATGAGCAAGTGTGAATCGTCAGAGGCGAAGCAGGCTCGAACAGTGGGCTCTACGGCGGCCAGGCGGGGCGACATGTATAGCGCGTCCGTCACCCAGCCTTCCGACACCAAGGGGTAGGATAGCGGCGGGCCTAGGGCGTCGGACATCTGGAATACACAACGGGTTGAAAAAACGCGATGAAGTCTAAACTGGCAACATTGAAGCGAACGTGAATTGGTCAAAATACCGACTGGCCATTTGACATACGTTGCCTTTTAGACTTGTAAAATTATAACTTGTAGCTTCGTGAAACGCGCCACCATTAGATAATCCACGGCCATTGAGCATTTTAATACACAGCTAAAAAACCTGCTGTGCCTACGAACATGTTTAACGCTATGACTACAACGTCTCCATGAAACACTTCCAATTTTAAGGCTTTTAATTATACTAGCTACCCGCGCGGCTTCGCCGCGTATACAAAGAATCTAGGCGGAGCGAAGATATAAAATATAGCACATACTTAATCCTGTAGGGCCATTCTACATATCCCTTATATTCCCCCCGAGATCCCTTATCTTATAGGGATAAGTTCGCCTTTGTACCTACTATAATGTTACATAAGTATCATGTTTATCTAGAAGTACTTACTATGTCTGACCTACTTAAGCGCTTCTAGAAACATGACATTAAAAATTGGTAAAAATAATAATAATATGTTTAATGATTAAGTAATATAGATATTAACATAGTACACACTAACCATAACTATATGAGTCTAAGTTACTTGAAATAAATGTTAAATTAAAATTAAACTAAAATTATGTTTTAACCTGTTTTGTGTACAATAAAGTGCTTACATACATACATACATATAACCTACCTACTGAACAAAGGGTTTTTAGAATAGGATGGGTATAGTTTCTGAGATTACCCCCAATATACAAATTTACATTTTACAGACATTACACCTGTTTATTATTAGTATCGGCACATGCTATTTATAGGTACCGTGAATTGGGGTTACTTTAATTCCTGGGTTTACATTGATCAAAACTTTTCTTCGTGTTTAAACTCTAATTTATACGATTTCTGAACGCATCGTTTGGTTTTTTTTTACGATTGGAAGCATTGAACGTCACTTTCAGTGTGTCTTTACCAGTCGTGGGTGGGATCGGGCACGCCGATCGATGAAAAAAAAATTAAAATACGTGCGTACTCATTTTACGGACTTTTAATAGCTTGTATAACTTCTAAGGTAAAACTTTCAGTATAGTAAATACATTAATTTTATCTAGTTCACTAAATCAGGCATTATGTATCTGGCTATAACATCAAATACTGTTGCAAATCACAACCTTGACGGCCATTTGCTTTATTAGATAAATGTAGCATGGGGTGTCGTTGATCACTTCTGAGGGTTTACTTTGATCACTGATACTGATATGTTTTTAGGGTTCCGTACTCAAAGAGTAAAATGGGACCCTATTACTAAGACTCCGCTGTCCGTCCGTCTGTCTGTCACCAGGCTGTATCTCACTGATACCGTGATAGTTCCAGCTGAAATTTTCACAGATGATGTATTTCTGTTGCCGCTATAACATAGTCGGTGCAATCGATAGAGGACCAAAAACCGATATTTGCATTTTTTTCCCTTATTTTTTTTGATTAACGTTTAGGGAGGTACCTACAGACGTTTTAATTCTGAAATTGATCAAATTAACCCCATTTCACGGTACCGCTAAATAGATAAATATATACTAATTTATGTTTTCCAGTATTAATTTATATCGTTTTGACAAATTACAATTTAGTCCCTGGGCGACCGAGCTCTGCTCGGGTGAAAATGGAGAAAATACGGAGAATACGAATTTCCCCGGACATGAGACCTATCTAGATCGATATCTCGCCCCCGTAAACCCCTGTATTCAGAATTTTATCGAAATCGTTAGAGCCGTTTCCGAGAACGTGATTGCAAATATATATATGTACAAGTATTGCTCGTTTAATTACAAAATTTATATAACCAACCTCCTACCTGTAATCAAAATATAATTATCTGAACCTGAAATAATTTCGATGGTATTCAAGTCAGGTCAACAAAGTCACCAATGGGAGTCCCCGGCCATCCGAAAAGAAAATTTTGTAATCGAGTTTCGTTTTCTACATCTTTACACTGGAAATTAGGCAGAACCTATCGGCGCCTATACGGCATTGTACTAAGTAAGGTTAACAAAGCCGTCTATGAGGTCCACGACAATGAATGGATTTAATTAAACCTCATTCTTCTCCCAACATCTCGAATATGGGAAAATAAGTTTGCATATACACTTTTCTGAAGTAAAAAAGAACATGGCAAGTAATACTGACGTCTCTGTCAATAAAAAAAAAAAACACATTTGACACAATACGTCTGTCAGTTTATGTAAATAAACAATATTTACCTACAAAAGGCCGTTTACTTTCTATTTTCTTACTTTTCTTAGTGTTGTATCCATATGTGGCCAACTCAACATTTATAATTTTCATGCTGAAGAACTTAGTACAGGTTTGAGTTTAATTCTTGTTTATAATTTTACATTGTCATCTCGAGTCAAAACAGAAGTTACGCCACGTGACGTCATGCAGCCAAAGTCACGTGGTCAACGCACAGTAGTTTCTTTAAATTTATATTTTAGTAACTTACCCATAAAAAATTAAAAAACGAAGACCTTATTGCAAATCTGCAGCATGAGACGAATCCAGTGACATATCATTTATCAAAATCGGACCATAACTGTAGATCTGATGGCATATACAAAAATCGGGCTCGCGTAATAATAATATAGATAACCACATACTAGCTCCCCGCGCGGCTCCTATAAAATTTAGCCTATAAAAATCCAGAAAGACGATCTGCACAAAGTGAAAATAATTTTGAAAAGTACTCTTTGTCAATGTCATAAAGGCGTGTACAGATATATATGTCCTTATTTATGTACTTATATATTAATACCCCTGACTGTACGCATAATACAATATTAGTACAAATATAGAAAGAACGTGTTACTTCTTCATAAAAACCATCAATAGCGTTTGGTTTGATGATACTCGCAACGCTCCGATCCACGGCCAGATAAATCAATTCTTCGGACGTTTTATTAACGCCGCTCAATTCATTCTCAGCAATGTATTCGAACTGAGTCAGTATATGTTTCACCTAAAAAGAATATGAACATTTAGCATGGTTAAACTTTCTATACATATGGAACTTTCAATTGTTGTTTTAATATGTTTTAAAATGCTGGCAAACGCGGCGTTAGCATTTTTAAGCTTCAGTATCGTCGATCCTTAGTGTAAGGCCTGAGTGGACGCTCGAGTCGGGCGTGCGGGGAAGCGGGGCGTGCGGCGTGCATGTTAAACAAATGAAACTCATACTGGTGTCCTCAGTGACGCTGCACAAAGCGAGTGCACGCTCGCCCGCCCCGCTGCATGCCCCGCTCCGAGCGTCCACTCAGGCCCTACATGTATGATTTAAGAGTTACTACTCTACACACATAGTTCACAGTGTACATTACTATGTATACTGTGAATATCCAAGCAATACGAGTATATTATAAAAATCAATTTCTATATGTACCACTGATATATTGTACATCTTCAAAAGGGCATCAGTTCTATGAGTATTGAACCAATGGATGCATTTCTTCATAGCTTGCTGCAGTAAGGAGAGAGCCATCTTCGCTAATTCATTGTCAAAGTCCGCTTTTCGCATCCAGCTTTCCATAGCTTCCTCCACACAACTGGTTTCCTCGCTGTAGATTAAACGTTATAGAATAGACCATAGAGGAAAAATAAGTATGGAGGGCCTCAAAAACAAACAACACAAATGGGAACGAGATACAATGTCATATTTCTTTTCATCGCGTATTAGGCCTTCCAGCCAAAATTGTCAAAAATTCAATTGAAACTGACGTCAATGAGTCTTCTGTCACTTCTCAATTTTGTCAGGTTAACTTATTTCCGAAAGGTATACGGGGGTTATTTAGCTAGGACTCCATCTATGCAACTCTCTATTTACGTTATAGACCGACTGGGATTGGGGTTAGCTTATCAACTTTTAGACTGACTTGTTTGCACTGTCTCCTGAGCTACTTTTCACTTATGCTCCTCAAACTAGCAATAAGAGCTCTTGTTTGGCATCTTACGGCCAGCGGCATTATCAGCGGGTAGCGGGGGCGACAATCGTAAAATTATATGAGTTGCCGCTTCTGTCCATTATTCGTTAGCGTTCAAACCGCAGCCTAGTAAGAGTATAATTTTACTACTACATAGTTTTGTCCCCTGTGTTACTGGACAAAGAATCTGTAGTCGGTCTAAAAATGTATTCACGCGGGAAACGATCCTACAGTTGGGACATGGAATTTAGTGATGCTATACCCCCCTAAAGCTACATTTCTGTAAACAGCCTCAAACCTCATCAATATGACGCCCATCCTGGAGACAGTGGCTGGTGAGGCATGGTCCAGGCTGTCCGTCTCGAAGAGGAAGTTAACGTTGGCCCCAAACTGCACCCGCCAGCCGGACGGCAGCGTCAGCAGCCGATTGTCGTCCAGCACAGAGTTCAGCGCCTCGACCCATTCCGGGTCCACGTCGCCGTCCAGCACCACCCACGACCACACGTCTGCAACTCACACCTCACTATACTTTACAGTTACACCCCAGCACAGAGTTCAGCGCCTCGACCCATTCCGGGTCCACGTCGCCGTCCAGCACCACCCACGACCACACGTCTGCAACTCACACCTCACTATACTTTACAGTTACACCCCAGCACAGAGTTCAGCGCCTCGACCCATTCCGGGTCCACGTCGCCGTCCAGCACCACCCACGACCACACGCCTGCAACTCACACCTCACTATACTTTACAGTTACACCCCAGCACAGAGTTCAGCGCCTCGACCCATTCCGGGTCCACGTCGCCGTCCAGCACCACCCACGACCACACGTCTGCAACTCACACCTCACTATACTTTACAGTTACACCCCAGCACAGAGTTCAGCGCCTCGACCCATTCCGGGTCCACGTCGCCGTCCAGCACCACCCACGACCACACGCCTGCAACTCACACCTCACTATACTTTACAGTTACACCCCAGCACAGAGTTCAGCGCCTCGACCCATTCCGGGTCCACGTCGCCGTCCAGCACCACCCACGACCACACGTCTGCAACTCACACCTCACTATACTTTACAGTTACACCCCAGCACAGAGTTCAGCGCCTCGACCCATTCCGGGTCCACGTCGCCGTCCAGCACCACCCACGACCACACGTCTGCAACTCACACCTCACTATACTTTACAGTTATACCCCAGCACAGAGTTCAGCGCCTCGACCCATTCCGGGTCCACGTCGCCGTCCAGCACCACCCACGACCACACGTCTGCAACTCACACCTCACTATACTTTACAGTTACACCCCAGCACAGAGTTCAGCGCCTCGACCCATTCCGGGTCCACGTCGCCGTCCAGCACCACCCACGACCACACGCCTGCAACTCACACCTCACTATACTTTACAGTTACACCCCAGCACAGAGTTCAGCGCCTCGACCCATTCCGGGTCCACGTCGCCGTCCAGCACCACCCACGACCACACGTCTGCAACTCACACCTCACTATACTTTACAGTTACACCCCAGCACAGAGTTCAGCGCCTCGACCCATTCCGGGTCCACGTCGCCGTCCAGCACCACCCACGACCACACGTCTGCAACTCACACCTCACTATACTTTACGGTTACACCCCAGCACAGAGTTCAGCGCCTCGACCCATTCCGGGTCCACGTCACCGTCCAGCACCACCCACGACCACACGTCTGCAACTCACACCTCACTATACTTTACAGTTACACCCCAGCACAGAGTTCAGCGCCTCGACCCATTCCGGGTCCACGTCGCCGTCCAGCACCACCCACGACCACACGTCTGCAACTCACACCTCACTATACTTTACAGTTACACCCCAGCACAGAGTTCAGCGCCTCGACCCATTCCGGGTCCACGTCGCCGTCCAGCACCACCCACGACCACACGTCTGCAACTCACACCTCACTATACTTTACAGTTACACCCCAGCACAGAGTTCAGCGCCTCGACCCATTCCGGGTCCACGTCGCCGTCCAGCACCACCCACGACCACACGTCTGCAACTCACACCTCACTATACTTTACAGTTATACCCCAGCACAGAGTTCAGCGCCTCGACCCATTCCGGGTCCACGTCGCCGTCCAGCACCACCCACGACCACACGTCTGCAACTCACACCTCACTATACTTTACAGTTACACCCCAGCACAGAGTTCAGCGCCTCGACCCATTCCGGGTCCACGTCGCCGTCCAGCACCACCCACGACCACACGTCTGCAACTCACACCTCACTATACTTTACAGTTACACCCCAGCACAGAGTTCAGCGCCTCGACCCATTCCGGGTCCACGTCGCCGTCCAGCACCACCCACGACCACACGTCTGCAACTCACACCTCACTATACTTTACAGTTACACCCCAGCACAGAGTTCAGCGCCTCGACCCATTCCGGGTCCACGTCGCCGTCCAGCACCACCCACGACCACACGTCTGCAACTCACACCTCACTATACTTTACAGTTATACCCCAGCACAGAGTTCAGCGCCTCGACCCATTCCGGGTCCACGTCGCCGTCCAGCACCACCCACGACCACACGTCTGCAACTCACACCTCACTATACTTTACAGTTACACCCCAGCACAGAGTTCAGCGCCTCGACCCATTCCGGGTCCACGTCGCCGTCCAGCACCACCCACGACCACACGCCTGCAACTCACACCTCACTATACTTTACAGTTACACCCCAGCACAGAGTTCAGCGCCTCGACCCATTCCGGGTCCACGTCGCCGTCCAGCACCACCCACGACCACACGTCTGCAACTCACTATACTTTACAGTTACACCCCAGCACAGAGTTCAGCGCCTCGACCCATTCCGGGTCCACGTCGCCGTCCAGCACCACCCACGACCACACGTCTGCAACTCACACCTCACTATACTTTACAGTTACACCCCAGCACAGAGTTCAGCGCCTCGACCCATTCCGGGTCCACGTCACCGTCCAGCACCACCCACGACCACACGTCTGCAACTCACACCTCACTATACTTTACAGTTACACCCCAGAACAGAGTTCAGCGCCTCGACCCATTCCGGGTCCACGTCGCCGTCCAGCACCACCCACGACCACACGTCTGCAACTCACACCTCACTATACTTTACAGTTACACCCCAGCACAGAGTTCAGCGCCTCGACCCATTCCGGGTCCACGTCGCCGTCCAGCACCACCCACGACCACACGTCTGCAACTCACACCTCACTATACTTTACAGTTACACCCCAGCACAGAGTTCAGCGCCTCGACCCATTCCGGGTCCACGTCGCCGTCCAGCACCACCCACGACCACACGTCTGCAACTCACACCTCACTATACTTTACAGTTACACCCCAGCACAGAGTTCAGCGCCTCGACCCATTCCGGGTCCACGTCGCCGTCCAGCACCACCCACGACCACACGTCTGCAACTCACACCTCACTATACTTTACAGTTACACCCCAGCACAGAGTTCAGCGCCTCGACCCATTCCGGGTCCACGTCGCCGTCCAGCACCACCCACGACCACACGTCTGCAACTCACACCTCACTATACTTTACAGTTACACCCCAGCATAGAGTTCAGCGCCTCGACCCATTCCGGGTCCACGTCGCCGTCCAGCACCACCCACGACCACACGTCTGCAACTCACACCTCACTATACTTTACAGTTACACCCCAGCACAGAGTTCAGCGCCTCGACCCATTCCGGGTCCACGTCGCCGTCCAGCACCACCCACGACCACACGTCTGCAACTCACACCTCACTATACTTTACAGTTACACCCCAGCACAGAGTTCAGCGCCTCGACCCATTCCGGGTCCACGTCGCCGTCCAGCACCACCCACGACCACACGTCTGCAACTCACACCTCACTATACTTTACAGTTACACCCCAGCACAGAGTTCAGCGCCTCGACCCATTCCGGGTCCACGTCGCCGTCCAGCACCACCCACGACCACACGTCTGCAACTCACACCTCACTATACTTTACAGTTACACCCCAGCACAGAGTTCAGCGCCTCGACCCATTCCGGGTCCACGTCGCCGTCCAGCACCACCCACGACCACACGTCTGCAACTCACACCTCACTATACTTTACAGTTACACTCCAGCACAGAGTTCAGCGCCTCGACCCATTCCGGGTCCACGTCGCCGTCCAGCACCACCCACGACCACACGTCTGCAACTCACACCTCACTATACTTTACAGTTACACCCCAGCACAGAGTTCAGCGCCTCGACCCATTCCGGGTCCACGTCGCCGTCCAGCACCACCCACGACCACACGTCTGCAACTCACACCTCACTATACTTTACAGTTACACCCCAGCATAGAGTTCAGCGCCTCGACCCATTCCGGGTCCACGTCGCCGTCCAGCACCACCCACGACCACACGTCTGCAACTCACACCTCACTATACTTTACAGTTACACCCCAGCACAGAGTTCAGCGCCTCGACCCATTCCGGGTCCACGTCGCCGTCCAGCACCACCCACGACCACACGTCTGCAACTCACACCTCACTATACTTTACAGTTACACCCCAGCACAGAGTTCAGCGCCTCGACCCATTCCGGGTCCACGTCGCCGTCCAGCACCACCCACGACCACACGTCTGCAACTTACACCTCACTATACTTTACAGTTACACCCCAGCACAGAGTTCAGCGCCTCGACCCATTCCGGGTCCACGTCGCCGTCCAGCACCACCCACGACCACACGTCTGCAACTCACACATCACTATACTTTACAGTTACACCCCAGCACAGAGTTCAGCGCCTCGACCCATTCCGGGTCCACGTCGCCGTCCAGCACCACCCACGACCACACGTCTGCAACTTACACCTCACTATACTTTACAGTTACACCCCAGCACAGAGTTCAGCGCCTCGACCCATTCCGGGTCCACGTCGCCGTCCAGCACCACCCACGACCACACGTCTGCAACTCACACCTCACTATACTTTACAGTTACACCCCAGCACAGAGTTCAGCGCCTCGACCCATTCCGGGTCCACGTCGCCGTCCAGCACCACCCACGACCACACGTCTGCAACTCACACCTCACTATACTTTACAGTTACACCCCAGCACAGAGTTCAGCGCCTCGACCCATTCCGGGTCCACGTCGCCGTCCAGCACCACCCACGACCACACGTCTGCAACTCACACCTCACTATACTTTACAGTTACACCCCAGCACAGAGTTCAGCGCCTCGACCCATTCCGGGTCCACGTCGCCGTCCAGCACCACCCACGACCACACGTCTGCAACTCACACCTCACTATACTTTACAGTTACACCCCAGCACAGAGTTCAGCGCCTCGACCCATTCCGGGTCCACGTCGCCGTCCAGCAGCACCCACGACCACACGTCTGCAACTCACACCTCACTATACTTTACAGTTACACCCCAGCACAGAGTTCAGCGCCTCGACCCATTCCGGGTCCACGTCGCCGTCCAGCACCACCCACGACCACACGTCTGCAACTCACACCTCACTATACTTTACAGTTACACCCCAGCACAGAGTTCAGCGCCTCGACCCATTCCGGGTCCACGTCGCCGTCCAGCACCACCCACGACCACACGTCTGCAACTCACACCTCACTATACTTTACAGTTACACCCCAGCACAGAGTTCAGCGCCTCGACCCATTCCGGGTCCACGTCGCCGTCCAGCACCACCCACGACCACACGCCTGCAACTCACACCTCACTATACTTTACAGTTACACCCCAGCACAGAGTTCAGCGCCTCGACCCATTCCGGGTCCACGTCGCCGTCCAGCACCACCCACGACCACACGTCTGCAACTCACTATACTTTACAGTTACACCCCAGCACAGAGTTCAGCGCCTCGACCCATTCCGGGTCCACGTCGCCGTCCAGCACCACCCACGACCACACGTCTGCAACTCACACCTCACTATACTTTACAGTTACACCCCAGCACAGAGTTCAGCGCCTCGACCCATTCCGGGTCCACGTCACCGTCCAGCACCACCCACGACCACACGTCTGCAACTCACACCTCACTATACTTTACAGTTACACCCCAGAACAGAGTTCAGCGCCTCGACCCATTCCGGGTCCACGTCGCCGTCCAGCACCACCCACGACCACACGTCTGCAACTCACACCTCACTATACTTTACAGTTACACCCCAGCACAGAGTTCAGCGCCTCGACCCATTCCGGGTCCACGTCGCCGTCCAGCACCACCCACGACCACACGTCTGCAACTCACACCTCACTATACTTTACAGTTACACCCCAGCACAGAGTTCAGCGCCTCGACCCATTCCGGGTCCACGTCGCCGTCCAGCACCACCCACGACCACACGACTGCAACTCACACCTCACTATACTTTACAGTTACACCCCAGCACAGAGTTCAGCGCCTCGACCCATTCCGGGTCCACGTCGCCGTCCAGCACCACCCACGACCACACGTCTGCAACTCACACCTCACTATACTTTACAGTTACACCCCAGCACAGAGTTCAGCGCCTCGACCCATTCCGGGTCCACGTCGCCGTCCAGCACCACCCACGACCACACGTCTGCAACTCACACCTCACTATACTTTACAGTTACACCCCAGCATAGAGTTCAGCGCCTCGACCCATTCCGGGTCCACGTCGCCGTCCAGCACCACCCACGACCACACGTCTGCAACTCACACCTCACTATACTTTACAGTTACACCCCAGCACAGAGTTCAGCGCCTCGACCCATTCCGGGTCCACGTCGCCGTCCAGCACCACCCACGACCACACGTCTGCAACTCACACCTCACTATACTTTACAGTTACACCCCAGCACAGAGTTCAGCGCCTCGACCCATTCCGGGTCCACGTCGCCGTCCAGCACCACCCACGACCACACGTCTGCAACTCACACCTCACTATACTTTACAGTTACACCCCAGCACAGAGTTCAGCGCCTCGACCCATTCCGGGTCCACGTCGCCGTCCAGCACCACCCACGACCACACGTCTGCAACTCACACCTCACTATACTTTACAGTTACACCCCAGCACAGAGTTCAGCGCCTCGACCCATTCCGGGTCCACGTCGCCGTCCAGCACCACCCACGACCACACGTCTGCAACTCACACCTCACTATACTTTACAGTTACACTCCAGCACAGAGTTCAGCGCCTCGACCCATTCCGGGTCCACGTCGCCGTCCAGCACCACCCACGACCACACGTCTGCAACTCACACCTCACTATACTTTACAGTTACACCCCAGCACAGAGTTCAGCGCCTCGACCCATTCCGGGTCCACGTCGCCGTCCAGCACCACCCACGACCACACGTCTGCAACTCACACCTCACTATACTTTACAGTTACACCCCAGCATAGAGTTCAGCGCCTCGACCCATTCCGGGTCCACGTCGCCGTCCAGCACCACCCACGACCACACGTCTGCAACTCACACCTCACTATACTTTACAGTTACACCCCAGCACAGAGTTCAGCGCCTCGACCCATTCCGGGTCCACGTCGCCGTCCAGCACCACCCACGACCACACGTCTGCAACTCACACCTCACTATACTTTACAGTTACACCCCAGCACAGAGTTCAGCGCCTCGACCCATTCCGGGTCCACGTCGCCGTCCAGCACCACCCACGACCACACGTCTGCAACTTACACCTCACTATACTTTACAGTTACACCCCAGCACAGAGTTCAGCGCCTCGACCCATTCCGGGTCCACGTCGCCGTCCAGCACCACCCACGACCACACGTCTGCAACTCACACATCACTATACTTTACAGTTACACCCCAGCACAGAGTTCAGCGCCTCGACCCATTCCGGGTCCACGTCGCCGTCCAGCACCACCCACGACCACACGTCTGCAACTTACACCTCACTATACTTTACAGTTACACCCCAGCACAGAGTTCAGCGCCTCGACCCATTCCGGGTCCACGTCGCCGTCCAGCACCACCCACGACCACACGTCTGCAACTCACACCTCACTATACTTTACAGTTACACCCCAGCACAGAGTTCAGCGCCTCGACCCATTCCGGGTCCACGTCGCCGTCCAGCACCACCCACGACCACACGTCTGCAACTCACACCTCACTATACTTTACAGTTACACCCCAGCACAGAGTTCAGCGCCTCGACCCATTCGGGGTCCACGTCGCCGTCCAGCACCACCCACGACCACACGTCTGCAACTTACACCTCACTATACTTTACAGTTACACCCCAGCACAGAGTTCAGCGCCTCGACCCATTCCGGGTCCACGTCGCCGTCCAGCACCACCCACGACCACACGTCTGCAACTCACACCTCACTATACTTTACAGTTACACCCCAGCACAGAGTTCAGCGCCTCGACCCATTCCGGGTCCACGTCGCCGTCCAGCACCACCCACGACCACACGTCTGCAACTCACACCTCACTATACTTTACAGTTACACCCCAGCACAGAGTTCAGCGCCTCGACCCATTCCGGGTCCACGTCGCCGTCCAGCACCACCCACGACCACACGCCTGCAACTCACACCTCACTATACTTTACAGTTACACCCCAGCACAGAGTTCAGCGCCTCGACCCATTCCGGGTCCACGTCGCCGTCCAGCACCACCCACGACCACACGTCTGCAACTCACACCTCACTATACTTTACAGTTACACCCCAGCACAGAGTTCAGCGCCTCGACCCATTCCGGGTCCACGTCGCCGTCCAGCACCACCCACGACCACACGTCTGCAACTCACACCTCACTATACTTTACAGTTACACCCCAGCACAGAGTTCAGCGCCTCGACCCATTCCGGGTCCACGTCGCCGTCCAGCACCACCCACGACCACACGTCTGCAACTCACACCTCACTATACTTTACAGTTACACCCCAGCACAGAGTTCAGCGCCTCGACCCATTCCGGGTCCACGTCGCCGTCCAGCACCACCCACGACCACACGTCTGCAACTCACACCTCACTATACTTTACAGTTACACCCCAGCACAGAGTTCAGCGCCTCGACCCATTCCGGGTCCACGTCGCCGTCCAGCACCACCCACGACCACACGTCTGCAACTCACACCTCACTATACTTTACAGTTACACCCCAGCACAGAGTTCAGCGCCTCGACCCATTCCGGGTCCACGTCGCCGTCCAGCACCACCCACGACCACACGTCTGCAACTCACACCTCACTATACTTTACAGTTACACCCCAGCACAGAGTTCAGCGCCTCGACCCATTCCGGGTCCACGTCGCCGTCCAGCACCACCCACGACCACACGTCTGCAACTCACACCTCACTATACTTTACAGTTACACCCCAGCACAGAGTTCAGCGCCTCGACCCATTCCGGGTCCACGTCGCCGTCCAGCACCACCCACGACCACACGTCTGCAACTCACACCTCACTATACTTTACAGTTACACCCCAGCACAGAGTTCAGCGCCTCGACCCATTCCGGGTCCACGTCGCCGTCCAGCACCACCCACGACCACACGTCTGCAACTCACACCTCACTATACTTTACAGTTACACTCCAGCACAGAGTTCAGCGCCTCGACCCATTCCGGGTCCACGTCGCCGTCCAGCACCACCCACGACCACACGTCTGCAACTCACACCTCACTATACTTTACAGTTACACCCCAGCACAGAGTTCAGCGCCTCGACCCATTCCGGGTCCACGTCGCCGTCCAGCACCACCCACGACCACACGTCTGCAACTCACACCTCACTATACTTTACAGTTACACTCCAGCACAGAGTTCAGCGCCTCGACCCATTCCGGGTCCACGTCGCCGTCCAGCACCACCCACGACCACACGTCTGCAACTTACACCTCGCTATACTTTATACCCCAGAAGGCTCAAACTCACCCAAAGGACAATGGAGAGGGCTATGTTGGAAGTTTCTCTGCGTGATCGCATCAGAAATGCGGCTATCCGCAGCAGAACCAAGGTAACCGATATAGCCCTCCGAATCGCTAAACTTAGTGGCAGTGGGCGGGGCACATTGCACGTAGAGCCGATGGCCGTTGGGGCGGAAAGGATCTCGAGTGGCAACCACGTACCGGAAAGCACGGCGTGGGTAGGCCGACAAGGTGGACTGATGACCTGGTAAAGGTTGCGGGAATCCGCTGGATGTGGGTGGCGCAGGACCGGTTACTTTGGCACTCTTTGGGGGAGGCCTATGTCCAGCAGATGATGGCCAGGGTGGAGATCACTACCCGTTCCCTCCGATTCATGTGAGGCCTGGGCCCAGAAGTGGGACTTATATGTACATATAGGCTGATGATGATGATGATACTTTTTACTCTATGTTGGAAATGAGAATGATAATTAATTGAGCCCCCAGAAACCACACTATATAAAATAGTGTGGATACATATATTTGAAACTCTATATCAAATATGGAATAATAAGAAGTGTGTAAATGTTGCCCTCAAGCGAGCCTTTTATTGGAAAGAGATTTGTATTCCAAGTTGCACGCTTCTCAGAAATTAGCCCCAGGCCCCAGTAGCCAATTACAATAATGAAATCCCATGTCCTATATCCTTGTTGTATATATTATATGTTTATATTATAACACACCTGCAGGCTGGTGTGTCACCTCCAGCGCGGTGGCGGAGATGACGCCGTCCGTCCACTGTCGCGTGTCGTGGTCGATGTGTCCTAGTAGCCAACTTCGGTTCATTGCCTTCGGACAGATCGTGTATTCAACTATGCTTCGGCCTTGTTGGGTAAGAGCCTGGAATATTTTATTTATTTGTTGACAAAATACTCGTCATTTTTCTTCCAATTTCAATCAATCAAAAAGGGCGAGTAAATACCCTTCTGAACAAGAAAAAAATTCAGCCAATAGGCTGGTATTCAAAATTCGTCGATGATACGAAATCGGAAATAAATTAGATTTTTTTTTTAAACCTACATAAATGAATTAGATTCATGTAGATCACATTTCATGTATCACGTACCGTCTTTAAAAGATTCCTTATAGTAGTTTTCCCACATCCTGGAGGCCCGACAATGACGACGCCCATCCTTTGTTGCATCTGTTCATACAGCTCGGTGCATTTTTGAATCTAAATTAATAAACAAATCAAGACTTTTTTTTTTTAATCCAATTGCTTTTTTACAAATATTTATAGCCTATGTCGAATCCCACGATTAAGATGATTCCAACGACACAACGATATCAAAATCAAAAGTGCAACATGCAAAACAACAGCTCATAAAATAGTATTTTTCACAATCGTGTTATAATAGAGAGCTTTTTAGTCGAGTACCGTGTTTAGGCCACGAAGCTTGCTGAGTGGCCTAAGTAAGGTACGAGATTAAAAAGCTTGATAATAACACTATTGTGAACAATACTTTTTGTACGAGTTCATTAAAATTAATTTTCTACGAGTCAACTGAACTAATTAAACAAACTCGATACTGTTAAAACGAAGTGCAGCTCATCGCTCGTACGCTTGTTGATATCTTAAAAGACATCAACGAGCGTACGACATCAAAGCGATTCTATTGGTCCAATTCATTACAGTTCAGTAAAGCAGCCACGTGATTGGTCGAATTTATTTTAGTTGTCTGGAGCGTATCGAAAAGTAGTTATTTCGATTGTTTCGACAGTAACATGGACTACAACTATGAAAAGAGTGACGTTGCAGTATTCTCTATGAAATCTTAATACACATATTGTAATCGTCGAGTACAAAAAATAAGTTTTTATTTGTACTCATGCCATCATCATCATCACCATCACCATCATCAGTCATCCATCATCCATCCATCAGTCATTCGTCATCCTTCCATCCGTCATCCATCGTCATCCATCAAATCGTCATCCTCAATGCTCATTATAAAAAAACAAATGCATCTTATGGAATTTTAAGGTAGTACAGTCGCCATCACATACATCGGTACACTATAGGTGTTCAAAAATATCTGAACATGCACCCTAATGCCTTGAAAATAGAGTTGTGTTCAGATGTTTGTGACGTGCTTGTTTGCTCCGATGTATGTGACGGCGACTGTACTTAAAAGCCCACTAGAAGTTAAAATGCGATTTTGCTCACTGGTTTTAAAGGATAAAAGACGGCTTTTCGAGACAGTGAGGAGAAAATATTTATAATCGGCCGCGGAATGCTGCGGAGCCCGTTATCCCTAAACAATTTTTTAGATGTTTTTTTTTACCTGAATCTTGTTATGCACAAGGCCGAGCGAAGCGACGGACGCCTCAAGGGCGGAACTAATCGGGTCCGTAGTGTGTTCCTCACTGGGCACGTCGGCGAATACCAGGGATAGGATATTTTCGAATCTGCAATACAAGATGCATTTTAGTATCAGGTCTTCATCAACTTTCATTCACTTGTATTTACTAAATCGTCATCACCTCTGACCTCAAGGACGGCGCCGACGTCGAAAGGGAGCGCAGGGCGCTGGCTGTTAGAGCAAACATGATTGCCCGCAGGTTCACTCAAAGCTCAACAGCAGTAAAAATTACTTTGTTTAGAGCATATTGCACATCTTTTTATACGAGTAGCCTGTGGGTGAACTACACGCAAAAACAGTACAGCGTCTTGCGAGTGCAGTACAATAATGCATTCAGAGTGCTGATGGGGCTGCCTCGTTGCTGCAGCGCGTCGGCAATGTTCGCGGAGGCGCGCGTGGACAGCTTCGCTGCCATAATACGTAAAAAAGCCGCATCGCTGCTCAATAGGGTAAGGGTCAGCACCAACAGCATTCTGGCAATGTTTGCAGGCAGGTTGGATGGTGCCTACCTAAACCATTGCAGTGCACTGCATGTAATGGGAAATAATGTCTACTAACACTTTAGATGTAAGATGAAATTTACCTACTAACCTTGACATGTATTTGTATTTTTTATGGTTTGTGTATAGTATTTAAATGTATGATCCAAGTTGGTTGAATAAATAAATGAATTATTATTATAAATATTTAAGACAATAACATGTTTTGCAGCTGTTGGTACTCCTTAAATAGATAAATAAGCATTGAATACAGGCAGGCTGTATGACTGATTGCCATTGTCGTTGTATAAAAAAGGTAAGTAATGTCAGTGTTCAATAAAGTTAAACTATGTATTTTAAGGGAAGAGTATGCGTACAAAGAGCATTTAGTATTATATGTAAGAAAAAGCAACCTTAGACAAAATTTACCAAAACAAGCTATGTTCAAATTACCTAATTTTGTCAATGTGCATGGGAAAAGAAACGTCAGATATCTTCTTCCTTATATAATAAACCAACTACCAAAAGAACCACAGCATAAATACGTAAATAGCTTATAATCGATACCTAGTATCAAAAGGTATCTGACGTTATCTGAATCCAATACGAGTGTATTGTAATAATTATGAGTCTATAACGGTGATGTATTCAAGTAAATTAATGTACCATAGCGAACTATTCATCAGCATATAAACCCTAGAGGTTTCCGCTGGTGAAAAAATGTATACCAAAATGTACTACTCAGATTATATTGGTCAATAATTAAAAAAAAAAAAAAAAAAGTGACGGAATACGTCAACCAAATAGCAGTGTTACAAGCTATTTTGATGCACGCGTGAATTAATTTGCTGTAGATGAAATATCCTTTCCTTCTATTACGGAAGGGAAGGTTGAAGGAACGAGAGGCAGAGGAAGGCCAAGAATAATCTATTTCCAACTAATAAAGGAGAAAGTTAAGGCCGGGTCTTACCAGAAAGTAAAGGAAATGGCAGAGGACAGAAACGGCTGGCGATAGCTCCACCGACAAATGCTACTCTTAAGTAACTACAACATAGAAAAGTTGAAAAACCCCTGACATTTTCATTTTAAAGTTCAATATCTAAAAACGGCTGAACCGATTTTGTTGAAACGTAGCTAAGAACCATCTCGATCACGTCAGCTTTCGGATAAAAAAACCGCATTCAAATCGGTCCATTCGTTTAGGAGCTACAATGCCACACAGAAATATATAAGTTTAGAAAAGGCGGCCATTTTTTTTCGTTTTAAAAATCGTTATTGGTTCCGAGGGGATTTTTAATAAGAATCCAATATTGGATTTTCAAAAAGTGGCCGCCATCTTGAAATTCTTGAAAAACAGTCCGATTTGGTTCAAAATCGATATCTGAGTGTCCGCGGGGCCTCTTAATATGAATCCGAGCTTGGATTGTGAAAAAGTGGCCGCCATCTTGAAATTCTTGAAAAACAGTCCGATTTGGTTCAAAATCGATATCTGAGTGTCCGCGGGGCCTCTTAATATGAATCCGAGCTTGGATTGTGAAAAAGTGGCCGCCATCTTGAAATTCTTGAAAAACAGTCCGATTTGGTTCAAAATCGATATCTGAGGGTCCGCGGGGCCTCTTAATATGAATCCGAGCTTGGATTGAAAAAAAGTGGCCGCCATCTTGAAATTCTTGAAAAACAGTCCGATTTGGTTCAAAATTGATATCTGAGTGTCCGCGGGGCCTCTTAATATGAATCCGAGCTTGGATTGTGAAAAAGTGGCCGCCATCTTGAAATTCTTGAAAAACAGTCCGATTTGGTTCAAAATCGATATCTGAGTGTCCGCGGGGCCTCTTAATATGAATCCGAGCTTGGATTGAAAAAAAGTGGCCGCCATCTTGAAATTCTTGAAAAACAGTCCGATTTGGTTCAAAATCGATATCTGAGGGTCCGCAGGGCCTCTTAATATGAATCCGAGCTTGGATTGAAAAAAAGTGGCCGCCATCTTGAAATTCTTGAAAAACAGTCCGATTTGGTTCAAATCGATATCTGAGGGTCCGCGGGGCCTCTTAATATGAATCCGAGCTTGGATTGTAAATAAAGTTGCCGCCATCTTGAAATTCCTGAAAAACAGTCCGATTTGGTTCAAAATCGATATCTGAGGGTCCGCGGGGCCTCTTAATATGAATCCGCGCTTGGATTGTAAAAAAGTGGCCGCCATCTTGAAATTCTTGAAAAACAGTCCGATTTGTTTCAAAATCGATATCTAAGTGTCCGCGGGGCCTCCTAATATGAATCCGAGCTTGGATTGTGAAAAAGTGGCCACCATCTTGAAATTCTTGAAAAACAGTCCGATTTGGTTCAAAATCGATATCTGAGGGTCCGCGGGGCCCCTTAATATGAATCCGAGCTTGGATTGAAAAAAAGTGGCCGCCATCTTGAAATTCTTGAAAAACAGTCCGATTTGGTTCAAATCGATATCTGAGGGTCCGCGGGGCCTCTTAATATGAATCCGAGCTTGGATTGTAAATAAAGTTGCCACCATCTTGAAATTCCTGAAAAACAGTCCGATTTGGTTCAAAATCGATATCTGAGAGTTAGTTATTAATACAAATTGGGGGTCAGATTAAAGGAAGGTGGCCGTCATATTTAACAGCTTTGTTTCTGGTTTGTTTTTTTTTTCATAAATCTATGAGTTTGGAATGTGCAATATTTTGTAAAACATTGAAAATCAATTCTGAATCACATTTTCTATATTTACACAATATCTACAAATTTACTAAACGTTTACATAGGTATTTATTTATTACAGAATGTCGGTCTCAGTTTTTGATGTAAGTACATATTTTTATGCTATTTCCAAACGTATAATCAGTGTTGTCAACTTGTCACATCTACCAATTTCTTGGTAGATCTACCTATTTTGCCTCCGTTCTACCTATCTACCACCCTCGATCTCAAATCTACCTATTTTTCAAAATATTACGATTGTAAACAATTCTCCCAATGCCAATGTGGAGTTGAGATGCTGTTTCCTCAATAAATAACATGAAAACCTGCCAGAGAAATAGACTGTGCACTGGAACTTTAGAGGGCTTGCTGCACACAAGAAGGTTTATTACGAAAAGTGTTGTACCTAACGATGAACATTTGAGATTGCTTAGTACTAATAAGTACAAAGATCACTTACATAAAATATATATATATATACGTATTTTAATCATTAAAAATATACTTAAACTTGATTGCATGTGACAACACTGCGCATAATAGACAATGGTGGCCGCGCATTTTCTTCTTATGTTTTACTTTTTTTTTAATGTACAGCTTTTATGTTTGGGCACAGCATTGTACGTCTTACAGCCAATATAACGTGCGAGTGGTTTTTTTGTGTGAGTGCAAGCAATAAATAGCAAACGAGATGGAGATAGTTTGAGGCTGAAATGAGTGCCTGTCCCCGAATTAAACACTCTACTTTTCATTTCGAATACGAGGAAACGAAATGGAAGCCAAAAATTTCCAAATCCGTCAGAAGCCATTTTAAAAGCGTTTATTTGGGCGGGAACTATTGACTGATTTTAATAATATTTGTGTGTGGACCATTTCTGGGACGCGTTTTAGAAGCGGTTATATTGAAAACCTATTTTTAATTGTTTATATATGACATATAACGTTATTAAATAGATTTATATATATATATATATATATATATATATATATATATATATATATATATTGTATTAATCAAAAATACCCATTAATCTATAAGCTTCTAAAATCAACACAATGGCAGTGTGGCTGTATAGGTTGCTACTATTGTTTTTGCTGTTCCGACGGCGCGGGCCCCAGCCCATATGTATATAATCTTTATATATAAAATAATTTTGTACGTGTGTTTGTCACCAAACTCCTCCTAAACGGCTGGATCGATTTTGATGAAATTTAGTGTATATTTCAATGAGTTCCTGGATGGTTTGAAAACACAATTGGACCCGGTAGGTGGTGCTGCAGTCGAAATGTCACTTATCTCTTCCTAAACGGCAAGGACGATTTTAATTACATTTTTTGTAATGTAACCTACAAGTTTTGTCCCTGCAAGGTTTGAATTCACAACAAAACAAACCTTTTTGATTTCGACGGACGGTTTTTAAGGAAATTAAAATAAGATGTGGCGCTGCGTTTCCGGGCACAACGACGTCTGCCGGGTCCACTAGTATATTTATAAATATCATCATCATAAATACCATGATCATCATCATCATCATCATCTTCATCATCATCATATGAGCCGAAAGACGTCCACATCTGGACATAGGCCGCCACCCACATCCAGCGAACTCCCGCGACCTTTACCAGGTCATCCGTTCACCTTGTCGGGGGTCTACCGACCGCCACTCGAGAACCTTTCCTACCCAACGGCCATCGGTTCCACGTGCAATATGCCCGCCCACTGCCACTTAAGCTTAGCGATTCGGATACTATATATATATATATATATATTATATGGAGAGAAGCATGATGAGACAGCGGAAAATAAATAAAATAAGGCATACGAAAATCTGGAAAAAAACGAAAATTACTGACGCTCTCACTTATGCCCTCAAACAAAAGTGGCAGTAGGCCGGCCACTTCACACGACTGACAGATGGAAGATGGACTCAAGAAACCACCACGTGGCAAGGGCCATCCGGTAAACGAAATGTTGGCAGACCTTACAAGCGATGGGTTGATGATATCATCCAGACAGCTGGCAAACATTGGATAGAGATAGGAAGACAAAGAGAGGAGTGGAAGACTTTGGAGAAGGCCTTCACCCAAAGAGGGATCCATATTCAGCAGATATAAAACTATTAAAATATAACTTCAAGTACAAATGTAATATGGGTATGTATATATATGAAATTTGTATATTTGTTAAACTTCATCCAGAATTTTTCAATAAAAAAAGTGACGTATGCAAATCTAATACGAGGTACCCAAATCGTCTTGCTATTCCGCCTATAAAGACTCAATTGTACGGCAAGAACGCATTTTGTATGGCGATTGGAATCTATAATAGGTTACATGATGACATTAAAGAATTACCATTTAACATATTCAAATCAAGACTGAGAAATTTTTTAATACAGGAATCGTTTTATACTGTAAATGAGTACTTTGACTATTATAAAAACTTGAATTTGTATTAAGACTTAACTAATTTAATTTGAATTTTAATTGACATTATATTTATTGTGTAAATCCATTATGATTAATTTCTATTTCGTTAGGTATATTCAAATTTTTGCATGCCAGTTGCTGGTGAAATGTGTGTTTCTCTGTGATATATGTATACCATCTTCTGTACCACGTTTTACGCAAAATAAATTACTTTACTTTACTTTACTTTACTTACTTTACTTTACTTTGGAATTTAAAGGCTTAATAATAATAATAATAAATTGGCGTGGGGACGTGACGGCCCCATCGCCCACAAGATTTCTGGTGCAATCAGTCAACGTAAAGCAGCTTGTGGCGGGCTGTTAGAGAGTATCAACCCTACGTACCTGAGTGCGCCTGGGGTGTCCTGTGGCCAGGCTGAGTCGATCGGGTGGATGGTTGGACAGGCCCCCCACCTCTGGCTTACCTTAACTGGCTGTCCAGAGTGGAGTCGCAAGAGCTGTTGCTCGAGGGTAGATGTGGACACCTAAGTGGCGAGTTGGCTATATGTTTAAAGTCCAGTGCCACCTCTCTACCCCCCCAGCCTCTCTGACTGGTGTTGCCCTTAGGCCATTTTTTAATGTCACTATTAATAGGGGCCCATCTAGCAGTTGGCGAGTCACCGTCTGCCAGAGATAAAAAATGAGACAGTTTATTAGGCAGGCGTCCGATGTTTCACCCAATAGCCCAGCCACTAGTCCATCATTTTCACCCAATAACCAAATTTTCTTTAGATTCCATCAACAGCAATAGTTCTTATACAGAATCGGACTGTTTTTCAAGAATTTCAAGATGGCGGCCACTTTTTTTACAATCCAAGCTCGGATTCATATTAAGAGGCCCCGCGGACCCTCAGATATCGATTTTGAACCAAATCAGACTGTTTTTCAAGAATTTCAAGATGGCGGCCACTTTTTTACAATCCAAGCTCGGATTCATATTAAGAGGCCCCGCGGACCCTCAGATATCGATTTTGAATCAAATCGGACTGTTTTTCAAAAATTTCAAGATGGTGGCCACTTTTTTACAATCCAAGCTCGGATTCATATTAAGAGGCCCCGCGGACCCTCAGATATCGATTTTGAACCAAATCGGACTGTTTTTCATGAATTTCAAGATGGCGGCCACTTTTTTACAATCCAAGCTCGGATTCATATTAAGAGGCCCTGCGGACCCTCAGATATCGATTTTGAACCAAATCGGACTGTTTTTCAGGAATTTCAAGATGGCGGCAACTTTTTTACAATCCAAGCTCGGATTCATATTAAGAGGCCCCGCGGACCCTCAGATATCGATTTTGAACTAAATCGGACTGTTTTTTAAGAATTTCAAGATGGCGGCCACTTTTTTACAATCCAAGCTCGGATTCATATTAAGGCGCTGTATGCAGCTGCGCATCGAAAAAGTGCCTTTTCCAAACCGATTATTAGTATACTTGTACTATTGCTAGAGATCCAAATTTTTGATATGTATATCTTCAGTTCATTGGCTATGTTCGTACTTCGTAAAATCTAGATTGCTTACAAAAACCTCGATAGATTTTGCCTTTCAAAACAGTGCTTTTTTACCACCAAACTCGAAATATCTCAAAAGTTATTTGGAATATTACAATGAAATTTGTTGTGATAGGTAGCTTTTTGGTAGATCTATCTACCGGCTTCTTAGAATTTCAATATGTTTCATAATTCAATACATTTGGTCATTTGTCTGAAAAACCGGGTGTCCGCGTCATGCATGCGCGGTGGCGAGTACAATTTAGTACGCCCGTGGCCACTGCCGACGACGGACCTGTGAATGTTTACCTGGCACGCAAATACGCCTTTTTGCAGCAATTATTTCGAGTTATCAAGGTAAATAAAAATATATAAAGGAATAGGAAACGCTAATACATGCTGGAGAACACATTCGAAATGATAGAATAACAAATATAAGGTATGCGATATTTACTACATTAAAGCGTTTCTACATCCGCACCTAAAACGTATTAATAGGTAGCTGGAGCATATTGACAAGATGTCAATAAAAATCTTCAGTTATCCTGAATACGTATTTAGAACTGTTAGGTAGTAAGTAGTCGGGTGTAAATCGGATTCGGACACGAGCACATGGTTGTGGGGGTAATGGTACCAATTATGGACTGTACGAATAATATATTTATTTATTCATACAGAAATATATCAAAAGCATTTAGGGCTATTGCGCCGGATAGCGACTACCTAGACTAAAGTCCTAAACGAGTTGGTGAACTGAAGTATATTTACTTGCTGTTTAGTAGATTCTATTAAAAACGAGTGCGGAAAAAGACCCTGCCACTCCACCAGCAGCAGGCCACGGCCCTTCCTCATCTTCGTCATAGACATACATGCATACATACGCTACGGCACATCTTTTCGTCCAATATTCCGCAGTGTCTCAAGACGAGAGTCTTTGACCAGTGTGTGTTGCCAGTGATGACGTATGGAACGGAAACGTGGTCGCTTACTATAGATACAAAGGGCGATGGAGATGGCTATGTTGGGAGTTTCTCTGCGCGATCGCATCAGAAATGAGGCTATCCGCAGCAGAACCACGGTAACCGATATAGCCCTCCGAATCGCTAAACTTAAGTATCAGTGGGCGGGGTACATTGCACGTCGAACCGATGGCCGTTGGGGCGGAAAGGTTCTCGAGTGGCAACCACGTACCGGAAGGCGCGGCGTGGTTAGGCCCCCCACAAGGTGGACTAATGACCTGGTAAAGGTCGCGGGAGTCCGCTGGATGCGGGTGGCGCAGGACCGGCTATTGTGGCACTCTTTGGGGGAGGCATATGTCCAGCAGTGGACGTCTTTCGGCTGATATGATGATACATACGCTCGAAAAACATAAACTTCCTTCTGAGGCAGTCGGGTACAAAGTACTACAGGGTGTTCCCCTATACAGCTGCAAAACTTTGCCAGCTGTTTGTGCACATGATACCCATCACAAAACACTAAAGTATGCCGTTTCACATCTCGCACTCACTCTGCCACCGCTGTTTCTCCAAATAACTACCAAGAAAGCCTCCCCCGCCACGCCCCTTTAAAAATAAGCCCACTAAAGCAAATAAATGTGACGTTAACTAAGTGAACATACCTTTTGTCGGTATGGAGTTATTGATATGACTCACTCACTCACTCACTCATCAACGCACAGCCGAAACTACTAAGACTAGAGAGTTGAAATTTTCACCAGAACTACCTTTTACAACGTAGGCAACGCTAAGAAGAATTTTTGGAAATTCCACCCCTAAAGGGGGTAAATAGGGGTGCAAAGTTTGTATGGGGGAAACTTTATTTTTAGAGCTAGAGACTTAAATTTTTGCATAAAGATTACTTATTAGAATACAAATTAAGTACTTTCAATTCAATTAAATTTATTTTGTTAAACATAGGTTACAACTTTTACAAGTATTGTTGGTATACAAAATGTAAGACTTCTGTGCATTACCCACAATGTAGGTTTACAAAATATTTCAGGCAGCTAATATATTTATAAAAATTAAAAAAAAAATGTCAATACAGTGATTGGTGTTAAATACTTGAAATACATTTCAAAAACTCTCAAAAAATACTATAACTAAAGAATAATATAACTAAGGAATGTCTGGAATGGATGTTATGTCGTAGGGTCGTTTAAGTAATCTTTAATGGTATAATAACACTTTTCAATCAAATATTGATCTATTGATTGAAATGATTGATCCAATAATGTCATGGAAAGATCACATAGATACATTATACAGTAAGTTAGCAAGAGGGATCTATGGTCTAAGACAGTTAAGACCACTTGTGTCAGAAAGTTGCTTAAAAGATCTGTATTATGCGTACATATACTCTCAACTTTCATACGGGATAATGCTTTGGGGCAACAGTACGGATTATGAGCGCATCCTAAAGATCCAGAAACGTGCAATTAGAGTACTTCCGTATGCAAAGGACAGATACACGTGTCGCGAACATTTAAGAAAACTTAGTATCTTAACATCAGTTTCAACTTATATATTGGAAGTTTTGATGTATGTTAAACGTTATCCAAATGAATTTCAAAGGAGAGGTGAAAATAGTTCGAGATCAATGAGAAATGCGAATAACTTAAAAAGAAGCGGGTTGTGTCCGAGAAACAACCGTTAATTAAGTTTAAGTGGATACTTATTTGTTGGTTGTCCCCGTAAAATATATATCTGCATTAATTCACTAAAATCTGTATAAGCACAGATAAATCGGTATATATAGCAACATTGACTGATGTAGCTCGTTTGACTCGCGAGGCATTGAAAATGGCGGTCATTTCAGCATAGTTTTCATGCCCGTCACATAAACTAAATAACATTTTGTGATTAACAACTAATAGTAAATAAAGAAGGATTAAAACATGTAACAAACAATTATTTGAAATCAGATTAGGCTTCTCTACAAAAAGTTAATCCGGAAGTTACGTGATACATCATGAACTGTACCCCTATACAAGAACGCGAGCAAAGAAGTATCCACTTCAAAACAACCTCGCCCAGACTTAGAATAGGCACAAAACTTCCGAAGTTAATAGGACAAATACTTTTTAACCGGCTACCTTCAAACCTTAAAACCATAACGAACGACAACTCTTTTCGCTTCCATGTAAAACAACTATTGCTTGAAAAAACACTGTATAGTTTACAAGAATTTCTTTCAAATGACTAAATAACAAGATCTTAAAAGCTTGACGTTAATATTTGTATTATGTTTTCTTTCTCTATTTTATGTAATAGCATTATGCTATGAGTATGAGTATTATTAAACTATTTACAAATAATAACAATTCTGTACACAACTGTACACATCTATTGTATTTTATTGTAACTGACAAGTCATAATTTTAACACATTTTTATCTGTATATTCATTGTACTATGATTTCAATTGTAAAATTATGATAATAAACAAATCTGAATCTGAATCTGAATATGAAGTCAATTGTCTTTTAAATTTATTAATATCCAGTGTTTAATTCGGTCTGGAATTTTATTGAAAATGTTTGGTGCCATTCCCAAGATTCCGCCTCTGATTAGCGCTGTGTTGTTGCTACCCTGCAAAGTTTTCAATTTTTGTTTGTATTGTTTACGTGTCGGAAATCTGCGGCCTTTTGAAACGTTACTGAACATGCTTGGATTGGTCTTGACACAAATACCTACTTCTAGGATATACAGTTCTTCTAGTTTGTATGGAGAGCAAGACATTTTTAAAGTTAGAAATTTGTAACTTCGGTTTCAGACTATTTACTATGAGAGTTCAAAGAGGGTTCTAAGTTTGTATAGAGAGCAAGACATTTTGAAATAAAGAGAGATTTGTTTCTTCGGTTTTAGACTGTTTACTTAAAGACTAGGTACAGTCAGCGTCATATAGTTAGTAGCAGCCAAAGTAGCCAAATATATCGTAACACATCCTTACACCTATAGTAACAAAGACGTGTTGCGATATATTTGGTTACCTAGACTGCTACTAACTATCTGATGCTGACTGTACAAAACTAATTTCAATGTTTTTTTTTATTAAACAAACATTTAAATTTCTTAAACAAACATTTAGACGATAACATGTTATACGTGGACGAAGTCGCGGGCAACAGCTAGTTTATATATATATATATATATATATATATATATATATATATATATTTATTTAAGCTTTATTTATTCCATATTGTTTGTGTTAGTACATTTTTACTAAATCTAAAAGATTTATGCCATTTTTTCTTTCTTATATGGACCCCATTCGGGTAAAAGCCATATTAGGAGAAAAGAAGGGCACTGGAAGCAACAAACTGGTCAGGGCCGAAAGGCAAAAGAAGGAAAGGTAGACGACGAAGACGTTGGACTAATGACATAACTGAGGTCGCCGGACATAGCTGGATGCAGATGGCTAAAGACCGAAAAAAATGGCATGAGATCGAGGAGGCTTTTACCTAAATTTACATTTGCTTAAAAAAAATCTATATAAATCAAACAAAAAAAGACAATTAAAGCTTAATTTATATTTATATAATTACTTCCGGTTGGAAAATTTGTTGGATTCTTGTGTAAAGCATCTTAGAATAACGATTAAAAATGAAATATACAAAAAAACGCTATTATAAATTAATGATTTTCGAAACCGTATTTTGCCTGGAGTATAGAGCCAAGTATAAGTCCAATCTTGTAAGCTTGTTGAGAGTATCAAGGTCCATCGCGGTGTGGCCGCTGGTCGAGGTAGCATGGTAGGCAGCACGCGCCGCGCGAGCGCAGTGACATAACACTTTTAGGTATTTAAGAGACACATTGAATTTGTTATTTTTATATGATGTTTGGTCAAATTACATTTTTTAATAGACATAGTCATGTACTGAAGAACTTGCTGGTCTTAAAATAACCACCCTGTATAATAAAATGCTCTTCTGACTAACAGTGGTCTAATTATCCAGTTTTTGATCAGTCAGTCATACTTATGTAACAAAGGTAATAATTATGGTAATAATACTCCTTGCATTTCATTAAATTGTCAAAAGGGCCTCTACGTGTTGGCTCCGTTGGTACTTTGTAGGTACCTAGCCCCACGCATGCCTCCCAAAGGTCCGGAACATCATTGTCCCGTGAGCGGGAAAGACATACATGGTAATAATATAATTTGCCAGGAGATAAATAGATGAACATAGCTATTTGTTAATTATTTTTGATGGTTTCTTAAGCGGGTGGTAACCGGCGCTATAACTTTACCTAGAAGTAATCGATTTTATTTCGGTTTAAAAAACCTGTAATATATTAGTACAATCCATAATTGGTGACGTTCACCCTTAGGAAGTGAAGATGTACTATTATTTTATCAGTTCTACGTATTTGGAAAACGGAAGCACCCACATAGGAACTGGGAAAACGATAGGTGGATTGATGATGAAGAAATCTGTACTAACATATCTTCGGAAAGTAAGTGTCCATAATTGATGTCATCATACTACGATGTACTTAAGAACTGTAACTACCTATTATTCCTTATTTACTTAAAAAAAATAGATTTAAATAAATAAATAAACAATAAATATTTGGGGACAATCTTACACAAATCAACCAAGATTTGAAAAATAAAACAATTATTCAAGAAGGCAAACATTTGATCGTATGATCCGCAAAAACGAGCCGAATACGGATGCCAACAGAATAAGGCCGTTAGCGGGGTGCGCGGGACGCGCGTCTCCCGCTCCGTCTGCCTCACCTCCGCAAATACCTAAATATCGTCTAATAAGAGCGCCTTAAGAGGCCCCGCGGCCCCTCAGATATCGATTTTGAACCAAATCGGACTGTTTTTCAAGAATTTCAAGATGGCGGCCACTTTTTTACTATCCAAGCTTGGATTCATATTAAGAGGCCCCGCGGACCCTCAGAAATCGATTTTGAACCAAATCGGACTGTTTTTCAAGAATTTCAAGATGGCGGCCACTTTTTTACAATCCAAGCTCGGATTCATATTAAGAAGCCCCGCGGACCCTCAGATATCGATTTTGAACCAAATCGGACTGTTTTTCAAGAATCTCAAGATGGCGGCCACTTTTTTACTATCCAAGCTTGGATTCATATTAAGAGGCCCCGCGGACCCTCAGATATCGATTTTGAACCAAATCAGACTGTTTTTCAAGAATCTCAAGATGGCGGCCACTTTTTTACTATCCAAGCTTGGATTCATATTAAGAAGCCCCGCGGACCCTCAGATATCGATTTTGAACCAAATCGGACTGTTTTTCAAGAATCTCAAGATGGCGGCCACTTTTTTACTATCCAAGCTTGGATTCATATTAAGAGGCCCCGCGGACCCTCAGATATCGATTTTGAACCAAATCAGACTGTTTTTCAAGAATTTCAAGATGGCGGCCACTTTTTTACAATCCAAGCTCGGATTCATATTAAGAGGCCCCGCGGACCCTCAGATATCGATTTTGAACCAAATCGGACTGTTTTTCAGGAATTTCAAGATGGCGGCAACTTTTTTACAATCCAAGCTCGGATTCATATGAAGAGGCCCCGCGGAGCCTCAGATATCGATTTTGAACCAAATCGGACTGTTTTTCAAGAATTTCAAGAATGCGGCCACTTGTTTGCAATCCAAGCTCGGATTCATATTGAGAGGCCCCGCCGACCCTCAGATATCGATTTTGAACCAAATCGGACAGTATTTCAAGAATTTCAAGATGGCGGCAATTCCATTTGAACGAAATGAGACTGTATTTAAAGAACTTCGACTTATATTAAAAGACCTCGAGCCCTCAGATATCAATTTGGAACAAAATTTAAGTGACATCATAAAAAACCAACTAAACCTTACCGATATTTAAAGTCGGTTTTATGAAAAGTCAAACTTGACACCCCTTCAAAATAGTTAGCGCAAACTCAATGAGTTTGCGCTAAACTTCCTCGTCTCCCGCTTCCCCGCGTTCCTCCCCTCTCGTAAACCCGCGTGGCCCTAAGCTTGCAGACTGTATGTAGTTAGACTGTGGTATGGCTATGCACAGACCCCAGTCGTAATGCCGCTGTAATGGATCAGTCACAAGCAGTCACAACACAACACATACTGAAGATAAAGTACGACGACCTCTGTAGCCTAGTTGGTAGTGACCCTGCCTACGAAGCCGGAGGTCCCGGGTTCGAATCCTGGTAAGGGCATTTATTTGTGTGATGAGCACGAATATTTGTTCCTGAGTCATGGATGTTTTCTATGTATTTATTAAGTATACATTTATCTATATAAATATGTATATCATCGTCTAGTGCCCATAGAACAAGCTTTGCTTAGTTTGGGCCTAGGTCGACTTGTGTAAGATAGTCCACAAATATTAAAAAAAAGTGAGTTTCTTTCGCTCTTGTTTTTCAGCTTACCTATTGTCCATTCAAAAACAGTTTAGTGACTCAGGACACAGAGTTTAATTTCATTTGTCGATGTTTTGGAAGATCGCAGTCAAGATAAATACGGAGCGTATAAACGTCATTGGTCACAACTCGGTCGGCGGCAGCGGTGCGCTATACGTGGGAGCGACCCGCATACCCCGGCCACGACATTTCGCGAATTGCGGCGCGGCGTTTTCTCTGTTCATTGCGCGGTCGAGACGCGCCACGCACTGTGGTTAGTTGGGATCACAAGCAATGAATTGCAAAAACCGCTGCCGCTGCCGCCGCCGCGCAATGTCATGGCCGGTAAGTGTGGTGCAGACTGACCTCTCCGCGTCGTGGCTGGTGAGCTTGGAGATGTTGTTGAGCCTCAACACGGTGCGCAGCGCGGCGCGGCGCTCGCGCGTAGAGCGGAACGCGCGCGTGGCCAGCGCTGTGCCCGCACTGCCTACCGCCGCCTTTAACGCGCGCAGGCCCCAGTCGCAGTGCCACTGCCGCCGCCGCGCAATGTCGTGGCCGGTAAGTGTGGTGCAGACTGACCTCTCCGCGTCGTGGCTGGTGAGCTTGGAGATGTTGTTGAGCCTCAACACGGTGCGCAGCGCGGCGCGGCGCTCGCGCGTAGAGCGGAACGCGCGCGTGGCCAGCGCTGTGCCCGCACTGCCTACCGCCGCCTTTAACGCGCGCAGGCCCCAGTCGTAGTGCCGCTGCCGCCGCCGCGCAATGTCGTGGCCGGTAAGTGTGGTGCAGACTGACCTCTCCGCGTCGTGGCTGGTGAGCTTGGAGATGTTGTTGAGCCTCAACACGGTGCGCAGCGCGGCGCGGCGCTCGCGCGTAGAGCGGAACGCGCGCGTGGCCAGCGCTGTGCCCGCACTGCCTACCGCCGCCTTTAACGCGCGCAGGCCCCAGTCGTAGTGCCGCTGCCCACCCAGAAGCGTGCTGAACAATTATTCAACGATTATAATTGGTACCTCTACCTACCAATTCTCGCAGTAAATTTTTAACTAACAAAAGAGAACTCTTTATCGCGTTCTTCTATTTCTTATTTGCTAGCAATGAGATACCTACGTGTTTCAAGTTCTGATGGATTTTGAATTTGACTGTACTCGTTTTGGTAAATAACGCAACATAAAGATGAACATGTATGTTATCCAACAACGTTCGATATATATAAAAACCGGCCAATTGCGAGTCGGACTCGCGCACGATGGGTTCCGTATCATTATCTATAATTTATTTTATTTTATTCTGTTTTTAGTATTTGTTGTTATAGCGGCAACAGAAATACATCATCTGTGAAAATTTCAACTGGAACTATCACGGTATCAGTGAGCCTGGTGACAGACAGACAAACAGACGGACAGCGGAGTCTTAGTAATAGGGTCCCGTTTTACTCTTTGAGTACGGAACCCTAAAAAGCACACACCTGGCCATGGAGAACACGGCATGCAAGTCCCGCGCGAGGTCGTCGGCGCCGGCGACGCACTGTGCGGCCAGCAGCTGCCGCGCCAGCTGGTCCCCGCGCGGCTGCTCCATGGCTACTGGCCGCAGCACACGCTCTAGCGCCGCTGGCAACGCGCGCCGCCCACCGTACCCGCGCCCTACTGGGTTCATGGTCGCAGCTACGCCGCACCATGGCGATACTGTCACCTGCAAACAAATGTTGATAGGGCTTGTATCATCATCATTATGTCAGCCGAAAGGCGTCCACTGCTGGACATATGCCTCCCCCAAAGAGCATCACAACGACCGGTTCTGCTCCGCCTGCATCCAGCGGACTCCTGCTACCTTTATACCAAGTTATCAGTCCACCGTGTGGGGGGTCCACCGACGTTGCGCCTCCCGGTACGTGGTCCAGGACTTATATCACAAGAGCACGTACTCTATAACAATAGTATAGTATTGATTTTATACTATTTTGATTTCTGATATGTAGGGTAAATCGCCAATAACTGGCCACCCTTCTATAACTGGCCCCCTCATACTAAAAATTAACTCTGTACCCCTACAAACAGAATTCAATTTAGTATCACGTGGCCAGTAATTAACACCTTATACTAAAAATTAATTATATTATAGGTGAATAGAGTTCATCCTAATGAATGCCATGAATCATCACGGCCCATGATGTGTTATAGTATTTTATGCAACTGTTGTATAAGAAGGGTCTTAAAACGCGAGTGGCGTGGGTTGCGATGCGAGCCTTGGCGAGCATCGCAATTAAAGACGCCACGAGCGTTTTTAGACCAGTTATACACCGTTGCATACAATACTTTTTCTACGACAAATTTTAAATAAATAGCAGACTACAGAATAGTTAAACTTTTCAGGCAGCAAGTTTTCTATTCGTACTTTTGCTACTCACACAATTTATTCAGGAGTGCAGTTATTAATTTCTTCGACCATCTTAAAAGGAACGTACACTTTTGTCTTCACAAACACGAATAAAATCTTAATAATTTAGGACTAAATAATAGTTTATCATATTTCGTCTTTTCACTTTGAACTGTATTTTGGTGGGAAATCGGAAATGTGACAGCTCTTGCTTATGGTTTGTTTTGTTTTTAATTTGTTTGCACTTGCCATCCGAACCAAACTGAATCCGGACCCGGACCGAATTCGATCTGTTTATTTTTATAAATGATACCAAGAATTTATAAAACATGTAATTTAAGATGATGATTTATTATTATTGCAGTAAATCATTTATAATATACAAATGTTAAATCGTAAATAAATACTTTTATTTCGAAATATTTGTTTATGAAGTTGGCACCACTGCAATATAGCGGCCGATTAAAAAAAAGTTAAACAGTGCTTTTATGAAAAATGTATGAACCAAAAAAGTACGCTAAACAGTTCGTTTTTGGGCCATAGAGTATAGAGTCTTTCGACGACTTATTAGTGGTGTCATTGTATTTGAGCAAAAGCCTATATAAATGACAGATAACGGTACAGGAGTAGAAAAAATATTTTATTAGCAATCTTAGATTTTATTATTTTATATAATATTTCCAAACAAAATGTTCCTAAAAAGTTACTTGACGTGATGCATTAATACAAGACAAGTTCAAACGACTAATTAAGATTTTGACATGACTGGGGGGCCAACTATTTTTGATTTTTAAATGCGTTACCTAATAGGGGTGTAAACTCAAAATGTATTATTACTCCAAAAGAAAGAAGGCAAAAATATGCCTAGTGACGAAAATCCCATTCAAATATCTTCTCAAAATATTATGAAGCTACAACCGTTTTAATATTGCGTGTTAGAGAGAGAAAACACTAGGGGATCGTGACGTCATGATACCGTCGATAGTAAATGACAATCGTTACATATGAAGGTGCGTTTTGTGGAAAAGGGACAGAATATAACCCGTCTTAAAACTTTGGACATTTATTATTATAACTGTTTGATTATTTAATCCATTGCTTTACTTTTTCTCCATTTGACAATATTTTTAATCCTTTTTCGAGAAAATGTATTATTGGTTATTTTATTTGGTGTCTTCGCCCCTATTGAAGAGACCGGGAATCGGGTTTAGTTTGTACACTGGTATCTTACTACAGTAGTGTGGTAGTGTTCCAGACGTCATTGGGTCAATTAACTTTTTCACCCACACTTTTTCCGTCTCCTGTGTTACTTTTTACGAACTTTCAAAGCAATCTATTTCAAACCTGTGTCTATCAATCCAATTAAAATCTGAGGCATATCGTAACTGCTGGTGTAAACCATCATTATATGTACACAATTGAGTACCTGGGTTTAGAGCAGTTTCTCTAACAAACATTACAGTTCTGTATCTTGCGTTACCGGACAAAATAGTGTGGGTCCAAAAGTTGATTGGCCTCATTATCCTAGTGATTGTAGATTTGCGAGTTTTTTCTTTGTATTTTGTTTAGAACTTGACGTTTTACCCTTTCCTGGAAGTACGTTCATCTCGGCATTTATCTTATCAATGTTCCTAGTCCATTGAATATAGCTTCGGAATAAACCATTATTATTTCATCATTTTTATTCTAACAAATGGTATCATTTAAACAGTATCAATGAAACGCTGCGTAGCTCGCGTAAGTAGGTATTTGTAAACTCGTGTTTATGATAAGATATTATTTGGTCAGTTACTCATGAGTACAATTTTTAGTAACCCTTGACCTCAAATTCTGTTCGAATAATTTGATTAGATTTATATCGTGTTAGAAGTATAGAACTGTGTATTTGAGCAAGTTAGTGCATAATTGGTATGAAAAATATTGAAAATCTTTTTTACCTTTTTCGTCTTATTTTCATCGTCACCTATATACGTCCTACTGCTAGGCACAGGCTTCCTCTCACGAGTGACAGGGAATGCGCGGTAGTCCCCAGTGCGTATATCATCATCATCATACCAGCCGAAAGTCGTCCACTGCTGGACATAGGCATCCCCCAAAGAGTGCCAAAGTGACCGGTTCTGCGTCACCCGCATCCAGCGGATTCCCTCGACCTTTACCAGGTCATCAGTCCACCTTGGTGGGGAGGGGAGGGGAGAGGGGGGGGTACCGGTTCCGGTACGTGGTCGCCACTCGAGAAACTTTCCGCCTCAACGGCCATCGGTTCTACGTGCAATGCCCTGCCCACTGCCACTTAAGTTTAGCGATTCGGAGGGCTATATCGGTTACCTTGGTTCTGCTGCGTAGGTATATATAGATATTTGAATTTATACGCAGATGTATGCAGGTTTCCTCAGGATGTTTTTCTTCCCCGAACAGCTAAAGACAAATATCAAATGATGTTCCGTACATATTTACATTTGATATTGGCAGGGGCGGTTCACTCTGTGATTCCGTCGCGCCGCTACAAGTACATGCCGGCGGCCGCCAAATTGGCGGCCCATTAGTAGCTGCCTCGTGTTGGTACGAGACGCTTGCACGGGTCGCAGCGCGTTGCATGCGATAGAAAGGGATTGCCACATTTAGGCACGTTTGGCGTACCTAAACAGGGAATTTGTTAACAGAGAACCTTCTGTACGTAGTACTATTACTTATTCTGTGATATTGGTACGAGACGGTATTCAAATCCACGTGGGCCGTTTGACAGCCAAATGCTTGAATTACTAGGCTACCGTAGGATTTTTATTTATCCTATTTTAGTCCAATAATATGACAAAGATACTTACACGAAATTTTGACTTAAATTGATTATAGAAGATTGATGAAGCTACAACGTAATACTTCCATAAAGTCATACATTATTAAATTATTATGTATGCCTCTTTCCATGCCCAGCACAATAGTTAACTCCTGGGCGCGCCCGGACTGATGTATATTTACTACTTATACAGACTATTTTTTATACACCATATTATAAATTTAAGCTTCTAGATGACGCGTAGCGTTTCTTGCAAACGCCATTGGAACCGAGAACATCTCACGGGACGTGCGTTAAGTTCAAAATTCGGTAAAGAGTCGCGCGTGGACTTTCTAATTCAAAAATATACAGTCCACATTTATCAATTAATTTTTACTGCCCCTTTTGATGTTTAAAGGTTATATCGAAGGTCAACCCCTCATTATTATTTTTTGCCGCACTCCAAATATGAATTAGGCATCTCCATATTTTGTGGTCCTTCAAACCGGATATAATAGGCTAGTAATATAATTAGTTATTAGTTTGTAGATAACATCTCGTTTCACGGAATACATAGTCAGCAGACTTTTATTAGCATCGTAATCCTCATTAACAGGCCCGCCCGGACCCGCCAGAACTAGACACTTTTAGAATGAGAAGTTCAAGCCATAGCCCAGTCCCCACTTACACCGTGCACTTTCCTGTAATTCAATTCAATATATATTTATTTCAGGTTACTGGACCCATAATGTGTTAGTTACAATAAATTAAATTAAATTAAGTGTTAGTGACAAAATAAATTGCTAAATACTACTCTAACATTAATTGACTTATTATTTTATTCATTTATTTAGCCCAGATATGAGACATTGGTGCATGCAATGACTGCCAGTGTCTCATAAATGGACAGTCAATACGATCGGCGACGACCGCCAGCAGGGCGCTGCCGCCGGCGTGCGCGCGTCGCGCCGCAGAGGCCGCCCTCTTGCGCATGGTGCTGTAAAAACAGTCCACGCGCGCCGCAGCGAACAATTCTCCATTCCGTCACTCGCCCAAAGGCTTCGAACTAACCAATACCAACCACATTTTACCATCATCGGTAGCGTTAATTCGCTACATCAACGCAGAAGTGTATCAAGAAGAAAAGTGCGTAAGACCGGCAGCCATCACCATCTTGCAGCCAGCGCTACGTTTGAACCAGGTACGCGTTTTCCACCACTTTCCCGTTTGCTACTTCATTTCTGGTAATAATAACGCTCAACTCACGTGTTTCCCATTGAGCAGCGCGGGCTGTCCGTCCCGCACGGCGGCCAGCAGCGAGGCGAGCTGGTTCGACACGTGGGCCAGCGTGTCGGCCGGCAGACGGTTGAACTCGTCGAAGCAGCCCCAAGCGCCGCACAGTGCCAGCCCGGTTAGCAGCCGGCCCATGCATTCTGCGTCCATGGCCTAGAGTAACAAGTATGCATATAAGCGTATCGGAAGGAGACCAGGGGACCGATTTTTGACTTTCGAGCGCTCGACTCTTTCACTCGAAAACTGTCAAAAATGATGAAATGCTATTTTGAAATAGGGATAGAAAATTTAAACACGGGTGGTAATTGACCTCCACTCGTAAATATTCAATTATATCGGTAGAAAGTAATTGCCTGCAATTTTCAATCGTATTTACTTTTATTTAATTTTCGTGCGCTCGAAAGTCAAAAATCGGTCCCCTGGCCGAGGCCGGTTATTTAACTCCCAGAAAATGGACCGCGCGTCGCCGTCTCGTATATTGATTTGTATGTTAGTCTGTAACGTATTTGTAAATATGAGCTTGATGCCTGATGACAAAAAAAATAAAATAGGCAAGGCAGCTCCGTTGCCGCCGCGCACTATTCGCAGTCCTAACGGGGCGGACGCAAGCCCATAACCCATTCCCCATCTACACCGTGCACTCTTATTATAACACTCAGAAATGGACGGATAATCTATATCGCCGCGCGAGACAGCTTGCGTGCAGTTTTGTGCTAGTCTGAACGGTATACTAGTTAGTGACAAAGAACAGGGGGCAGATTTTTGACTTTCGAGCGCCCGAAAATTAAATAAAAGTAAATACGATATTAGTGTCTACATTGCAGGCACTAACATTATACCGATAGAATTAAATACGAGTGGTCAATACCACTCGCTTTTCAATTTTCTATCGCTATTTCAAAAGAGCATTTCGTAACTTTTGTCAGTTTTCGATTGAAAGATTCGAGCGCTCGAAAGTCAAAAATCGGTCCCCTGGACATATTCTACAGTTCTGAATCTCGTTCTCTCGAACGAATAATTACCATATTACTCAAATAAATAACATCTTTGAAGAAGAAGACCGAATGTCAACCCGGAAATTCGATACAATTTCGGGTTGGGCTCATTCCACCTAATTTCCATAACGCCTAATACACTAATTACACTAAAGTTCAAATTTCCGTAGGTTCATAATACATAAATATCCAATTGTCTTAATTGCTACAATGAACAAATGTCATAATAACTTTGAACTAAAACGTCTCATGACCATAATACCTAAATATTAAAATGTACATTTATTTCAAATACCGAATCACAGATACGACAATTTTTTAAAAGAACCTAAGCTGAAAACTCCAGAACATCAAAATGTCATAGTTTCAAAATGCCTAAATTTTTGCAGTCTATGGAGCTAGCTCCAGTAACAAGTTGTTTAAAATTATTTTTGAAATGTAGGTATTCTGGTACAGTCGCCATCACATACATAGGTACACTATAGGTGTTCAAAAATATCGGCACATGCGCCCTAATGCCATGAAAATAGATGTTTGTTCCGATGTTTGTGACGTGCTTGTTTGCTCCGATGTATGTGATGGCGACTGTACTTGGTTGTTTTGAACATAGTATGTTTTGCGACTATGGTATTGTGAAGTTTGCCCATTATGAAACTTAGATATTGTAAAATCTAGCCATATTGCGAACAAGGTGTTATGAAAAATAAAAGTTAGGTGTTCTGAAATTTAGGTATTTTGACACTAAGGCCTTTTGAGATCTCGGACTATATATCATCGATACAGTTCTATTTTGCAGATTTCTGTCGCCAGCTATTTTAAGTAGAGCTTCATAACTATAATACTCATATTTCAAATGCATGCCAATGTACCTATACACCTAGACATGTTGGAATTCCTGGAAGGTTATTTGATAGATTACTCAGTCATTACTTTGATATTGAGTACTTGTTCGCGCGGTTCCGCCCGCGCATTTCAGAGGACGTAGGGGAAGCCATCCGCGTGGAACTCGTTTATATCGTAGCTCGCTACCAACTTTCAGCCCCCATTTCACTCCCTTAGGGGATGATTTCCGGGACAAACACTATCCTATGTCCTTCTTCGGGGCTCAAACTATCTCCATACCAAATTTCATACCAATCGGTTCAGCGGTTTAAGCGTGAAGAGGTGACAGACAGACAGACAGACAGAAAGAAAGACAGACAGACAGACAGACAGACAGACACACTTTCGCATTTATAATTGTGTGGTCCCGTGACCAAGTATGTTGGTGTCCCAAACGTCGGGAAACCTCAAAGTAAATAGTTATATGTGTCTCAAGGCGAGGGCGGTAGGTACATTAAATCCAGAGTGAAGAGAAGGATTCTACGATAGAATTCTGAGCGTAGCAAAATTTTTTTTTGGCTTTTAATAGGGAACATTACTGCAATGTTCTGCTGCCAGAGGCAGCACTACCACTAATAGTAAAACAGTATAGGAATATAGGGATTCACACACTCATGCACAATTGATTGTCAAATGAGTGACAAGGATGCTTTCATAGACAATACCGCAAGTGGGAACGAGATACAATGTCAACGCTGCTAGTGTCGCCACCTACGAAGAGTTTTGCGTAATGTTCCCTATTGATTACGATGAAATTACAATCGATTATTTTACTAAGATCTTAAGATCTGTGTTCAATTGGCACATTGCGTAAATGCTACATGCCAAGCCAATGAATAAATTAAAAAAGTAGCTTGAACAGAAAAGTTGCATTTTGAACCCTCTCGTCGTGGAGCAACACTTACTTTTCCGAGTGAAAGATGTGAAAAATAATATGTATGTAGAAATCGTAATGCGTGAGCCGAGTCGGCGCGTATACGCTGCGGTGTATTCGGTCATTTATAATAAGAATAAGAATAAGAATACTTTATTGCACTCATGTCAGGTCTTAAATATCTTACAGTCTATAGTAGGTACAACATGACACCCTGTAAGGGTATTGCAAATCCTTCGTCTCAAAACGTAGGTACACATTACAAATTAAAAATTATAGTACTTAAACTAAGATTTACATGTAGGTAGGTATCAATATCTAGGATAACATTTGCGAAGATTATCTATGGTAACTATTTACATTGAAGAAGTCTTTCAGTGAATAAAAACTGTTTTCTATTAAATATGATTTTAACTTTTTTGACTTCAGCAAGGCGTTCGATACGTTAAACTATTCCACGCTTTTTTCAAAATTAAAACAGGTTGGTATACGGGGCCCCCTGCTGGAGTGGTTCCAGAACTATCACACAAATCGTAACACCGTGGTACGCGTAAACGGACAGGATAGTGACCCTATCCCTACTCTACGAGGAACAGCCCAAGGGTCAATTTTGGGCCCTACCGAATACTTAATTTACGTGAACGATATGTGTAACCTTTTCACTGAGGGCTCGGTATTTCAATTTGCAGACGATACTTGCCTGGTCACATACGGTAAAAATGTAAACGAGGCTGAGGCGATGATGCAATGTAATTTCGATATTCTATGTAATTGGGCGCACGATGTGGGTCTGGTTATCAACGCAAAAAAAACCAAAATTCTGCATGTACACTCCCCATACATCAAAACTGACAGCCCTATAATCCTAGCCCACTCGCACACTTGCTTGCATGGCCGGCCCGCGGCGTGCGCTTGCGCACCGCTTGAGCTGGTGGACCACCACACATACCTGGGCCTCGTCATCGACAAAAGTTTCAACTGGAAGCCTCATGTTGATAATATATGTAACAAGTTGAGATCATTACGTGCTAAAATGAACATACTAAAATATAAAATACCGTATAATATATTAAGACTGCTATATTTATCGCTAGCCGATTCAATAATAAGCTATGGCTTAAGTAGTTATGGGCGTACATATAAAACCAACATAGGCTGCATCTACAATCTACAATTGAGCATACTCAAAACTATTGTACCTACATACATGAAAAATAAACTTAAGGACGAGTCCAGTGTATTTAAATACTGCAAAGTAATGTCAATTTTTAACAAGCTTGATATGTCAATAGTTCTAGAAAACTATGATAAAATAAAATTGTTAAAAACCCGATGTAGGCATAAACAATTACGTAAATTAGACTACCAAACTAGATATATTATGCCTAACTACATAAATGTATATGGTAAGAGGACGTGGGAGTACATGCTACCTAACGTTTTAAATAATATGCCAGAAGATATACACACAAGTGTCCTTGCAGACAAAATCTAACGAGAACAGACAGCGAGGTGTAGTTGCTGGAGTTTAAATACAATACCTACATAATAATAATATATTGTAATTACCTATATTAGGATCATGATATTATTGTTGTGAGCGTTGCGATACATTCGCGTCGCGCATAAACCATAAACAGGTTTCTGTACGCGTCTATTAATTTTGTACTGTATCTTTTTTCTTTTAATATGAATAAAAAAAAAAAAAAAAAAAAAAAACTTTTGAACAAATTTAGTATATTTGACCTCATCAGCTATTTCTTTAGGTAGGCTGTTGTAAATGCGTATTGTTGTCATATGGGGGCTTTTATTTCTCATTTGTAAGTTACTTGTTGGGAGGGCTATTTTATCTCTATGTCTTAGATTTAGGGTGCAAGTGTGACGGTAATATAGAAGTAAAGATTACTACACAATATCACTCATCACTACATACCTCATCACAATTGAAAACCAGAACTAATCGCCCAACAAGTCCGCCGAGCGCTTTAACGGATTCCGTTTTCCCCGTACCGGCTGGTCCGAACGGGTTTCCCATCAAGCCAAGATGCAATGCCTGAAAACAAAGAAACATCATTCAATAGGGATGATGACTACGATTTTTTTACGATGCCATTCGAACCAGTTTTTGGAGAGGAACAAATGTTTGTATGGGAGCAACTACAATTAAACAACAAAAATACCCAAACATTGAGACAAAGATTGACCTCGCTGGCGGCAGCCATAAATGCTTCATACTAATTGACACCCCGGTATGACACCTGCTATTTATACTAATCCTTGTATGGAAAATCAAGTAAATTGCTGTATCGCTCGCGAAATACTGCGTTTAGTTGTCATACAATTATGATTTTATAAAAGCGTAAGGATTTTGGTAGCTTTAACTTTACTCTTGGACAATAAAAAAATGCATATTTTTTTTTTTATAGGAGACCTCGATTGTACCCTACTATAACACAATTCGCTGACAATAACTAAGAGATCACCATTGTTTATTCTCTTACCTGAGTCAGGATTAAAAAGCACTCGTCAGCTAATTCAGTGCGAACAAACTGCCCCGTATTCACCCCGAGATATTCGTATGAGTAGGAAATCTGCGCTAATCCCATTTTAGCTATCACATCTTTGAAGCTGATGTAGAATCTGAAAAAAATGCGTTTTAATTCTATCGAATTCATTGTAAAAGCGTAGCTAATTTCTAGGCACCGAACGTATGGTGGCCAATGCGAACAGAGAAAGATGGAGTCGTTGTTACAGAGCTTTTTTTTATGATTGAATGAATAAATAGTTGATTTATCTATAGTAGGTAGGTACATAATACATTAATTATTCCGTTTGTATGAATTCAACTCTATAGTTGATAACTGAAGCTAGGTACTTAGATACCGGACAGTTTTATTTTTATTTGTTGTATCTACAATTTATGGCACCTAGTCGGCGTAGCACCTAGTAAAACATTTAAAACGACGCATATTGTATGCACATTTTATTCCATAAGTCTAATTCGAATGTAGGGAAATTATGCGACAACAACTTATTTTAAAAAATACTTAATGGTTGGTGGTTAATGTACCTCGTTCATCTCAAACAATACCAACAAATAAATCATTAAAAGTAGGCAGCGACTCCGCTGCTCTCTATATTCAGGCCTGCTGCAGCTACCAAAATTAAATTTCCTTACCCTAGAATGACCATGCAATAAATACCTGAGCTGCTTCTGCCAAAGCCAATCGCTAGTTGCAGCAACATTATTGTCAATCAAGGAACGAACTACGTTCATATAACATGAGCACTGTAAAAGTAGTGCTTGCCGTTTCTGCCGCTCTCCATCATTATCAATTTCGGCGGCAGCATAGTGCGTACTCTCTTTCTCAATATTTGCCATTAACTTGTGAAGGTCCTTAGACCCAATTGCTTTCTCGGCCTGTTCGGTAAAACGAACATTCTGCGCCAGGCAGAGAATCTGCGTGGGAAGCGCAAACGGATCTTGCTCTTGTAGAGAACTTGATACTACACACTTTAAGATCATGTTCTTTAGAGATGAACGCATTTCGGTTTCAAGGTTCTTGAGCCAAATCTGCAAATAAATGTAAAGGCTTACTGATTTATAATATGCCCGCTAGCTGCCCGCGCGGCTCCGCTCGCGTATTAGAACGAGCGCGAGAGATATAATATAGCCTGTGTCCACCCTGAAATTCAATCTATTTTTAGGGTTCCTTACTCAGAGTAAAACGGAACCCTATTACTGAGACTCCGCTGTCCGTCTGTCTGTCTGTCCGTCTGTCACCAGGCTGTATCTCGTGAACCATGATAGTTAGACAGTTGAAATTTTCACAGATGATGTATTTCTGTTGCCGCTATAACAACAAATACTAAAAAACTGATATTTTTGCCGTTTTTATAGATAACGGTACGGAACCCTTCGTGCGCGAGTCCGACTCGCACTTGGCCGTTTTTTTTAATAATCGAATGAGTAAGTAGTTCCGGAGGTAGTCCCTACATCTACATGCAAAATGAGAACCTCACAAACTTTTCGTCTTTGTAAGATTAGTATATAGACGGGTTGGTAGAGCGCTCAAAAAATTAAAAATACATTACCCTCCTCATCCTGAAAGATACCTTTCATTATTTTAGTATTTTAAGTACTTATATCTGCAGATAGGAGTCCTGTCTTAGTGTTAGTCTGTATTCAATTTATGAGGTTTCTATAAGTACTCTAAAAAACACAAAAAGACGAATTGGGAATTAATTACCTATGTTTATGTGTAATAATGATAGACATACAGCCTATAAAACAATAGGTAATTTGACGGCCACTTTGGTAGGTAGTAGCCGTACCCGGTGTTCCCGGGTTCGGATCCCGTTAAGGGCATTTATCTGTGTGACAGACGTCTCACGTTATCTAATAAGTATTTATTTATCTTTATCATTACAAGTATGTAGTCGTCGTCTAGTAGGTAACCATAGTACAAGCCTTGATTAGTTTGGGACTAGGTGTGTAAGGTACCTACCTATTACATAAATAAGTTTCTGTCAAAAAATTCATTTTTGGTACAAGCTTTTATTGCCGACTTGTACTTTTCTGGATACCATCATCAACTACTCATTGAGACGATTCTAACGAGCCCAAACTCGATGGGGTTGTGTCGTTTTATTGCGGAGTTCCTATGGTCACCTTCCAGCTCCAGCATCAGATCAGCTCCATGTCATCATGATATTGCATTGTCATGCGATATATATATGCATGCAAAATTTCAGCTCAATCGGAAACCGGGAAGTGGGTCAATTGAACTTGCAAGATTTGATTAATGATTACAGACAGACAACGGGACAGGTTGAAACTAAATAGAAGCTTGTAAAGTTATGAAAAATGTACCTCCACAGGACAGTCTATGTCAACCGGGTGGTCGAGCTGGAACGTTTCATCATAGTGACTGCACAGAGCCGTAACCGACATGTTCCCGGGACCCAGTCGCACTCCACTCGTCCCCGGGAACAATTTCTTGAGATGCGTTTGCATGACTGCTTCCCTCCCTTCGGCCCCAGCTCGCGCTTGACCGAGCAACTCCAACAGATCATCATCGCTCAGAAAATATAACCTTGGGAAGGTAGACCGTTTCTCCTAAAACATTATTAATGTTACATTAACCGTAGGACGATCGTATAAACATAGTTGAAATAGACTATAAAATCTGTACCTACGTCCGATTTTGATGAGCAACCAAATAAAAGTAGCATGTCATTAAAATACTGAAATAGCTAACGCGGTAAGGCGCTGCTGCGTCAGACATGTTCAATAAAATCGCGGCAAGCAACTTGTGGATTGTGGTTTGAAAAATATGCGCCTAAGTTAGTATGTACATAGTTGTGGTTTAAAGAAATTAATATTCTCACCTCACAATATATCTATGACAATATAATGTAGGTACATTAGTAAAAATAAACATGTATAAATTAAATAGTGATGTTTATAATTATAACATTAGGAATAAAAATAAATTAGCAATTCTTGGATATTGTCTCTGCAAAGTGAATATGTCGTTTATGGGGAACTGTGTACGATTTTACAATAAGTTACCTTCTGATATACCTACTGAAATTGACAATGAATAGATTTAAAGTCCAGCGTTAAACGCCGTCTTATAGATAAATCTTATTATACTGTAAAGGAATTTATAGATGATAAAGAAGCATTTATGTAAAATACGAGCTGTAGGTAGTTATGTTACAACTTCGAACAGGTATTTGTTTTGTCTATGTTACAGATTTTTAATAATGTAATGTCTAATAGAACAGGTCACAACTACATACAAGACGGCCTTTCTTAAGATATTATCTATACTTACCACTGACTGCATTTTATTTATACACACTACGCAATACTAGGCGGGGCCAGCCTACCAAATAGAATACTTACGTCCATATACTGTTTGAGAGCAGATTGACAAGCCAGCAATTGCTCAGAGATGGAATCCAGCATAGACTGCAGACGAGCTGACTGCAGCAGCACCGACAGTCTAGCATCCGCCTCGAAGATGCGAGTAACCTGTCGGAACCCCTGGTCTACCTTCCTGAACTTAATGCCCAGCTCGCCCTCGTCATTGGATAAGATCGGCTCTAGGTATAACCATCTGTAAAGACCATCGTGTGCCTGTGAAATGCGTTCGCAAAATGGCAACGTATTTGATTACATTAACAGCACATGCAGCAAATTGTTACGACGCATATCAAAGTTGTCTATGTAGAGGCACTCAAAATGTTTTGCAATAATTTGTATTTTACTGTATTTTGACGTCACTCAAATTCCGATAACGTTTTGCGTGGATTTAGGAAAGTCTGATATGTATCGTATATTTTTCTTTCGAATACTTATAGGGGAAAAAAGGCTATCCACTCAAGAACCATACTTTATTGGTTATAGAAACTAGTGTTTAGTTTGTTTTACTCAAAATCTTTTGTTGCTAAATATGAAAGGAAAAGATAACAAAGAGATGTCATAAAACTGACCGAAGTGTGGCACGGCACGTGTATTGGAGTATAGCTACTGTTTGTTCTATTGTTTATGCATAATTGTTTTCAACCCTGCATGAAAATAACAATTAAACAAAAGATGTCGATAATGGTTGGATTAAGTACCTACTTTTCGTAATTTTAAGTAATATAAACTATAATCATATTACTCTATTCATCATCATCATATCAGCCGAAAGGCGGCCGTAGGTGCTATTTGAAAAGAAGTAGATTTAATCAAGTAAATAGTAAGAGATAGTCGACTAACATATTCACTGCTACAGGTCACGAGAGCATAAAAATAATGTTTTAGGAATAATTTACTCTAAAAACAAAGTTTGAACCGACTTCAAATCAGTAGCCAAATTGTTTCAAGTGTGCCTATAAAATTTGAAAGGTTCCCTAGACTCCCGCAGGATCCCATCACCAGAACTGGATTTTGGTGACAACGGGACCAATCTGGAAGTATATGCTTAAAAAAATGAAAATTTGTGAGCAGAATCAATAATTATTATAGAATATTTGTGTCAATTCAGTTTTTCGAAATTGAAAAACTAACAAAGGCAGACTTGCGATTTCTACAGCTCACAGAGCCACTATAGTATATACAGGGTGTTTGATAGGATGTTTACTGTGATGATAGATCGCTTATTACAAAGAAATTCAAGGTCCTGTAGCTCTAGTATAAGTTTTATCGGTACATATACGTTTTCGAACGCGTTTGAGTTTCGTTTCAATTTGTATGGCAAAAAAGTTCCCAATAGTTACCACCAGGGGCGCTTTTCGTGTTGCCATACAAATTGAAACTAAACGCAAACGCGTTCGAAAACGTATTGTATCGATAAAACTTATACTAGAGCCTCTGAAGTTTAAGAAATGCATATTGATTTTTTTATTTAAAAATGTTCAGAACGACCCCTTTTACACTAAAAAATCGCTTTACTCGACGACCCCTGTAATAAGAATATGGTTCATTAACCATTTCGACGCCAACGACGCATATATCCGCACCGCAGGTTCAACGCCAACGACTGATATATTCGTCTAGTCCAGCGAGATAGCAACCTTCTTGCATTGACATAAGCTTTTACTCCGCACTGAATGTCTTCTTGACTTGGCTTGTGGTTGACAACTTTTCTCTTTGATAGAACGTTGAAAAGGTTAAAACTAAATCTTAACTTGTACAGTCAGCATCATATAGTTAGTAGCAGCTAAAGCAGCCAAATATTTCGGTACACGTCTTTATTACTGTACTAGCGATCCGCCCCGGCTTCGCACGGGTTTATATGTATAATACATGCATGTATTATACATATAAACGTTCTTCTTGAATCACTCTATCTATTAAAAAAACCCGCCTCAAAATCCGTTGCGTAGTTTTAAAGATCTAAGCATACATAGGGACAGACAGACAGCGGGAAGCGACCTTGTTTTGTACTATGTTTAGGATATATTTGTTTAGTATTTGGTAGTACTGACTGTATGTATTTTCCTTGCAATCATCATAGAGTACGTATGAATGAGGGCTACCGCGAGTGAATTCGCCGCTAGTGGCGCTGGTGTAGCGTGAGGTCTCCGAAATGTAAAATTTTACAGTTTGGATGGGCTACGCAGGTTTATTCCTAAATTTAGTTTAGAATAATGTTGTGAATATTTTGCTATACCTTAGATTAATTATGGCAAATATGAGTTACGGGTCCATGAATGTCAGTGCTTTAAAAGCGTTTGTAAGAAAAAAAGGTGCAAAATGAAATCGGAGGTAACAATAATAAGTATTATTGTTTTAAATAATTGTTTTACTTTTTAAAGTATGATTTAAATGTTTATTTCTTTTTACGCCCATAATAACAAACTTTAACAGGCTAATATACTCGTACATCTGGATCTAACTCGCCAGTGGCCCTCATTATAATAGGTGCCGGTTAATGTACGGCCCAATAATTGCCGTCCACTATATCTGTCTCTTTTTAACTCATACAAAAAGAGAGAGATAACGATAGATGGACGCGTATTATCGGGCCGTACATTAACCGGCACCTTATAATACCATGGACGAAAAAATCAAGAGGACCACCAACATCTATGCAATGTCACGTTCCTAGCTATGTGTCATTAATTTGGCATGCCACTTAAACCTTTGCTTTAACATACATTACATTAGTGTTATGATAACACTGTTATCTATTACGAGCTTTTTCATTGAGTTCATAATATAGGTTTAAGTGATATACCAAATTAATACAGCAGGCTTGCTACTTCAAAGGAACGCGACATTATATAGGACATTCGCGATTTTATCGTCCATGATAATATCTACCTACAAATAGTGACCTCGCGCTTTCCGTTTGCAGCAGATGGGTTAAAGTTGAACAGAAACAACAGTTCTTAGAAAATATTTAATTAACATCACTTTACAATATACATTTTATAGTTAAGTATGAGTGCCTCGTATGTTACAAACATAACAGAAATAGGAATAGGCTGCTAGCCCCAATTGCAATGTGTCACAAGCTACACTGCGCAACCGTATCTGAGTGGAACATCACGAATAAATGCAAAATACAAAATATTATATTCATAAATACAAAATGACAATGTTACATTTAATATTATACCAGGCTAGGTAGTACAATCCAACTAGTATTAACAAAACTCACACATTCTATAGTTATACCTAAATATGAAGCGGCAGAAGAGAAATAATATAAGTTACTTAAAACTAAGTAAGGCACCAAAAAACTAATTTACGATAAAAAATATAATGTAGGTGTACGCACTAAATTATATATGAACAGACATAGCCCTACGAAAACTTAATATTTTCTTTGGAATAGTAATGACAAGAAGCCTCAATTTTCATAATGAATTTATAGATTTCGGAAAAATAATAAAACAATGGTCTATCAAGTCAAACGGGATTGGATTTACCTTTAAATACATATAATTAAATTGTTGAGGTAACTTGCTACTTAATTACATCAATATACGTCGCTCGCAATTCCTTGTTTCTAAATACATACGTATACTAGTACTATCGAGTAAAATTACAGTCACACTTCATAATATTTAACTGTAACTACTGTAACATCTTCTTCATAATAATTATCATAAACTAGCCACACGCACTGAACAAAATATGGACAAGACTGTAGTCTAACTACACTCCTAAAGAACAATGACTAACACTGTCGAATACAGTTTTATGGCACTCTTGGAAAAGATATTAAAATTGAGAGACCCTAAATCTTTTTAATTAAAAAAATCAAGATAGGGTCTTATGTTGTACAAGACCTGTATTCATCGGACTTCCTTGTAATTTCTGTGAGGTAATAGTTCATTTGTATATTCAGATTAGCTATTTGTGATTCTAACGTATTTACTTCTTCGTTATTAGCATTGTACAACTCTTCCATGGTGGCAAGCAGTTGGAGTTGATTTTGAGTTTGACTAGCTAGCTTATTCGCCCTGTCCAATAACAGTTGTGCTCGCTCTCTCGAATTTTTAGTCTTATTTGCGCGTTCTGTGAGAGACGAGTTGGTTTGTTTAAACTCTTCTCTGAGTTGGCGAGCTTTCTCTTCAGCCCCTTCAGCTCCATTAACGACGTCATTAGCCTCCTGTTTCACTTGATCAGCATCACTTTCAATTTTAAGAACGTTTTTCTGTAAATCGGACAGCCTGGAATGTAACCCCTCTACTTCTTTCTTGGTTTCGTTTGCTTTTTTCTGAGCCATTTCAGTTTCGGTAGCAATAGGAATCAGATCTGCTTTTGCAGCCTGTATATCGCTATTAGCTTTGTCAATGGCGTCTTCTGCTGCATCTTGAGCGGCTTGTGCTTCATCTAAAGCAGTCAACACTTTGTTTGCCATTTCTAATGTAAGATTAGCTGATTTGTGCACAGCAGTTGCATTTTGGTTCAAGGCTTTGGCTCTTTCCAAGTCTGGTTTCGTTTCAGTAATTATATTTTCAATATTGGTAAGCTGTGATACAGTAGAGTTAATACGCTGTGATAGGTCCGTTATTTCCTGTGGTTCCACACTAATGGATAACTTCAGTATATCGTCGGCTAAGGTTCTTACATCAGCTGGTGTATTGGAAGTATTGGACAAAAACTCTCTCAACTCCGCCGTCAAATCCTGGCTTTCATTTGTAACTCGTTCCGCATATGATTTGAATTCATCAGCCTGAACGAATAAGTCTTTAGCGCGAGCACGTACTGAAACAGTATCTTGCTTAACTTGCGTTATTGACCTGAACAAGTCTTCAGCTGTAAGTTCATGTTCTTTGATCCGATGAGCAGTTTTATTAGCGAAGTCTAAAGCTTGTTCCGCTTTAGTAACGGCACCTTGATCGCATGATATGCCACCACATTTTCCACATCCTGCACCTCCGCAAATATCACAGCTGTCAGTCTCTTGACCACACATCTTTTCATTTAGTTTAGGGAACTGAGAACCCAATAACCTTAATTGCTCTTTTAGGTCGGATAGTTTTTTGGCATTATCTGCCTGAGTGCTGTTGAAGGTAGCATATTTCGTTTCCAATAATCGATCTGTGTTTTTTATTTGTCTGTCCGTGTTAGCAATTATTACCTGTACGCCTTCCGCATCATCCGCAGCTTTATTAGCCCTTTGTTTGGCTTCACGAGTTAAATTAAGGGCACCTTCTAGATTAGCTTCTTGCAGCTTTGTGGCATTATTACTCAAATCTAATGTTCTTGCTTTTAAGTTATCAATACTCAATCTAAGACCATCAAGGGTCACATTACCGAGATTGATTTTGGATGTGATATTATTAAGATTATTCCTAGTGTCTTGAACTTTCTTTTCTGCTTCAGCCAGTTTGTTTTGTAGGTAAGTGACATTAGATAAAAGCTCTTTAACCGTTGCCTGTCCGAGCTTAGAGCTATCGAGAAGACCTTCTACTTCCGACAGTTTTTTCGTCATATCTTCAAAATCTCTTGTGTATGCACCAGTAGCACCCACTACTTTTATTTTACCTGCATTTGCGATGGCGTATTCAGTTTGTATCTGTAAGTCACCAATAATTTCATCCCAGTTATCGAAACATTCTCCACACGTATAACAATCGGGTGCTCGTCCAAGATAGCCTCTAGCACATAAGTCACATTTGTATCCACCAATACCAGGCCTACACACACATGATCCATTATCTCGCATACATTGCTGTGACACAGCTCCACTTAGTTCACATTCACATTCATGACATTCTATGTTTGGATCACCCCAATGATTCTCTTGACACTGATCGCACTGTCTGCCGCCATGTCCTAGTTTACATTCACATTTTCCAATGTACGGATTACACTGAGGTGAGGCTGAACCGATGGGATCGCATTCGCAAGGGTCACAACCTGTTCCTACAGCAATTCTCCAATGATTTTCTGTACATTGGTCGCAATTGATTCCCATAACATTTTTATGGCAGTGGCATTGTCCAGTAACTCCATCACAATTGCCTTTGGTGAAATTCGTACCAAGTACTGAGCAATTGCACTTGTAGCAAGCTTGTTCTAAAGCGTTACCGTAATAACCTTCCTGGCACACTTCGCAATGATCACCAGCTGTGTTATGTAAGCATTTCATACATTTTCCTGTAGCAGGGTCACAATTACCTGGTTTAGTCAAGTCTACATTATTGTTACATTCGCATGTTTCACAGGTGCCCTTAACGGGGTCTCCGTAATAATTATCATTGCATAAATCGCATATTGGTCCAGAATAGCCCTCTTTGCAGTCGCAGATGACATCTTTGGTCTCTGGGTCTAATCCACAGCTGTCGGCATGACTGCTCTTGGAAGGATCACCTTTCACACCAGGGCATGGACAAGGACGACAAGCTATATCAATACCAAGACGAGGATCGCCGTAATATCCTTCGACGCATCTTTCACACCTATGGCCCTCGGTGTAGTCCTTGCAATCATAACACGCACCTGTTTTGTCATCACATTCAACCGCGTGTCCATTACAATCACATTGCTGGCAGTTGGGGAAGTTGAAATAACCAGGTTGGCACAAGTCACATGCGCGACCGTATGTGTTAGCCCTACATTTACATTGACCACTTAGAGCATCGCAAAAGTTATCAAGTGAACCGATACTGTTACAATCGCAACGTTTACAGCCAAATTTGCTAAATCCATACGTTCCAGGAGCGCACCGGTCACATCGAGCACCTACAATGTTTTCAACACATTGACAGTCGCCCGTGTATGGGTCACATTGATGACTTTTGGATCCTGTTGGGTCACATTGACATGGAGCAGACCCGTTTCTGATAATGTAACCAATACTAATGTGGTGCTTTTTACAGATTTCCAGAATGTTTTCCCGGTGTAGATTATAATAGTATGGGTCACCGCAATTGTTGCGGTCAAACTCATCACGATAAATAGTTCCATTTTTAAGGAAAGGTATATCGTCAATAGACGGAACAAGAGCTATAGAATCTATTAGAACAGTGGCTCTAGAATTCGACGTAAGACCATTTTGGCGACCTAGATATATACGAATTTCAGTATTTTTATCTTTTTCTAAGCAAACAGCTGGTTTTATTAAAACACTACGATCGTTACCGGGTAAAATTGTATGAATAGTGTCTTCCTCGGGGCGAACATTAGCACAAGGAGAATTTGGATCCATTGGAAGTAGTCTTTTGATGAAAACAGTAGCTTCTTCCCAATTAATGTTCGCCTGAGGTTCATATCTTACTAGAATATTGTAATTCATGCTAGTTTTCAAGTTATTAACATTAAACACTAACGTACTGCCCTCTGGAATTTTCATGAAACCTGGTCCAGTCCACGGTTTCCTCCTGCCGTCTGGATAGTTCTCTCTTATCACTAAATGACACAGTTGACTTTGTATAGCATTATCGTCTACTTGTGAATCGCACTGACTCGACTCTGCTTCAATTACTACAGAGTCCAGAGCTCCAACGAAAAAGTTTTGCAAGGGTTGATCACACCGACGGCCAATCACGTTCGGGCGGCATTTGCACTGACCTGTTATCACATCACATTCTTTGTCCAAAGCACCACCGGGATCACAATCACAAGGCGTACATCCGTCGTCGGAGTCAGATAAGCCGTAAAACTCTGCAAGACACTGATCACAATTTCTTCCCGTTACATGACGTTTGCAGAAGCAAACACCAGAAGCGGGGTCGCAGCCTCGTTCGTTGATCGTTCCTAATCTATCACAAGTGCACTCTTCACAGCCGTCAGGGTTAGCAAGGTCGAAATTCCAGAACCCGTCACGGCAGCGATCACATCTCGGGCCATCCATGTTTGCTTTACATAGACAACGGCCGGCAGTCTTGTTGTTGGCGAGGTCTGTTTCTTCGTCGCATAGGGTCTCCTGATCCGTAACACCTTGGGGGTCACAGTCGCACGGCTTACACACGTCGGGATCTTGCATGTTTAAGCTAGGGTCTTGATAAAATTTCGGCCGGCAACGTTCACAATTTATACCCATAGTGTTATGCTGACAATTATCGCACACTCCGCCACTTATTTTGCCGGTTTTATTGTAAACTGCGGCATCAAAGTGACACTTTGTAGCATGATTGTTACAAGTGCATCTTTTACATGGGTTTGACTGCTTTCCTATGGCCGGCTGCCAAGGTAGGTCGTTATAGAAATCGTCACAATATTCACAATTGAGTCCATTCGTGTTATGGGTACACTCACAACGACCGTGTACCATGTTGCCCTTTGAGTTGACGCCCGGCATTGGCAAACACCTCGATGCATGACCATAACAAGAACAAGAACCACGCACTGTCATTTCGTAAATAGAATAGTAGTATTTTTCTTGAATCTCACGTCTATTATCCAATAAGTCATCTCCCAGGGTGTGTAGTTTGGTGAAATTGATACGAAGATTAGTCATTCGCAGCAAGTTTTGAACCTCTTCGGAATAAGGGTTGGTGATATTAATGTCCGGCGGTATCACTCTGAAGATAACGGCACCCTCTGTTGACGGTTCGACTCCGGAATAGCGCGATTCACACACAACTTCCGTCAAAGAGCGCTGCGTTTTCTCCGGGATCCCGGGGAAAGCCTCGGCACAGTTGTATGCAAAATAACGATACACGCTCCATGTTTTACCGCCGTCGGGTGACCTCTCCACTAACATAGCCTTAGGGAGAAACGTTTTGAATGTTATGATTACGTGGGTGAGATGAAATTCCGCTTCCATGTTCAACTGGACCGAAACATTTTCCTTGCCATTCTCGGATTGCCACCACGATTTATTACGCGTTCCGGGAAAATATTTGTAGATGATGTGCTCTATCCTATGGTTCAGGTCGGGGCGGTTGACGGTGTTGTTGCCGGAGTCGCACCAGAAACACTTTTTCGGGTCCTCCAAATGCGAGACAATGCAGTACCGTTCGCGTTTGTTAGAGCCGCACGTGGACGAGGCGAAGAGGCTGGCCTCGCGGCCGATGAGCAGGTTGCCGGTGGCGGGGTAGCAGGAGCTGAGCTCGCAGGCGCGGTCGAGCAGGCGCGGGTCCTTGCGCTGGCGGTCGCGGTCGCTGTTGTACACGGCGCCGCTGGCGGCGACGAGCGCGCACGCGACGAATAAGCGCAGATCCATGGCCGGGTGAGTAGGTGCGGGCCTCCGCGCCGCTCACTGCACTGCCGGCCGCCGCGCCACTCTCGCGCCGCGCGCCCCGTCTCACCCCGCCTCCCCGCCTCTACACCCTACTTACGCAGGGACGCACTCTGAGAGAGCTTTCATCAAAATATACGCGCTGCGTGTTCAATTTCCGATGTGGTATTGATAACAGTAATAATAGCAGGGCCCTATCCCATAAAACTAGACGAATTTACAAGTCAACAAAATGGTTAATTTGTACGCAAAATATCATATTACTGTACTTAAATAGTATTCCACAGTAAATTTTACAACCTTGTAATACCTATAAGCCATTTGTAATTTTTAATTGTAAGTTTTGCGATATATACTGGTGTACCAACATAGATCTAACGATCAAACATAGTCGTGCTCGTCTTATTCTTTTTCTAGACCGGCCGGATCTTATCTTAAAACCCATTGGTCGAACAAAGCCAAAATGGTCAACATTGCTAAGTAGTATTTTTAAATGGACCTCCTTTCCTTAGATATAAAGCTGCTTTTTGGTTGAAAAAGTGTTAATGTTTAGGTACTACGTTTATTTTACAGTATCTACTAGTGGTTAGGTTACACTCAACAATAAAAGACAATCGCTTTGGTTACCATTCGCATTGTTTACTAGACACAAAGAGAAGTCAATTGGGTCTAGAAAAAGAATCCGCACCATAAAAGGTTATGAAAACTGTTTTTGCTACAAAAGAAATGCAGAATTTAAGAGTTAATTTTTTTTATTTTTTTTCACAAGAACGGTTAGATACCAATTACACTTGATTGAGGAACTTTTCTGGACTCTATGTAATAGCATTAAGGTCCAAAAGTGCTAAACATTCAATTTGCTCGACTGTACAAATGTATAAAAACTACGTCATAATTGGTTGATACTGGGTGCTCATGCGTGACATACCTAGTCATAACTGAATAAAGTAGGCCACTTAAAAAGTTTACAAGCTTTATATTAACTTACCTTGTCAGTTAGTTATTTTGTTCGTTCGTTAGTATGTGCCGGTCAAATCTTGCAAGTCTAATTTGACCAACTTTGCGGGATCTAATTGAGTTGAAACTTTGCACAATTATGTAAGTCGGATGACAATGCAATACTATGGTACCATAAATGTGGTCTGATGGTGGAGACGGAAGGTGGCCATAGGAACTCCTCAATTACACCATAAACCCGTCGTGTTTGGGCTTATTGAAACACTTTCATAGAGTAGTTAACGACTGTGCAAAAAAAACGTCGGCAACAAAAGCTTGTACAAGAAATAGTAGATTGTACAACAAGGGTCTAAAATGAGCCATAATAACTCGAGACGTATATTTTCCCGAGCGAAGCGAAGGAAAATTGTTCGAGTGGTAATAATGGCTTTTAGACCAGAGACTCTACCTTTCACTTCGATTGTGAGAAAATAAAAAAATAAAAAAAAGGTAACATAAATTTATTTCAAGAAATAGCAAAAGTACAATTTGTAATTTTTTTTATTCAAAGCGTTGCACAAGCTATTTAAGGCGCGTCTACACGTCCGAGCGCGAAGGACTGCATACGGGACATACCTAAACTAGCTAAGATAGAGCGAGACAAGAAAACATTGTCTCGCTCTATCTTAGGTATAGTTTATGTATCGTATCGTATGCAGTCTGCTGCGCTCGGGCATTTGGACGCTCTTTGATTTTTTTTAATGATTGTGACATTGAGACTACGAAATTTCTTGAATTTTCAAACTTTCCTGATTGGTAAATTTTAAAATAGCTGTATTCTGATTGGTTGATACCAAACACAAAGTATTTTTGAGGAGGTTAATTAGTAAAACAGTCTACGTACCTACGTAAAAAATTACCCAACGTTCCGATTGAATGTAGATATGAATTGTAATTGGTGGATTTAATACAGTGAAGTGTTTTGATTGGTCAAATTAAAATGTTTTAAAATCATAAATATGTAAGTATGTACCTGTACATACTTTTCCTAGGGGCTAAATGTACTACTTTAGCCCCGCTTGCTAAGCCTAATATGACACACTTTTCGAGCATGAGAAGTGAAAAGTTTTTTTGTCAGGAACTGATTGAAGTCGTTGAATAAATAAACTAGCGGTCGGAATGCGGCCCTGAGCGAGGCGACGACCGCTCCCGCCCGCGCCCGCTCGTGCCGTTCTCCGAATCGGGCACTAACCAACAAAAATAACACGGCATTTCGGGATGCGCTTTTTTGTTTTGGTCATTATTATGGCAACAAGCTCTTTCCTCGTTCCTACGCGTGACTTAACACTGCATGACTCGTATCAACGAATTCAACGATAGCTCTTTCCTATGAAATGCTCTTAATATTCACAAGTTATATGAAGTTAACACAAATTAATAAATGTCCTATGACATTTAGACATTTTCGGTACCTACTTAAAAAAATCAAAAAAGCATTTTCGGTGCAGAATTGTTCTGTTAACAGGGTAATAGATCTGTTGCTCATTAGGTATAAATAAACATATTGGTCTTGGAAAGTAGCCTAAGGAAACTTTTTATTTTGGAGTCCGTAATATTGGTAAAATATCAATCAAAGTTGTTCATTATGGGTACCTTATAAAGGGTGTCCCAAATAGAACGCAAGATTTTCCATACATTTGTATTAAGTACTTACGTTTTACTTACACCCTATATTAACGTTATTAATGCTAATTGTTTATACCAATTCCGTTAACAACACTACACCGAAAATGCTACAAATTTCTTTGTAGGAGGCTTCCTGTGATGTCATCGAAGTATAGTAAAGTAATTCGACTTTTCAAAACTTATTGGAACCCTAATGTAATAATACTTAGCAAGCCTACGGCGTAATAGTCAGTGTTTATTAGGGATATAAATTGAATTTATCTTGAATGGATAACGAACTGGAACTTAAATTGACTTCCTATCAAGCTCTACTTTCACTTTCTTTCGGGAAGGTTTCGTTGCCACACAGTATTCATCAATTTAAATTAAGTAGATGATAATCGTATCCCGTTGTCTTAGCAAGTTTTCAACAATAACTTAAGAAGCTTTTGAGTGAAATAATTAGGTAAGTAGTTAAACGGAATGAGTACAAAATGGCGTTCAGTTGGAGTTGGTCATTCGTGTGATACCGTCAGAGCGACGAGTTGTTGGCCTTCCGCCCTGCACATCCGTTCGATAAGCGCCCGGCCCGAGTCCAAACCTAATATCAAGATAAATACCGAACGAACACTTAGCTACCACGGCTGGCAAAGCTCTACAGTAGGTGGTCAAATACGCAATAAGGTCGATTTTGCACAAATCAAAATTACTTATGTCGATCAAATCGTATCTTAACCCTGTTATGCGAATATCAAAATTGTCCAATCAAAGGAGGACTTTGAGATGTTATACAATAGGTTTAAGGTAAGCTTTTCGCTTTCGTGGCATATGCAGAGAAACAGTGCTGCTGCAGCAGTGCTTTGTACCGCGAAACAAGAGGGTCTCATTCAAAGGGTAAAGGAACCTTTGATCAATGAACTGGAAATTGTATACCTAGTATAGCCAGAACAAAGCATTGATCATTCCGGTTCGGGCGATGCTGCGGGTTCTCTCATCGCAGTAATGCAATTAGCGGACACGCTATCCAGTGATACCGAATTATCGCTATCAATTTAGGAGTGAAAACGAGCCTTGTGGCATTTTGTGAGTAATGGGACAACACGGTCGTTTACGATATTATGACGAGGGGTTCTAAATGTCACGTCCAACTTGCAAGGTATTCATTCAGACACGACTCCGGTTAGCCTCCGTCAAAAAGTACAACTTCTTTTATTTTTTTAATTTTTTTTAAAAACTAGCGTTTTCCCGCAACTTCTTCTGTGGTGCAATTCATGCTTTAAGGAGTTGATTTTCCGGATAAAGTATCCTTTATTTTAAAATCTATCTAAAATCTAGTTCATGAACTATCTCAGATTCGTTCAGACGTTTTTGTTTAATTGAGTAACAAACATCTAAACATCCATATTAGTCTGATAAGTGGGATTCAGATGTTTAGTGAGCGCCTTACTCGTAAAAGTTTAGTTGTCCAATGTCCATCTTATCTGTGTCATATTATTATGATTTTTCTTTGTGTTCATCAGTATTAAAAGATTTTTCAGGTTCCTAAATACCTATATAAATGGCTGCCCGAATTCAAGCAATTTAACTATCACGAGCGGTTGAAATTAACAGTACCTACCTACCTACAGTTTTTCGAGTAGTAGTATTAAGACATACACACACGTAGATACTTAAATATGTAAATTGTTTTAATTGAGTATTCTCAATAGGCAAGTAAGTATAGACAGTATCCGTTTGAACATTTTGGGAGATAACCCCGCACTATCGGAGTCAAGTTGAATAGAAACAAATAGGTACTGTTAGAACGCTTACATCATAACAACTACTTATGGGTATCGTAAGTAGAATAATTTTCTGATTATTTAAGTTTACCCAGTGACCCTATTTTAATAGGTACTGAGCAAAGTTTTCATAGGTGCTTTAATTATTGAGGATTGTGTACCTATTTACTTAAAAAAATGCATATCCATTCAAACTATTAATCGTCTAAAATTAAATTATAGCAATGTATGGGATTAAGTAAATGTCAAATTGATACGATGCGAAACATCAATAACCTAGTACTATCGAACCAACTGAATCATGCATGACCCACCATGGAACCTTGTCACAATTAACTGACGTATTAACGTCATATGATCGTGCGTACTGTAACAAGGTTCTATGGTGGGTCATGATTCAGTTGGTTCGATAGTACATAACATGTATATTTTATGAGTTAAAAAAAACTACACTTGTATACTAAACAGACTACCGAGGACCAAATAAAGGCATGATTTTAGTTTCGGTTGTATCCGCCTCGCTACGCTCATGATTCTATGTAGAATCTGGAGCGTAACTAGGGATTCAAGTGTTTACCCCCAAAGACGGATATAATTTTGCTACCGAGTGTCATGTCATACCTTCTACGAGGAAAACTGAAATCCCTCATCCCATTTGAGGGCGACAATCGCTCTTTTCTGAAAACCGACCAGGGAAGAAAAGTACCTACAACTTTGATTCCTCATTTGGGGGTAACAAAATGACTCTTTTCTGATTAGCAGTGTGAAAAGTTGATTTTAAGCATGTTACGCGCGGTTTTATAAAGATCTGTTAGACCTTATGTCGGTAAGTTAAGTACCTATATGTCAAAAAACCGGTCAAGTACGAGTCTGACTCGCGCTCCGAGGGTTCCGTACAAACTTTCATACACCATACCCGTCATGTCAGGACCCCATTCATTCTTGAACAATCTTAAACAGCTCATAGTAGAAGTTACCGTTGCAAAGATTGCAAAGCGCCTTCTGCATTTTGGTACTAACAACGTACAACCTAGTACTTATGTTTGTTTATCAACGATAGCTTTTTATCACGCGTACCGATTCCGATTATTTATTTTTTATTTGAAAGAAGGGACTTTAACGATAATCTGATAGGAATTTGAAGACATAAAATTTCATACAAAAGTAAGTAAATTACAAATTTAAGGGGCTCCACGCGCTTTTTGACTAGTTTTGATGAGTTTTGAGTTGATATTCCTCCGTCATTACAATAGATATATTTATGCCACAAACGTTAATCGGTTCTTCAATACTTTATCTACTTTTGCAAGAGAGGTTTTTGGAAAAAAATGTATATTTATTTTTCTATGATTTATTCAAACATGGTCCAAAAAAGCTCTGTTTTCGATATTAGTATGTTGTTTATGCACTTTTATATATAAAATGTACATGTAACTGTTCCTTCTTGACGTTTCTAACAACCCAAGAGAGTTTTTTATTTTTAACTCATTTATACAAAAGTTACGTCCAAAAAACTGGTTTTTTGGCCTAAAACTGCTAAAGTTTAGTGCCATATATCTCAAAAACTATGAGTTTTGAAGTAAATATGGGATACTGTTTCGGTTAACCTCGTTGTTGTTTATACGGTAAGCCAAAAAAAACACGAAAAAACTGACGGTAACAGATCGAAGGTCATTGGGAGCTGTGAGCCCCTTAATTAATTAATTATTTTTGATACATAAAAAAAAATAAGCTAGATAGAGACATCGTTTTATTTTTCTTGTATTATTCATGTTACTCTTAATCATATGTACCTAGCTGACCCCGCGTACTTCGTACCGCCATACAAAATGTATGAAAAAAGGAAAAAAAAACTTAACTTTTTGCATTTATTATTAGTTATTCTGCTATTCGGAGTGAAGAGAAATACAACAAATCAAACATCACAAAAATCGGTTCAGCCGTTCTTGAGTTATAAATAAGTGGTGTAATGTAACTAACACGTTTTTTTATATATATATATATATATATATATATAGATTATTTAAGAATTTTCGTTTCGTAAACTTCGGAGATAAGGGGGGGAATGATATTATTTCTACATTTTCCTTAATAAATCAAAATTTAATCTCTAAAGAAAAAAAAAGAAAAACAGTTTTAGAAAGTGCAACTCAAGCCCTTCCATATGATACCCCACTTGATCTATTTACTAGACTTTGACTTTTTAACCCCCCTCATATTCGTCATTTAAACAGAAAATAAAAGTGTTTATTTAATTTTCTTCATTTTCCATACACGTGTCTTAACCCTTTTAACAGTTGTTCCAAATTTCAAATTGATAGCTTAAGTAGTTCCTGAGATATTTAACGTTGTGACAGACGGACGGACGGACAGACGGACAGAGTCGCACCATAAGGGTTCCTTTTTTACCTTTTTGGTACGGAACCCCAAAAATGTACTGAGTTATACTAAAATTGGATCTGGCATTTGGTCTAATGCAGCTTTATAAAACCGGACCTTAGTGATCTTAAGTAACCAACAGTTTAATTTAGATCAGCGGTTGGCAACCTTTTAGCAGTCAAGGGCCACACTTCTTAATAATTTGTGACATTATTAGGCAAAAGAAGGCAGGGAGCCTCGCGGGCCGCCTGTTGCCGCCCGCTGATTTGAGATGAACCAATGACCATCTGTAACGGATCACGTCATGAAAAACTACCTACTAGTAGATAAAAATCTTGGTTGCTGTGAATGAACGCTTGTCGATAAGGGTTCATTCTGAAAACGCGGTTATGGTGTTAAAGGTCACGGGTGATAACCGCTCTCTAAAAACATGTATACGATTTTAAGTCTTATCCCCCAGACATAAGTTAAAATGTATACTGATATATAAACACTACATGTACCACCGAATCGGCGCGTTTTATCGCTTGAAATTAAACGTTTGTGTTTAAATCATTCGGTATAGGTACAATAATAAGCTCTTCACATATTCGGTGACATCCTGTTTTGCCTATGTTAACAAAATTGCGGCTTATAACTAGTGCGGCAATCGTGGAACCTAGTTCCAACTCTATCGCCAATTCTAATGTTATTAATGTCGAGCAGCTTGCTGATCAAAAGCCTAAACTCGTTACGAGTTTTCACGTTAATGTAAGTACCTATTCAGTTGTTTAAAAGTGTCGTGTAGCTTTCCATACAAAGTTATTGTGCATAGCTATACTGCTTGGTTACGAAACATTTGTATAATTATGGTTGTAAATATTAAATGCAATTATATACCCGGAAATAAAAAAAATGAGCATTTTCTTTATATTAATTCTTAAACATTTTTGTTGAAATATGTACTACTTATTCTTGGAATTATTGGTTTACTACGATAATTTATGAACTAAGCCCATTTCGTCAACTAAAATAAAATGATAACTAACATAACAATGAAATGACTTATTAAGTAATTAAGTAACGTTTGTAGGCATTTCTAAATCAGGATCCTGTTGCCTGATGCAAATATATAAATAAATATAGAATGCACCGTGGTTTTTAACCTTAAATAGTGGTCAGAAAATAGTGTAAGTGGGTGTTTTCACTCAAATGTGCAACTTTTACTTTTTTTCTCAGAATTGAGATTTTTTTGGTTTTTCCTGTTCAAAATCATGGGCACTCTTAATTCCACTATGTTTCTTTTTTTTTTATACATTCTGTATGGACCGTCACATAGTGGAATCCTAAAAAATGTATGGAAAATTGGGGACACTTTTTTTCTTTATCGAAATCAAGAGTGCTAATGATTCTGAATCGGAAAAGCAAAAAAATCTAAATTCGGAGAAAAAAGGAAAAGTCGTACATTTTAGTGAACACGCCCAAGTAAACAAGGAAGGAGGCGAATCTAATTCGAGTACAGACAGTCTATATCGGGCTGTTATGCAGTATGCTGCAACAATCGTAAACTTGCCGCCGTGTCGACTCTTATTATGGTTTCCCGCGTTAGAATTGAGGCGACGGAAGCCAGAATACTAGTGTCGACACGTTCCTTATCGTCCAGTATCGGGTTACTGTGCAAGTAAAACACACAGTAGTTATAACTACTAAATTAAAATAATGACAGCGGTCTTGCAATTCGACCCGATTTGAAGATGATGTGTAAGTCGATAAAATATACCCTATGTCCATGCGGAAAGTTTATTCCATACACAGGTAAAATATTTTTTTAAATCGGTTCGGTGGAGCTTCCCCCTACAACTACCTACATACAGAATTTACAGACTAATAAAGCTACAATCCTATAATCTTCCTCTTTATAATAAAATGTTTGTATAATACGATCGACCGAGATTTAGACGACCGGTTAGCCTAGTGGGTAGTGTAGTGATAGTGACGCTGCCTATCAAACTGAAGGTCCTGGGTTCGAGTCCCGGTAAGGGCAAAATATTTGTGTGATGAGAAGACATCTTTAATTTTGTATCATTTTTGGTGCAGCGCATGTTTGAATGCTTAGTTAGCGTTAATAATGTCAATATTTACTCTAATTAACAATTTTGGTTGATATTGTCCATGCCAATTCCGATTACAGCACTACGCTGCACCAAAATGCTACAAAATTAACGATGTCTGGTGATGAGCATGAATATTTTGTTTCTGATATTTTTTATTTTTATTTTATTTTATTTATTGGAGAACAAACAGAGTTAAATGTACTTAATAGTTACTTAAAAGCTAGATTACAAATAAACATGCATTTAGCTCCTCGACAGTTTCCACTAAAACATAATACTATAATATATTTAGTTTACTTACTAACAAACGATTTTATTACAAAAGACTACAATTTCTTACTTATATTATATTATACTTACTACCTGTACATTACAAATTACAACAAAACCATCCTACCAACCATCATCTGGGATGATTTTTAGTAGTTCATTTTTGTACTGGCTAATGGACGTGTTGAAGATGTCAATCGAAACTAGGGTCTTATTGTACTCGTCACACATGCGGCGCAGCGGCGCTCGCACGCCGGCGTTACTCTTGCAGGTTGGATGTTTTCTATGTATCTATGAGATATATTGTCGTTTAGTACCCATAACAAGCCTAATTGAGCTATGTCTAGTTCGATATGTATAAAATTATCCACTATTTATTCGTTTTACACCGCTATTCGCATCGGAAATCGACGCGTCAGTGCAGGGCTGGGGGGTATTCAGAACGCGCTAATGCGCCTCACCCCACCCGTCACGCCTAACGAAACTAGACCTCTACCTATTAATACGTATGACAGTTACTACAAATCGCGGCGTCAAGATATATTTATGGATGAACGGAACGGTGATGTTAAAACAAGTAACAGAATAGCGGGGCAGGCATCCATTGGTTCAAGAAATAAAGAAGCCATATATGGTGTGGCTGTGAGTGTGCGCGTAGCAATAGACGATAATCGGGTTTAATCGTGGGAAGGTATGGTTTCTTAGTAGAGAACAACGCACTTGCCGATATGGCATGGGATAGAAACTCGTGAAATTACCAAGCCAGTTTTAACGAAGAGACAAGGCGACTGCCTTTGACTCTATAACTGACTTCACAAGTATGCCAGAAAGCGAAAATAACGATTTTCAAACTTACGAAGTTTATAAACCCAACTCATCTATCTATACTTATAACTAATATTATAAAGTGAGATTGTAGCTTTATGTTTGTGAGTTTGTATGTAGTAGGTAGGTAACCTCCGAAACTAATAGTTGAAATATTAGATGAGTCCGTTAGAGTAGAAAAGTATGAGAAACTAAGCAAGATTACGAAATTGTATACCAGTACGCGGTCCCTGGTTCTAGAACGCTTATTTTACGAGCACATCTCGAATAGATAGGCAAGGCAGGGGGGGTGATTAACATGTAGGATGCGAGATAAGTTGCCTAATTTTGGAAGCTGTGTCACGTGATACTATTTAAATCTCAGGCCGTCGACCCGCGTTATCGAGGCAGATTAGGTAATTACGTACGAACTCACGCTCCCAACCATGTTTATACTGAGCTTACGCTGTAAACTTCAGTGTATCGAGGCTTTGAGTAAATAGGTAGGTACCGTTGCATTTAAAAATATAATATTGATCCTTACTCGTAACCCTATCGGGCTGGCTAATACCATTTGATAAATAAAATAGGTATGTAATTGTGTTTTGCGTTAATTGTGTTTTATCCTGTACAATGATCCTATCGATTAGTACCTACTTAGAATTAAATATTTGAGATAGATCTGCGAATGCATGCCTTAAGGACATTAAAATAGTTTCCTTTATGTTAACTGAGCTATCTTAAAGAGTTAAGGTGGTTTCCCTTCACGACGCATAGATTTTTCCACGCTGTATATTTAATGTCTGCGCACTGTAAGATGTGTGAGGAACCGGGCACGTCACTAGTGTTGACATAAATAGGGACTACTACATGACAAAAACCGTAATCCCCGCTTTAACGATTATGTAATAGCCTCGTAGCATGGATTATCACGCGATAAGTGACAAGATAAGAGCGTCGTCTCGTTCTATCGAACGGTGTCAGCCAGGGACGGATGCTCTATGATGTCACTTATCGCGTGATAAGGCCAATCCATGCTACGGGGCCTGATCAACCTTTTACGCGTTTTCAGACCGGTAGTTGAAGTATCAATTAGACAATCGAATGTCAATCTTAGACAAACGGATACAGTATCAATGCAGGTGATATATAGCTATTAAATAGTGTTTTAAAAAGGCAGTGTGTGGTTGATACACCTGACGCATTTGCTTGAAAAACGCAGTTACAATGTATTCTGCGTAACAACGCATCATCCCGTCTCGTTACTTTGTGTAAAGTAACTCATTCGTAGAGTTGTGTTTACTTGCAATTAATAATCCCACATATGGTATTGTGTCTGGTTCATGTATATGAATACCTAATATAGGCGGTTAGATGGCCGAAAAACTAGAATGATCTCACGGGACTGTATCACGTCATAATTATTTGCATTATTCTTGATGTTTGTTGCTCACCAAGGAATATGTGATGATATGCGTACGTATATGTTTTATAACCCTAACCACGCATCCTACTAGTTACTAGGTAGTATGTAGTAGATAATGTAATTTGATTTGAAGTAGCAATCGCGCCGTACGCTGTGTGTACATATTTGAACAATTGATCAGTCGCGTTACTTTAAAATTGTTTACGCAATATAAACATGCATGTATTTGTAACGTAAGATGACTAGGTATAAATAGGCCACAAATCAATGCAGTTATATAAAGAGAACTTTAGGAGTGCACTGTTACAATATAACTGATAAAAAGCATTTGGAGAACTCCACGAGAATGTCGGCTTCAGTCATAAAATATTGATGACTTTAACGCGTCTTGTAGGCAACATCAGCCTAATAAAATAAGTAATTTTTTTTCAGTAACTAGGTAGTTGTTGGTAAAACGTTGAGAGGGTTTCATTGGGTTAATTGAAGCCCAAAACACGACAGGTTTACCTTTTGCAGTTTAAATAGGAGTGGCTAATGATCGCCTTCTGTCTCTATCATGAGATCAGCTCGGTGGTGCTGGTGCCATAATATTGAGTTGTCACCAAGCTGTCACCAGGGCCCGCGGGCACGCGTTCGATGTGTGTTTGAAGTGTAGTTTCCATGTTCTACAACTTGCGCGGGCCCGCGCCCGACGCGCGCCCGACCCGCGCCCGCGACCGGTGTTTGGAGGCCTATGGTCTCCGGCAAGCTCGGTTCTCCATACAAATGTAGTACGCTCTCATTTCAAAACGACTAGCTAATTTGCTCTGAAACTTTGTAGGTACTTAGAATAAGTTAAGGTATATCCATCGTAAAAAAATACAGCGAATTTAAGTTTTTCATACAAAACTTGTTTCTGCTGTATTTCGTTTGCTTTATAAACTGGACTGGAGCCATATAAACTAATTACAGACCTAGATATGCCTCATGTTATTGTATTTATATGCAAAATTTCGTTACAATCCAACACGTAGTTTTAAAGTATCCCAAATTTAAATCCAATCGGATAGTGACAAGTGGCTAAATAGGCTAGTGGGGTTAGTTTGTTTATTTTACATATTAACAGTATAGATGTAAATAAAAGCTAGTAAACATCGGCTTTCTAGCATAATTAGTAAAAGAATAGCTTCACAAGCGACCCTCTCGAGAATGCCCCATTCGAAATTTTAACATGCAACATGTGAATTTGAATGAAACGTAATTTGTAGAACAATATGTGGCCGATCTGGCCGGGACGGTTGCCGAGATGCGCAGCGCCCATCTGCCACGCACGTGTTAGCGACGAAGCGCGAATCCTTAAAAGCAAAGGCTCACATGTTATGGCCAAATTTAAATTGTTCTTTGTTTGTTTATATAAAGCATAGCCGAAATAATTTAAAAAGTTTAAACCGATTTTAAATCAGTACTTCGCCAAGCCAGATAGGATAGGTACAGGAAAATTTCCACATTTCCCTTCCAATTTACTACATGACCTGCTCTCCGAGAGCAAATGCGTTGATTACTACAGAAAAAAAACCCAAGTATGGTGTCATGGTGTGGGCTGATAATATTTCAGGAGTTCCGTCGATTTCTCAAGGATCTCAGAATTAAGACTTCATTAGTTGCTACTTCAACGGAATCATGTCTTTGACGTACCTACTTTACATCTTTGGGGATTTCCATAAGTCATCTGTGGTCTTCATCATCAGTTCCTCCTCACCAAAATTGCGATTTTCGAGGGTAAATACACGAGTTGTAATAGAAAATACCGTCACGCACGCGTGCCTATAAAATTTAGAATAGAATAGAATAGAAAAGCTTTATTCAACACTAGCTGTTGCCCGCGACTTCGTCCGCGTAGAACTTTTTATCGTCTTAGAAAATGATTTCTTTCAATACAAAATTTGAACCCTCTTTTAGGGGATAATTAAAATAAAAGTTGATGTTCATTTTCTAGTTTGTGAACAAACAGTCTAAAACCAAAGTTAAAAATCTCATACTTTAAAAATGCCTTGAATACTCAAACTTTGAACCAATTTTAACACTCTTAGGGGATGAATTTGGAAAAACTCTGAAATCAGTTTTGTAGTCTTTTAACGTACAGAATAAGACCGAAGTTAAAAATCTCTTACTCACACTTTAAAATTTTATTGCTCGCCATTTAAAATTTGAACCCCCTTTTAAATCCCCTTAGAGGTTGATTTTTCTAATCGCTGAAAAAACTTTTTTCGTAAACTTTTAAGTCTCTAGCTCAAAAAAAGTGTTGCCCATACAAAGCTTTCTTAACCCCCTTAGGGGTGGAATTTTCTAAAACTCTGAAAGTACTTTATTATTAATTTTAATAAGTAACATTTTGAATAGTTTTAAGTCTAGTAAAAAAAAAAGTTTTTCCCACACAACACTGGCTACCCTTTTTAAGGATCTTAAGGATCCCCTTAGGGATGGAGTTTTCTAAAACGCTGAAAGTTCTTTTTTAGTATTCTAATAAGTAATCTTTTTGCAAAGTTTTAAGTCTAACTCAAAAAAAAGTGTTGCCCATGCAAAGCTTGCTCTCCTTTTTAACCCTATTAGGGGTGGAATTTTCTAAAACGATTTGTGTTCTTTTTTTGTATTTTAATAAGTAATCTTTCTACAAAGTTTCAAGTCTCTAACTCAAAAACATAAACTTTCCCTGATAAAAACTTTGCACCCCTTTTTATCCCCCTTAGGGATAGATTTTTTCAAAACGGTGAAAGTCTTTTTTTTGTATTTTTATAAGTAATCTTTCTACAAAGTTTTAAGTGTCTAGCTCAGAAAAAGTGTTCCCCATACAAACCTTGCACCCTTTTTTAACCCCTTTAGGGAATGATTTTTGTAAAACGCCGAATGTAGTATTTTTCATGTTCTAATAAGTAATTTTTCGTCAAAATTTTAAGTCTCTATTAAAAAAAAATATGTTTTTCCCATACAAACTTTGCACCCTATTTTACCCCCTTAGGGGTGAAATTTTCCAAAACGCTGGAAGTACTTTCTTTGTATTTAAATAATCTTTCTACAAAGTTTTAGGACTCTAGCTAAAAAAAATAGTTTCCCACATACAAACTTTGCACCCCTATTTTAGCCCCCTATTTTTAGGGGTAGAATTTTCTAAAACGCTGAAAGTACTTAATTTGTATTCTGATGACTAATCTTTCTACAAAGTTTTAAGTCTCTATTTAAAAAAAAAATTGTTTCCCCCATACAAAATTTGCACCCCTATTTTACCCCCTTAGGGGTAGATTTTTTTAAAACACTGAATCTAGGTACTTTATTTGTATTCTAATGAATAATTTCTCTACAAAGTTTTAAGTCTCTATTTAAAAAAAAGTAGTTTTTCCCATACAAACTTTGCACTCTATTTTACCCCTTTAGGGGTAGAATTTTCTAAAACCCTGAAAGTTCTTTATTTGTATTCTAATGACTGATCTTTCTACAAAGTTTTAAGTCTCTATTTAAAAAAAAATGTTTCCCCCATACAAACCTTGCACCCCTATTTTACCCCCGTAGGGGTGGAATTTTCCAAAACGCTGAAAGTGTTTCATTTGTATTCTAATAACTAATTTTTCTACAAAGTTTAAGTCTATAGCTCAAAAAAAAAGGTTCTCCCATACAAACTTTGCACCCCCATTTTACCCCCTTAGGGGTAGAATTTTCAAAAATCCCTTTTTATCCCTAGCCCACGTTATAAAAGCAACATACTGTGCAAAAATCAACTCTCTAAGATTAGTAGTTTCGGCTGTGCGTTGATGAGTGAGTGAGTGAGTGATTGAGTGAATAAGTCAGTCAGGACATAGGCATTTATTATGTATAAATAGATAGAAGATAATGAAACTCCCATTCAAATATCTCAAAAAATTATGAAGCTACATCCGTTTTAATGTCGCTTGTTACAGTGAGAAAACGATGAGGGACTGTGACGTCAATATACTCGAGCGTCATAGTAAAAAACAATCGTTTCATATGAAGGTGCGTTTTGCGGAAAAGGGACAGAACATACCCCCTCTTAAAACTTTGGACTCTTATAACTTAATCATTACCTATATAACCTCTTGCTTTGTTTTTTTCTCCATTTGACTATATTTATTTTAAATTCTTTTTCGAGAAAATACATTATGATTATTTACCATATTTTCGATTCCTGAGCTATAACCACGAACTTCGGAATTCGAAAATATTCGGGTATCTCTATCTCTATCGCACTAACCATACTCGAGTGACAGGGATGCAAATATATGAACATTGAGTATCGGTTTTCGTGGTAGCGCCGCAGGTACTTTGGCTGAATGCGCCGAGCGCGTGCCATTGTCATTCAAAAAAAACAAATTCGTGTTAATTATATTGTTCAAATTTGTTGATTTCATTTATTGAAATTACGACATAAAACGACATTTGCGCATATAAGTTCTCATATCAGAATCGAATATTTTTTTATGGTTTATATTTTAGCATTTGTCTCGTAAAGATCTATCGTAGACGGGATTTAAATTATTAATAAGTGAAAGGCAAAGCAATTCCGCCATTTTGACGAAAATTTGACGGTTCTTATAGCTGACAGTTGGAGCAGCGTTTGATTTCAATAAAAATAAATGAAAAATTAAATGAAGTCGTATATTTCGGAAAATTAATTAACTGTCGCAGTCGGATAAAAACTATCCTAAGTTGCAGCTAGAATAATAATGTACCTATATAAAATGTTTCATATTTTTCCGTTCATGGGATGCTGAGAACATTCGAACCGCGCAAAGCTTAGTTTCAAACTGGCTGATTCTTTTTTTTAATTTAGAGATTTATTATAAGTGGAGATTAGAACTTCACATTACCTACACGAAATTATAATTAAAGATACATGTGAACCTTAAGATTAGAATTAAAATATAAATTTAAAATTAATGTTACAGTTATAGTGTGTGTATGTGTGATGTTAAAAAGGAGCTTGCCTCAGCATAATAGAATTAAAATTTGCCCTCTATTTCCCTGGGATCCCATCATCAGATCATGACTTGGTGTCAATGGGACCATCTCAGGAGTATACTCTTTCGATTATAAAAAGAATTCTGGAAATCGGTCCATAATTGTCGGAGAAATCGGTGAACATAGTACATAAAAAAAAAACATACTTACAGTAATAGTTTGTTAAAAATCCGAAACTTTGGGTTACTGTTATGAATAACGTTCACAGGTGCTTCTGCAGATAGCGACTAGGTACAGAGACTCTAGTATAAGTTTTATCGATACAATACGTTCTCGAACGCGTTTGCATTTAGTTTCAATTTGTATGGCACCGAGAACAGCGCCTCTGGTGGTAACTATTAGGAACTTCGCGTTTCCATACAAATTGAAACTAAACGCAAACGCGTTCGAAAACGTATATGTAACGATAAAACTTATACTAGAGCTACAGTATATTTTTGTCAAAGTAACTTTTGGTTGAGATTTTTTATAGTAGCCAACTTTTTTTAAACTGTTATTGTAATTGGAGTCTTCTACCTAGAGGGGTAGAGTTGCTTTTTGAATGGACTACTTTGATGCAATTCAGCAACTCAAATAATCTCAAGTATAAATCTTGTTTAAAAAGTTTGGTTTTGCGCTTCATTTGGGCGGAAATGTAAACAAAGCAATTTATGCTTCTACTCCATCATCACTGACTTTTTAACCGACTTCAAAAAAGGAGGAGGTTCTCAATTAGTGTTTTTGACGCGATAACTCCGTAATTTATGAACCGGTTTGAAAAATTATTTCTTTGTTTGAAAGCATATACTTCCAGATTGGTCCCGTTGTCACTAAAATCCAGTTCTGATGATGGGATCCTAAATAAATCGAGGGAACTCTTCAAATTTTATTGGCAAAATTGAAGCAATTTGGCTACTGATTTGAAGTCGGTTAAAACGTTGTTTTTAAAGTAAATTATAGAGCGGCTATTTCGTATAGGTAAAAAACTTATGTAAGGAAAGGACCCGTCTTCTATGTAGTTGTGGACTGTTTGAATAGGCATTTATTTTGTTTGTGTTACATATTTTAAATATAAATGTCTTCTCCAACAGGTCACAATTACATCCAAGTTAGGTACCTCAGTCTTCATTCTTCATAGTTTTTTTTTTGTAAAATACAGTTAATTGCTGATCATTGTAGGTACCTTTTTAGGCTAAAGAACTGCTAAGTGTCATACGTTTTTTTTTACTCTACTATCGATCGAAAAGTAATAATCTAACAAATTTTGTGCCGTACCGACTTCTGACTCGAACGAGTAAAGCCTGTATTTATATATTTAATTACTTGGCCCTGCATCGTCATCAAAAGAAAAAAAAGGTTTCAACGAATAATTTTTTTTTATAAATTCGACATTTTCAAGGATTTTTGATTGTTTAAAAGTGAATTATCCAAAAAACTTCTGCATAATGCATTATGTGGTCCAAAAAGTTGCAATCGACTTCCTTTACAAGAATACGTTGAATAGGGAACATTACGCAAAACTCCGCATAGGAGGCGACAGTCGACACTAGCAGAGTTGGCATTCTATCTCGTTCCCATTTGCGGTATTGTCTATGCATGCATCCTTGTCACTCATTTGTCCCTATCTTCCTCTACTGGTATACGGCTTGTGCTAGTGCTGCACTCTGTCGGCAGTGCATTGCAGCAATGTTCCCTATTCAACAGCCCTGTATAAGACTAACCTCCTCTGCGCGTGGTGGGCGGCCCGGAGCAGCAGCCGCGCCGCGCGCAGCCTGGACTCCCACGCGGCGCACGCGTCGCCGCCGCCCGTGCTCACTGACGACACCACCCACTTCTGCTCTTCGATCTACACACAATGGGCTTGTGACCTTAAATTTGTTTACGATGCCATTCGAACCAGTTTTTGTAGATGAACAAATGTTTGTATGGAAGCAACTACATTTAAAGGACATTAATACCCAAAAAATCGAGTTAAAGACGGACCTCGCTGACAGCAGCCGAAACGCTTCATACTGATTGGCTTTAAAATATGACGTCACACCGTGCAATTTGTACTAACCGTTGCATGGAAAATGAAGTAAATTGCTGTTTCGGTCGCGAAATACTGCGTTTAGGTCCATAGTTGTCATACAAATGTGTTTCTATAAAAGCGTAAGGATTCTATTGGTACCTACCTTTAAATTTACTCTTGGATAATAAATAAAAAAACTTTATTTTCTAAACTTTCAAGGTTCATATCTTTTTATGATTTGAATTATATTTTGTAATTTATACTTTATTACAATCATTTATTGGTTTACTATCCATTTAGCAACACGACGTTATCAATTTTAACACCACGCAACAAGCCTATACACACATAGGTACACACATTTACATTCCAGCTAGTCTATGCCACGCTGAAGGTGTGCCGCTAGAGCTGTGCTAGGGAAATATCCACCAATAGCTATGCTGTTGGTGGATATTTTCCTCGCTCACCACTTCGCTACCTCGCTAAGAGTCAATGCCTACGTACTAACAATATTTATTATTATTAAAACATGTTAACACAACATTACAGTCCTAAAACCAATGCGTCATGAAAACGATACTAAACTATACAACAAAACAAAAAAAAAACTTGTAATAACATTGGTACAGTTGATTGCCTGTCATCCATCTCCTCACAGAAGTTCAGACATTCACCGCACACATACCTACTTATATAATAACTCATGTTAAAATTGATAACGTAGTGTTGCTAAATGTATAGTAAGTAAACCATCAAATTATTGCAATAAAGTTTAAATTAAAAAATATAATTAGAATAATAAAAAAATATGGGCCTTGAAAGTTTGTAAGTTGGTACATTGTGGGGTAATCTCCGGAACACATGCGCGGGCGTCTATTATTTAACCATAATAAATAAGCCCCCTTATTCATTAAACATAGCAGACTCCTATTATCTAGAATATGTCTTGTCCCTTTCTTTCTCACAAAGACTGATGTCAATCAAAGCCAGAAGTAGCTAAAACAATCGAATTATAACCGCATTATTAAACGGAACTTAATCGCGTATTTACTTATTTATTTACCTCTTTGCGAAGTTAATTATAAAAATAATGTAAGAGAATCGTGAAAATTCAACGGCATTTTAGCTAAAAGTCCCTGGGCGACCGAGCTCCGCTCGGATGCAAACGGAGAAAATACGGAGAAAACGAATTTTCCCGGACATGAGACCTATCTAGATCGATTTCTCGCCCCCATAAACCCCTGCATTCCAAATTTCATCGAAATCGTTAGAGCCGTTTCCGAGAACGTGATTGCAAATATATATACAAATATTGTTCGTTTAATAGTAGGTATATAGGATAAGTTGGATGAATGACCAAATGTGTACAGCAAAAACGCACCTTAGTGAGTATCTCCTTGAAGTCTTTCACAATAGGGACGGGCCGCTTGGCTTTGTCGCTGTAGTAGATAATGGCGAGTCGCGCGCCCGCGAACCACAGTTCTAGCTCGTTCAGCGCGCTCCGAATCGCTGACTCGCTGGCCGCGTTGCCACTTATTTTCTAGATTAACACAATATTATATACTTAGGCAGGCAGAGTAATCATAAGTATCATAGCATTCATAAATAACTGTGACTGTCATGTACTTTTTCATATCCATTTTTGTAAACTACATCCAAGAGGGAACTTAATTGAGTTTTTACCTAAACCACACGTTTCGATATTGAAAGTCTTGTCTTGATACTTTTTGCTAGTCTCTGATATAGGTAACAAACTCAAGTAAGGCATTGAAGTCTTTCACGATAGGGACGGGCCGCTTGGCTTAGTCTCTGTATTAATAAATAAGTTGCTGTCAAAACTTGCTTTTATTGCCGACGTACGTTTCTGTATACCTTCATCAACTACTCATTGAGACGATTGTAACGAGCTCAAACTGAACGGGGCTACGTCTTACGTCGTTTAAGTACTGAATTTCCATGGCCACCTTCTGTCTCCATCATTCATTAGATCAGCTCGATCGATGGTACCATAATATTGAATTGTCAACGAAACTATACCTTTACCAAAAATTTCAGCTCAATCCAGCTCCAGAATGTGTTAGATAACATAAGCAGTATCATCATCAGGGAGCGTACTTTTCATGCCGATGACATCAATTTGACTTCACGCTGCATATAGGATGATCCCAAATAGTTTTATTGTAATTATTAATCATTAGTCGTCAATCATTTTTATCATGTACAAATTACTTCAAAAGTAATCTATTCACATGTGAAATAATTAATAGGTACCTACTTGATACGTAAATTAAACTATTTGTTTTGTTTTTATATATACAATTGCAATCAAACTCTATGCTGCGTGACGTCATTTTTGCGTCAACGGCATGATAAAGTACGGGCCCTGGTGGTAACAATACCATTTAATAAAATGTAGTTTAATTTACGTTTCACGTATCAAGTAGGTACCTATTAATTATTCCACGTGTGAATAGATTACTTTTGAAGTAATTTGTACATGATTAAAATGATTGACGACTAATGATTAATAATTACAATAAAACTATTTGGGATCATCCTATATGCAGCGTGACGGCATGAAAGGTACGCTCCCTGATCATCATCATCATATCAGTCGAAAGACGTCCACTGCTCACTGCTGGACATAAGTAGTATACCTACAAGAAATTCAATATGCTCTATTTTCTAAACAACTAGATTCAACACGTATGTCGTCACCAGGAGATAATAAAACAAAACTACTACTATTACTGTATAGATCCATTTCTGTGAATGCATAAACCGTAACTGGTTATCAGTCATTGACGCCGAAAGAACAATATGTTTTTGTGAGTTTGACAATGAATAGGACAATAACGACAAGCCAGTCCAATGCACCGCACCTCCTTTCTTCAAAGGGCGCTTGGCACAGTATCTAACGCCTTGGCCACGATTTTGGTCTTAAGCGACGTGCGGCAGCGGTTTTTCTAATTCATTGCGCGTGATCCCAACTAACCACAGTGCGTTGCGCGTCTCGACCGTGCAATGAACAGATAAAACGCCGTAACAGGCTGGCATTTGCGCCGGTTTGAGACCACTAAGAGCCGCCGCACTTGGGCCACTAGTGGCGGCCACTTTCATACATTGTGTGTAGCTTCCGCGCCCACCGGGTGTTTAGTGGCCGCGTCCGAAACATAGTCTGCGGGAGTAGTGGCCGCGTCTATTGTGGAACCAAAATCAAAAGAAAATTAAATTGATATGAAAGTTTGTATAAATTAACCATTTATTTTATTTTATGAGAAAAATGAGTTGAAACGTAATCTATCCAAATTTTAACCCCCGACCGAAAAAGAGGGGTGTTATAAGTTTGACGTGTCTGTGTGTCTGTCTGTTTGTGTGTGTCTGTCTGTGGCATAGTAGCTCCTAAACGAATGGAGCGATTTGAATGCGGTTTTCTATCCGAAAGCTGATGTGATCGGTTCAGCCGTTTTTGAGATATTTAACTTTGAAATGAAAATGTCGGGGGTTTTTCAACTTTTCTAAGTTGTAGGTACCTATTACCTACAAATAAATAATTACTAGGGTAAATCGCCAGCAACTGGCCACTATTCACCTATATTAGAATTCAATTTAGTATAACGTGGCCAGTTATTGAAGGGTGGCCAGTAATTAAAACCTTATCCTAAAATGAATTATATTATAGGTGAATAGAGTTAATTTTAAGTATGAGGTGGTCAGTTATTATACGGTGGCCAGTTACTGGCGATTTCCCCTACTACTCAGAATACTACGACAGGCATGAGCATGACTAACCTACAGTGCGAGCGAGATATTTATGACTATTGTGCACGTTGATTTCGGCCGTACAATAGTGGTGGCCAGGTAGTGGCCGTAATGTGTGGGCGCTCTTAGATGAGTTGGAGAATTGAAAGGATATTTTTTGTTATTTTAGTAGATTCCTATTATGTAACTACTAATATAATTGCATGTCTGTTTAGGGTCTACAGAAATGTTTTCTTTAATAGGGAACTTGCATATTTTTATTTTATTACGAAAATCAAAAGTATAATCCAGCAATAAAACAACTGTAGCAATAAAACTTTCTTATGATTTATTTTTCTGATGTTATATGCATTTGAAACCTGCACGCGCCGGTACCCCCTGAAAACGCACTATATTAAACTGGCGTATGCTATGACGTCACAACATATATTCTCGGCGCGTTTACTATGGAGTAAGTCATTCATTTCCACAACATTTGCGTTTAAGTCTATGCTTGTCATATAAAATATCATTTCTAATCAATATTCTGTGTAACTGTTATGTTATTTTATCGAAAAAATTATATATTTTTTTTTGTCATTTTAAATTGAGATAAAACTAATACAATCGTTTTTGTTTATTTTTTCTTCTGTATGATATTTCTACGTATGTCCGCGTCAATTGAGTGCAATTTATTCGAAATTGAAGTCCCATGCAAGTTCCCCATTGAAGAAACCTTGTCGAAAGAAAGGTGGTCGCGGTCGGTGGTTAATGGCCCGTTGTAATGTGAGAAAAGTTTTGCCCCTAGCCTGTAGAAAAAGTTTTTATTTTACTACACTTTTAACCAAGCCTCGCTTGCTCAGTATTTAGACGCGAAATGGCAACTTCTGCAAACTCTTTACTTAGGTCTATTTTCAGAGGGATGCCGCAAAACAGTAAACGTTTGCTGTCAGTTCATCAGATAAATAATGTCACGTGCGTGAAATGTTTTATGCGAAAGAGAAATTTAAATAAAAAATAAAAAACCGGCCAAGTGCGAGTCAGACTCGCACACGAAGGGTGCCGTACCATTATCTATAAAAAAACTATTTTATTCTGTGTTTTTAGTATTTGTTGTTATAGCGGCAACAGAAATACATCATCTGTAAAAATTTCAGCTGGAACTATCACGGTATCAGTGAGATACAGCCTGGTGACAGACAGACAGACAGACGGATGGACGGACGGACGGACGGACGGACGGACAGCGGAGTCTTAGTAATAGGGTCCCGTTTTACTCTTTGAGTTCGGAACCCTAAAAAACATTTATTTTAGGACTCATAGTTATATAATTAATAATTTAATTATAATGCCCTCTTGCTAATGAAATGACGGTGTCAAGTGGAATCACACCAACTTATTAATTAACTAGTAGTAACAAAATATATAGTAGGCACTAAATAATGTACCTCGCACGAAATAATTAATATTGTAAATAATTCAACGTAGTAATTGATTAATTATTTATTTATGTGACAAATTCAAACACAATTAATGTATTGTTATTGAATAAATAAACTATGAACTATTCTAGATGGCACTATACATACATGAAATGGCATCATACACAGGTTGTAAGAAAAAATCGCGATTCGTTTAAGGCGTTAATTGGTGTGACTAAAAAAGTAGGTCTTTATTTTATAAGAATAAAATATGGAGACTTAGCAAATAGTTAATTTTCAGTCGTGTCAAGCACCGGGAACCGGGCAACCACGAGACAGTGATCCCACTGTAGTACTATTACCTATTTTATGACTATAGCTTTAAAGGTAAGTATCCACGAGAGTTGTGCGAGGTAGCGGACCGCTGTGCGATGAAAAATCCGACAATAGCTTAAGCTTCGCTCACGCATCAATTTCCATTGGTAGTTTTTCCTCGCAGCTCTGTTTGATATTCACCCAGTGGCGTAGCGTGAGTTTTCGCCGCCCCCATGCAATGAAATATATTTTCGTTATATTCCTTATCCGCCGCCCCTACGTATGCCACCCGGGTCCATGGCCCCCCTGCAACTGGTTCACGAGTGGCGACCACGTACCGGGAGGCGCAGCGAGGGTAGACCTCCACAAGGTTGACTGATGACCTGGTAAAGGTCGCGGGAGTCCGCTGGAAGCGGGTGGCGCAGGACCGGTTATTGTGGCACTCTTTGGGGGAGGCCCATGTCCAGCGTGATGATGATGAACACGCCTGTGACTATTGGAGTTGCAAGCGTCAGGCCATATATTCCACCATCGTGATATTCAAAAAAACCACGTAATATACACTTACCTGCAAAAGTTTAATGTGCCTCTTTATATTGTCAGCTGCCCCTAAAAGGTCTTTCACTTGGAGAGCGTCAGGTTTCTTATACTCCATCTCCAGTAAACCGTAGACTTCGTGCCAATGCCGCTCGGTGAAGTCAGTCCCGCGGAGATACTTCAGTAATGTAGTCAAGTCCTTAAAAAAAATTGGTTGATTTACGGACGATAATTTTACGTGATAACGTCATAAAGCCGAACGCTCGGCTCAGGCGGAACGGGACAATGAGTCATACTTTTTCGTGCGTGCTGACGGTGTTCATTGATTTATAAGACGTTGTCACGTCAAAAAACATACGTTTCATTGCTTATACCCAGTGTATATCATAAATTGCTAAACGGGACTTAATTGCGTATGATTAAACTCATTTATTTATCGCAAAGCGGTAAATAAGTTTAATTATATGCGATTAAGTCCCGTTTAGTAAAAAATATGTGTCAGAATCCCGGTGTACAGTCAAGGAAATTGAAAAATGTGCATTTTTCGCTCTTGTCACTGTGACAATCTATATAATACACATAATATTATGAAAAGGAAGTCTGTGAGGTTTTAGCTTTGTAAGTTTACATGTGATTCACCACGGAACCACTTATCCGATTTCAAAAAATATTTAATCTTTGTATGTAATACCTTTCTGGGTGGACATAGGCTATATTTTATACCGCGGGTTTGCCTACGTTCATTGCAAAACGCGGGCGAAGCCGCGCGGACACCTAATAACAGATAAAAGGTACATGTTTCGGTTTCCTTTGCCGTAACCGAGTATTAACAAATGAATACCATAAAATATTATTACAGAATACTTATCGAGCTCCTGCTTCAAATATAAAGTAACTGTCGTATATGGCTCTAGCTTATTGGAACTCCAATTAGTCGTGAAATCTTCAAGTAGATGTAACTTCTTTTGGAATACTATCCAGTCTTGTTCAGCGATAGATTCGAACTCTGCAACATAAATGTTAATTGCCTTACTCATAAACGTTCATGATGCCATTAAAATTAATTTGCATCTATCTGTCACATCGACATTTTTGCCTGTGAGAAAGTTACGAAACAAATTTTAGTTAACAGAGATTTATTAAGTTTTTTTTAATTTATTTTTTAATTAAAAATCCGGCCAAGTCAAGAACCACGTATAGTGAAGGGTTCCGTAATAAAATATCGTATCCTCGTAGGACACTCACGGCACTTACGTCTTTATATTAAGGAAAGGCAGTTTTTCAGCGATAACTCAAAAAAATTGGACTTAGGCAGGGTAAATCGCCAGTAACTGGCCATGGCCACCGTTCAACAACTGGCCACTTCTTACTAAAAATGAACTCTATTCACCTATATTGGAATTCAATTTAGTATAACGTGGCCAGTTATTGAAGGGTGGCCAGTAATGAAAACCTTATACTAAAATGAATTCAATAATAGCCTATAGGTGAATAGAGTTCATTTTAAGTATGAGGTGGCCAGTTATTGAACGGTGGCCAGTTACTGGCGATTTACCCTATATTGTTCAAAACAATTTTCGAAAAATTCACTGAGTTATGAAAATCCCATACGTCATCAGCATCACTCAATGGTATAAAATAGGACACAGTTTTAGAAGATTTAGCGAATACCTACTGTACAGAATCACAAGCTCTTTCAACTGTGGGTATTATCAAAATCTGTCAAAAAATAAAAATCGTTCCTATAATTTATACACAGACAAAGTTATACCTTCGTTATATTCTTTCATCACGGTCCAAAGGTTCATATCTTCCGCGATAAGTTTTTCAGCCTGCTCCCACGACTCGGGTATGCTCGGTGCCATGTTGAACTTCTCACATTCCTTCCTATAAGATAAAGGATGTGTTGCCACGTCGGGATCATGACTCATAGATATCCACCATCCCAAAACGAAAAAGACGTATATTATTATGATTGATATTATTTATAAAACTGACATTGAGTTGCTTTTTGAACAGACTACTTTGCTGCTATAGGGAACTTGTATATGAATAAATTGCACTCAATCGATGCGGATATACGTAGAAATATGAAACAAAAGAAAAAAAAAAATTCGATATGATATTTTGTACGACAATTATAGACTTAAACATAGTAAACGCGCCGAAAATATGAGTTGTGACTCTTGTGACGTCATACAATAAGCCCGTTTAATATAGAGCGTATTCGGTGGGTGCCGGCGCGTGCAGATTTCAAATGCATATAACATCAGAATAAGAAACCATAAGAAAGTTTTAATGCTACTTTTGATTTAGGTAATAAAAGAAAAAGATGCATGTTCCTTATTCGGCTAACTCAAATAATATCAAATATACATCGACAAACATAGGGCTTTTGGACTCGGATGACTTGCTGAGTCTGTGAAGTATCGGGTGCGTTCGCGGCTTGATATCTTACAAGATGGCCGAGGGACTTCCCCGAAATTGAGGCCACATCAGAATACTGTTGTTTCAAAAACATCAGATTGTCGTAATTAAAAGAAGAAGGGGACACATTTTATAGAAAAATCAGTAGCATAATCGCTTTAAAGGCAGACATAAAGGCTCTGGCACTTTGTAATTGCTTTAGGTTGACTATAAACACAATCGTGGATTGGAACAGTAGTAGAGGTAGCTACAATTTTCAAATGGTCAAAATGATCTACACAAATCTTTATCATAAGACTATAAGAGCTTGAACACTACACCCGCTTAAGCTACGTCTGCTGCAGCTACAACAAATATTAGGTATTACCTAAACAAAAATATTCTTGAAAACAATAAAAATAATGTGTCGATATATTAAAGTTGATTTTAAAGTACAGTCTCCGGCATCAATATATGATGAATCAAAGGCCGCAAAAATATCTGACACGCTCTGACGGCTATAGGAATAGAGTTTTCATCAGATATTGTTGCGGCCTTTGATCCATCATATATTTGTTAATAATTGGGTCAATCAACTTTTTTTTGTTGTTAGATAAAATGGGTAACCACTATAACAAAACCACATGTTTTGTGGATTTAGGGATTTGCCAGTGCCACACTGACGCCGGTCCGCAGACCGGCGTCAGTGTGGCAAAGCCTTTAAACCCATAAAATCATAGTTTAAAGATTTTTCCAGGAGAAGTAACCATAGCAACGACCAATGTTGATTAATGATTAGCCCATTAAAGAAAAAGTATTAAAACGATATATATTATCTCTGAAAAAAAGCAACAACGACAACTCATTCAATCCAGTTTGTCATCTCAAACCTCTAGCAATCTCAATGCTTACTCGCGTCCGCATGAAGATTTACCCTCAGTTTCCCTGCACGTGTCCCTCGGGTGGTGCTAAAGTGTAATCAACTTCTGGCTGTTGCACTGCTTATTCTAATAGCCTAGCAGCAACATACAGTTTCTAACCCACGATGGTCTTAGGCGGCCTTTACACCTGTAAGTAACTTACGTAAGTTCAGTACAAATATTGCTTACAGACGACTTACGTGAGCAGTATTTGTACTGAACTTAAGAACTTACAAGTGTACAACAGACCTTAAAATAAGTTTGTAAAGAACTGTCTCCATGGCATACGAATAAATAAAATGTAAAACTTCCAACTCACAGTAGGTCATCTCTGTCCGCCCGCAGCTTGAGCCAGTGCGCGTGCGCGTCGTGCACGGCGCGACACCTGTCGAGCATGTCGACGTACGAGGCGCGCGGGTCTGCGAGCCGCGCGCGCGACTGCGCCCAGCGCGACGCCCAGGACTCTAGGGCGCCGGTCAGATTGTCCCAGTCGCCGGTTAGACTGGATTTCACTATTTCAGCCTAGACATGATATTTCGATACGTTAATGACGAAGCCGCACGTACCGGAAGGCGCGGCGTGGGTAGGCCCACCACAAGGTGGACTGATGACCTGGTAAAGATCGCGGGAGTCCGCTGGATGCGGGTGGCGTAGGACCGGTCACTTTGGCACTCCTTGAGGGAGGCCTATGTCCAGCAGTGGACGTCTTTCGGCTGATATGATGATGATGATGATGATGAATGACGAAGCCTGCGTTGTGGACCGTCAAAAGATCGTCAAACATAGAACAATGCATGACAATTCATGTCAGTAGGTATCATATGTGTTTTTGGGGCAGTTTCAAGTGACAATGTGGACACGCTGGACAAAAGCGCGATGTATGTGATGGCGACTGTACCTACTGCTACATATTCAATACAAAACCTCCTACTTACTATCATTCTGTGGATTTTAGTCGTATTCTTGGTTGCCTTGAAAATAGAGGTGTGTTCCGATGTTTGTGACGTGTTTGTTTGCTCCGATGCATCGGAGCAAACAAACACGTCACAAACATCGGAACACACCTCTATTTTCAAGGCATTAGGGTGCATGTGCCGATATTTTTGAACACCTATAGTGTACCTATGTATGTGATGGCGACTGTACGTACCTTATATTTTCTTTATTTATGTATGTCTAGAGTATATGTAGTGTAGTAGTGTATTACATTTGTTTTTATTCTCTTCACGTATTCGTAACAGAAATTATCATACTTTTTTCTTTGCACCTTTTATAAGTCTCTGTTTAGTCCAATGGTTAGCTGGTAGAGAATGCCATCTTGCATTAAGCTCGCCATGTGTACTTGTTTCTTTGTATTTTGTGCAATAAAGTTTAAATAAATACATAACTGCCTAGTAGCTGAAAAATATTTGGTGCTTTTATCCGGCGCGGCGTGTCCACATTTACGACAGTTTGTTCCGGCAGTTTGCCCCACTATGTGATACTAGGGCGGTCATAATGGATTGGTTGACGAAGAACTTCTAAGAAAGTTGAAGTAAAAAAAAATATATTGATTTGACAGTTTAGTCAGTTATTAAAAAATATGTATAGTTATCTTATCACTTATCATTTTGAATGTATTCTTATTATTATGCCGTATACTACGGTTTTATACTTGGATAGAATGTTTAACTTACAATATCAATAATTAATTACCTACTTTATATGGCTGCGTACACATATTCTTAAAAAACTAAAACACTTAAGGTGGTTAGGCTAACTGCGTGATATTTTAAGAAACTTGTGAAACTAACTATCATACATTGGCTTTCCATTTGAGCGAAATTCCCCCTTTCCTAGAATAAACTTGTATAAACTAGAATAATTTGAGAAAAATCGTTTTCCCATTTCACGTCCCAAACTGATTTCGTGAAACGTGGGTTTCACCATCATGATATCAGCCGAAAGAAGTCCACTGCTGGACGCCTCTCCCAAAAGAGTGCCACAATTAGCGATCCTGCGCCACCCGCGTACGTGGGATTAGCAATAAATAAATGAAATGAAATCATCTTGACTACTTTAACCAATTCTGAACAACTTTGAAGTACCTACCTAAAAAAAGGATGCAGCGCAAATATAATAATAATTTTTGGTCTGTATACCCCGGAATTCCGTAACATGTCATGGCCTGGTGATTTCTTATGCGCAAACTTACAGTTAAAACTACACTTATTAAACTCCACAAATTAATCCTATCCTATACTTCTCGGAAACGGCTCTAACGATTTCGATGAAATTTGGAATGTAGGTGTTTAAGGACGCGAGAAATCGATCTAGATAGGTCTCATGTCCGGGAAAATTCATTTTCTCCGTATTTTCTCCATTTTCATCCGAGCGGAGCTCGGTCGCCCAGGGACTTTATTAATAAATAAACACACTAATTATACACGTCATACATGTTTTCTCTTTTTCTTTTGCGGCCAGTACTTACGTGTGATGATAAACTAAAAGGTTGTATATATATATATGGTATATACTTTAAACAATAATATGTATTTAACACGTTTTGCCAGTTTGGGTAATTATAACCAGACTCTATTAAATTATAAAGACTGCCAATGTTCATACAATATCTCGTTCCTTAAAAATTATCAGCCTCCTGTAATTAATTTCACCGTAGGAAGGTCTCTGTACCATTCATTACGTATGGCCTCTGTCTAATACAATAGCGCCATCTATGAACTCAATAAAAAAGCTCCTACTAGATGGCGCCAATGTGTTAAACAGAGATCTAAGTGCAATGCGAAATGTATATGGTACACCTACAGTGCAACTAACTACCTATTTACCTACCTCATTATTTTAAAGGAACCCGACATTTTATAGACATTCTCCTTTCATTCAGTCTTTATAATTTACTAGCGACCCGCCCCTGCTTCGCACGGGTTTATGTGTATAATACATGCATATATGGTTTGTATTATACATATAAACCTTCCTCTTGAATCACTCTATCTATTTAAAAAAACCGCATCAAAATCCGTGGCGTAGTTTTGAAGATCTACGCATACATAGGGACAGACAGACAGACAGCGGGAAGCGACTTTGTTTTATACTATGTATTGACTAGTCTCTGTTATAAGAAGTGATCGAATCTAGGATGCAATTTGGGGTGAACGACCTCAAACGTTATGTTTATCTGGATGTGTCTCGGATTTCCCGGGATTTTGGGAAATGGGATATTGTAAATTAAAAAATACGTCACTTAATATCTGCACACTTAAAGCACACTATAATTGTCTAATAATGGGTATTTATAACTGAAATTATTATTATTCGTCGATAAGTTGAGAATGTGATAAGCCGGGCTCGATTTGAATGACAATGTCAGTTAAGACATTATATACTGCTCATTTCAAGTGGCTATTTCATTTAAAAAAAATAGGTTGATAAGTGGTAATTGTTTACAAATAGACAATTTCGGCACTAAAAGTTAGAGCCCTGGTGATAACATTAACGAAATAGTGATAGTGAACTAATAACAATTATTACTTTTACTTGTATACCCTGGTAAACATATAAGAATAATAAAAATACATAAAAGAAAAGACATACAAGTTACGTTCAGTTCTTCTATGCAGTAGGTACCTACTGTAAACATTTTTGTTGTTATTATCTTTTCTGTTAATTTTATACTGTAGACTACTTAAAATTAAAAGTTATTTACCTTTTTGTAAAGATAGGTAACAAAAAAAGTCGCGGGATTGTAAGTCATATCCACCTTAATATTACGAACTTAAACTCCGGGAAATTGCATCCTAGATCCGATCACTGGTTATCAGTATAACATAGTTCGATAATGTTCTAAACCATAAGGTTAGATTAGATAACTAATGTAGATGGATGGTAGAGTAGATATAAACAATGAAATCACAATTAAATTCATTTTACGCAAAATCTGATATTATAACGTTTCTCCGACTAAACAGTAATAATGTATAACATTCGTAAAATATGCAACGCCTGGTATAAAATCAAGGGCAACATAAGCATCACTCATAGTTGTGATATACTTTACAGTTAGGCACTAGCAGGGGTCGGATAACGGTATTTCCACCATACAAAAATACCGGTGTTAATACGTTCTATTTCGTTCTTATGTTTATGAAAGATACCTTGTTCGGATATTTGTGAACACCTTCGCCGCTACAATTGAACTGATGGTGACTCTAAAATAATTCAAAATAGACACCTTCGGGGTTTTTTTAAAAAAAAAACCGGTTCCGATCCCTGGGCACTAGTGCTAAAGTGCCACAAGCTACGTATGAGTCCTTTCATACATTTTGTATAGCATCTGCGCACACCGGGCGTTTAGTGGCCGCACCCTTAGCCACAGGCTGCGGGAGTGGCGCGCGCTCGCTACTACGTGTCTCTGTGCTCGCACAAGTGGTTTAATGTGCGGATGTGTGGTCGCGTTTAGGCACTGCTCCCACCGCCGACGATGAGCGAGAAGCGATTAGAGCTAGAAACCAGAAACCAGTTGGCGAGCAGCGAGAAGCGAGCGTCTAGATCCGATAGTTTTGTCGCTGGGCTATAGGCGAGTGTTCGGTTGCGATTGCGACAGGCAATTACTCGCTCGAACGGGGCGGCCGCGCGAGAGCGAGTACCGCTGAGCGAGTTTTATCTTTGATAACTTTTATCGCTGCGATCAACTAGTGAAGAGAGTCCTCGCCGGCAGTGTGAACAGCCAGAGATCAATTATAAATATATCTGTCTCTTTTACCGACACGGGATTTATATCTTTTGTTCGTTTCTCGAGCGAGAAAAAAGCCGATAGCTAATCGCTGCTAATTAGTGGCTGAAATGTGCAGGCACTCTAAAAATCCTTGGACCCGATACCGACCTGTTGCTGGAACATCTGCTTCTGACTGTGCATCAATTCTCGAATCTTCTGCCACTCCTTTATAGTTCCGTCGACGGAGGCATCTCCGCCCCAAGTACGCAACATGTGCCCTTTCTTCTTTAGACCTTCTACTGTCTTCTCCATCTGATAGAAAAGAAATACAACATTTACATTTGTTGATTTACGAATTTCAAAACAATTTTTTATTCTTAAAATTAAATAAATATAAGAAGATCATTTTGCACAAATCAATCTAGTCCCACAGAAAGCCTCATAACTCGAAGTCATACTTTATGTCTGTATTTACAATACGATTAAAATCAGTTAACGATTCTGATGTTAGCTACTAGTAGCGCCGCAAAGGTGTCAAAGGGGTAGGGCGGGTATGCGGGAGGCGACTCGAGGCTAACTTCAGAATCGTTAACTGATTTTTCAACACATTTGCTCGTAACGTGCTTCTTATTGTGTCGCTTTTGGGCTCATAATCCTGAGTATTAAACACGCGTGTTTAATAACATTACGACACTCGTGTAGTTATGTTTATATCCCGATTAAGACACGTTGGCACCTTGCAACAAGGTGTATGTATGGACTCGGCGCATTCTTAAATTGACCGGGTTATACAGGTTTGTTTTTATTTCTCGGCAAATGGATTCTTACTCGACTAAACAAATTAAATCCTTCTTGTGGATTAATTGATTATTTCTTGTTGGATATGATATAGAAACGTTTCATTTAGTAAAACATTTTACATGAATTTATATTGAATAAGAAAATATTTATTTTATTTTGAGAGGCTGTTTAGAGAATTCATCTAAGCCTCGCTGCGGGCGCACTGCGCGAACTTCACGAAAAAAATAGTTGCGCGCCATTATAGGTAATTTCACAAATATTTGTAAACATTGATAATGCGTGTTCGGTTATTGTTAAAAATGTTGACTCGTAGTGAATAGAAAAGTAATAAATAGAATAGACGCCACTGTACATTCTTGGAGATGTACAAATATGTGAGTATAAACTTGTTGTCATCAATAACTAAAGGAAACAACTTAGGAGCCTGTAACATGTTCATTTTATGAAAAGGATTTTTTCCTCGCAAATGTGTTGAAAAACGTCGTATGACACGCGTGAGCTTTGATAATTACATCCTCGGCTCTATTATCACGCTCACCTGCGGTTCGCGTGACAATTCCGCCTCTAACGTAATGATCAACATACCTCACTTGTATCATAATGTACTATTAATCGTATTGTATCTACTTATATGATAAAAACATACTTAAATGCAGAGAATAGAAGTCGTCCAAGACTCAGGAACAATTATTCGTGCTCGTCACACAAATATATGCCCTTATCGGGGTACTACCAACGAGGCTAAAGTGGTCGTCAAATAACAACTATGTATGAATATAATCCGAAAATGTTGCATAATCAGAAATTGCAGTAATCGCATCAATGTCCACCGTAAACTGACGTTTACTGCCACTTTTAACCCTTTAGTTGTTAGGTCTAGGTGACTGAACTTCTAACAAGTCAAGTACCTCCGGCATTTTCTCCTGCAGGCATTGCTGTTTAGCGCTGACTTCAGCCAGTTCCTTGGCGTTCTTCGGCAGCGTGTTGTTCTCGAGCGTCACCACCGCGCTCGCCATGACAGCGTCCAGTGCCGCGGAGTCCGCGCGGCAGTCGGCCTGGAGGGAGGACATCAGGGAGGCCCATAGATGGCGCGCCTGCGCTTCCAACTCGTGACGCAACGTCGCTGTTACTACCACTATCCACTCTATTTTCTCGTCGTCGCTGAAATATTGTGAACAATTAAAATCTGATCATAAAATAGCAGTGTTCGTAGGAACAAAACAATCATGTAAGTATATAAATAATAGGGGTGTAGACTCAAAATGTATTATTACTCCAAGAGAAAGAAGGCAAAAAAATATGCCTATTGAGGAAAGCCCTATTCAGATACCTCAAAAAATTACGAAGCTACAACCGTTTTAATATTTCTTGTTAGAGAGAGAAAACGCTCAGGGATCGTGACGTCACGTCATAGGAATGACAATCGTTTCTGGAAAAGGGACAAAATGTTTATCGCTTTACTTATTTAATGCTTTAATTGCTTTACTTATTCCACTCCATTTGACAATATTTTTAGTCCTTTTACGAGAAAATTAATCATTAGGTATTGGTTATTTTATTTGGTGTCAACATCCCTATTGGTAAAGAGCGCTTCTGTGTCTTATGTGTGGGCATGTTACACCGTTGATCCCGGTTTTTATAGACTACAGCAGCCGTTAAAGACTCAGCAACATTCAATGCGTGAGGGTAGACGTTGGCGTTTCAATGTAAAGTAAGAATCCTCATAAGACATGGCATACCTTGCGAGCCGTATACGGGCTGTTGTCAACTTCAAAACACCCGTGCGCTCCAGGGAATTGATAATCGCTTTTTAATGTACATTATGTCAAATGCCCGGAAATACTCACAAAGTCATCTTCACTACAGCCTATCCGTAGAACAAGTTGACACCCAATTACCAGGTTCCTACAGATGTTAGCCACACAGAATGTAGTTCGCGCACGCAGGTGAACTCGGCACGCTGTAGTCACGCTTCGGAGTGTTTTCCGGAAAACTCAAAAAATACTCACAAAGTCATCTTCACTACAGCCTATCCGTTGACTCTCAATTACCAGGTTCCTACAGATGTTAGCCACACAGAATGTAGTTCGCGCACGCAGGTGAACTCGGCGCGCTATAGTCACGCTTCGCGAGTGTTTTCCGGAAAACTCAAAAAATACTCACAAAGTCATCTTAGCGACCGCCTGCCCATAGGCCTTGCAGGCCCTAAAGTTGGCCTCCCAATCGCCTGGTTCCTTTAGATGTTCCGCGCACAAAGAATCCAGATCAGGCATGCAAGCAAGGGCGGCGCGCCGCGTCCAGGCCTCGCGAGTGCGCTCTAGGGAACTCAGCGCTGCTTCCAATTGCTTCACCGCTTTGTTGCCGAGCCAACTGTGCCTGAATATGAGATATAGGTTTAAGGTTGGAAATTAAAAGTCTGGGGAATCCAAACACGCATTGAAGACCTTCGTTTAGATACAGTTTGGGAAACCGATGTAATCTAACTAGCAAGGCATTTTTAAACATTCATTTTTTACAGAATTTAATAAAGGTTTTAGTGAACATTTTGAGACAGCTAAGTACCTAGTCAAACTTGTGGACGATTCCTCTGGGATGGGTAATAGAGGTGTTAGCGTACTTGTCAACGATGGTGCTAAATATGGAGTCCCCGGTAGTCTGCAAACCGACGAGGTGCGCGGGCAACGCCACGAGTCTCCGCAGCTGGTGGTAGTGCTGCACACGGATCTCTTCCAGTGAACATGTTGAGATAGCTATAGACGTTTTAGCGTAGTTGTCAACGATGGTGGTAAACATAGAATCCCCGGTCTGTAGCTTCACAAAATGGCGTGAGCCTCCGCAGTTGGTGGTGGAACATTTTGAGACAATTTCTCTGGGGCTTACTTGTCAACGATGGTGCTAAATATGGAGTCCCCGGTAGTCTGCAGGCCGACGAAGTGCGCGGGCAACGCCACGAGTCTCCGCAGCTGGTGGTAGTGCTGCACACGGATCTCTTCTAGCGGCGGCTGCAGGCGTACTGTGCGCCCTCTGGGAGAGAAAACTTACAGTTCGAACACAAATAGATATATAGATAAATTCGTTATTCATCAACAACATATATGGTTAAAAAATCAAACAAAAAACCAGTTATAATATTAAAGAGAGGCATGCAGCTTAAAACTAATGTTAAATACAAGTTGAAAACAAAACCATGTGTCGTGGCATATAATAGGTATCCAGATCGCTGGTATTCTGCCAGGACCTTACAATTTTGTGCCACGCATTTTTATTTCATCAGGATAAATAAATAAATGTGCGCATTGTGCGTGTACGTGTGTATCAAGTTATTGTGCTTATGTGTATGTGTATTTCATTTTTTTGTGTGTACCTACATTTATATAAATAAACCATTGGTATGATTTCAAATTTTCAAAAACTGGAGGGAATTTCAGCTAAGCTTTTTCTTTTTGTTGGTTCAATAGATATAATTTGTATTTGATTTTAAAATTTAATTTGTTTTTTAAGTGTCGTACCTATAGGCGGAGGAATGTTGTTCCAACATTTTGTTGCACAGTAGAGAAAACTCCCTCTGAAAGCGGCCGACCGATGTAGCGGGATATGCTTACCGAAGGACCAAATCCACGTTGACGGGCGGGAAGTGTTTATACAGAGAGAGCAGGGTCTTAATGTACTGGCATTCGAGTGCTTTGTACAGCTGCCAGTCCCAGTGCGACCTCCACAGCTCCGTGTTCTTGTATCCGTTGGCTTCAGCCTAAAACATTCATATTCGTTTACTAAAACGCTTAGCAATATTTCGGGTTATTTATACTACGACGGAGAAAAAGTATGATACCGCCTGCCTGATAGACACCGTCGCCTATGGACGCTTGCGAATCTAGAAAAAGCTAAGGGCTTGGGGGCTGTCCATATATTACGTCATTTCAAAATATGGGGTCTGACCATTGGATGACGGTAGTCATTATCTCATTGTATTAGGCAGGGTGGGTCCATTAAACTCTCAACACAGCGCATCCTCGGGTGCTCTGGCGACCTTAAGCAGGCTGTAAACGCTCAAACAATTCGTAAAATTTTACGTGTTTGGCAAATTATTTGAGTCTGCGGTCATGTTTGACGTGTTTGTCAAGCAAACTACGTGTTTGGCTGTATGTTTGAAAGATTTGATTGACGGCGTGCTTGTCATACATGTTTGAAGGTGAGATATATCAGTCATGTTTGTCAAACAAACTCGCCATTTTCGCGCGACCGCTGCTGAGACAGGTTGTTTACTGAATACAAAAAAATGGGTCGGAGCGTCACTTCACGGCGAAAACTGCTTTGAAAGTGAAGTCTTGTTTGACAAACTTGTTGGTACAGTCGCCATCACATACATCGGAGCAAACAAGCACGTCACAAACATTGGAACACACCTCTATTTTCAAGGCATTAGGGTGCATGTGCCGATATTTTTGAACACCTATAGTGTACCTATGTATGTGATGGCGACTGTACGAGTATGTGTGCGCTGATGTTTGATGAAAACGTACAAACAAAACTTAAAGTTTGACAAATATGTTTGAACGTTTACAGCCCTACTCCAGCGGCGCTACCACGAACTTCGAATCTCGAACTTCGTATATCTCCGTCTCTGTCGCTCGAGTACCATAAACCATAAGTGCGATAGAGACGGAGATATACGAAGTTCGAGATTCGAAGTTCGTGGTAGCGCCGCAGGAACACGACACCAAATACCCACAAAGCAAGTAGGTAGTGGTGTTATCATGGCAGCGGTCTTCTGTTGGGCTGCTTCAAATATAAGCGAGAGCATTTCGCCGAGGCATTAAGGATAGGCACCTCTCAAGAAAGTTAGAAAATTTTCATTTAAGTCTATACCTACAAAATTTTCGTTTAAGTCTATACTTGTCATACAAAATATCATATCTAATTCAATATTCTGTCTAACTTATATGTAATTTTATCGAAAAAATAATCAATTGTTTTCCTCATTTCAACGTGAGATAAAACTAATACAATAGTTTTTTTATTTAATTTTTTTCTTTTGTATGATATTTCTACGTAATAGTATCCCTTTACAAACGACTTGATACGATCGTGCGAGTTTTTTTACATTGGATTGTAAATTTTTTGACAATTGTCAATAAAGTTCATTTTTGACTTGGCAAATCACGATTTCTCGATTGTAAAGAGGTATATCCGCATCGATTGAGTGCAATTTATTCAAAAATGAAGTCCGATGCAAGTTCCCTATTGCAATTGGCGATTAGGAATCATAGTATTGTCTGGTGTTGGTTTCTCGTTGATCTACGACATCAACGAGAAACCAATGTTATATGTAAAATCCGTAGTCAGGAATTATAAAGAAATTAGAAGGAAATTATAAGATTCGTCACTTTTCGACTCTATTGAATGTCGTCAAGGTTCCAACGTGGCGAACCTCGCCATTCCGCGATTGTACATATCTATTCAATGTTATATAAACAAAATATATTTACAAAACGAACACTGTATCGTGATATTAAGTCCCGTTTGGTAAAAATATTGTGAGAATCGTGAAAGTTTCAATGAGTACATCGTGATGAGTTCAAATGTCACTTCGGCTGCTGCCGCGAAGCTGATCCCATCCGGTTCATCATATCAGCCGAAAGACGTCCACTGCTGGACATAGGCCTCCCCCAAAGAGTGCCACAATGGCCGGTCCTGCGCCACCCGCATCCAGCGGACTCCCGCGACCTTTACCAGGTTATCAGTCCACCTTACCTACGCCGCGGCCTACCCACGCCGCGCCTTCCGGTACGTGGTCGCCACTCGAGAACCTTTCCGCTCCAACGGCCATCGGTTCTACGTGCAATGTGCCCCGCCCACTGCCACTTAAGTTTAGCGATTCGGAGGGCTATATCGGTTACCTTGGTTCTGCTGCGGATAGCCTCATTTCTGATGCGATCGCGCAGAGAAACTCACAGCATAGCCCTCTCCATCGCCCTTTGACATCGCCCATCCGGTTGATGCGAGTCAACTCGAGTTTCGATAAGAGTTAGCGGCCGAAAGAGTTATCCAAGTTCGAATAAAATCGACTCATAACATCGCTACGGTAATTGACTAAAGGACTTACTGCTTCAATGATGTCTCTTATATTTTTCACTTTCTTCTTCCACTCAGCTTGTTTCGCTAGCAACTCTGTGTCCATTAGACTCTCAACTATGCCCCGAATCGCAATGTGCTGGCTGGTCAAATAAGTATTCTGCGAATACAAAAAACACAATTAAATTCAAACAAACAGGTCCACAATGTGTGTGTTTACAACATGTCATGGTCTTTGACGTTTTATACGGGTTTTTAGGGTCAATCTATTTGTTGCTATTCTGCCCGGGTAAGCCAAGAGACGACAGTGACCGAGTTATATAATACTATGAATTGGACTCCTATCATGCTAAGGAGACCATACCCAACCCAACCATAGAATTGTCGGTGTAGTTGCTGAATTGCTCTGGAAGGTTCCAGGAAATAGCTCCCTGCTCCTGAACGAGCGTGGACAGGTCGAGACCAAGTGTTGTGGAACGCGACCTGGTAATGTGAGTACCTGCGACTCCAGCTTGAAGACGGCTCTCTTCAGCTTATCGGTGTAGTTGCTGAGTTGCTCTGGAAGGTTCCAGTAAACAGCTCCCTGCTCCTGAACGAGCGTGGATAGGTCAAGACCAAGTGTTGTGGAACGCGACCTGGTAATGTGAGTACCTGCGACTCCAGCTTGAAGACGGCTCTCTTCAGCTTATCGGTGTAGTTGCTGAGTTGCTCTGGAAGGTTCCAGTAAACAGCTCCCTGCTCCTGAACGAGCGTGGATAGGTCAAGACCAAGTGTTGTGGAACGCGACCTGGTAATGTGAGTACCTGCGACTCCAGCTTGAAGACGGCTCTCTTCAGCTTATCGGTGTAGTTGCTGAGTTGCTCTGGAAGGTTCCAGTAAACAGCTCCCTGCTCCTGAACGAGCGTGGACAGGTCGAGACCAAGTGTTGTGGAACGCGACCTGGTAATGTGAGTACCTGCGACTCCAGCTTGAAGACGGCTCTCTTCAGCTTATCGGTGTAGTTGCTGAGTTGCTCTGGAAGGTTCCAGTAAACAGCTCCCTGCTCCTGAACGAGCGTGGATAGGTCAAGACCAAGTGTTGTGGAACGCGACCTGGTAATGTGAGTACCTGCGACTCCAGCTTGAAGACGGCTCTCTTCAGCTTATCGGTGTAGTTGCTGAGTTGCTCTGGAAGGTTCCAGTAAACAGCTCCCTGCTCCTGAACGAGCGTGGATAGGTCAAGACCAAGTGTTGTGGAACGCGACCTGGTAATGTGAGTACCTGCGACTCCAGCTTGAAGACGGCTCTCTTCAGCTTATCGGTGTAGTTGCTGAGTTGCTCTGGAAGGTTCCAGTAAACAGCTCCCTGCTCCTGAACGAGCGTGGATAGGTCAAGACCAAGTGTTGTGGAACGCGACCTGGTAATGTGAGTACCTGCGACTCCAGCTTGAAGACGGCTCTCTTCAGCTTATCGGTGTAGTTGCTGAGTTGCTCTGGAAGGTTCCAGTAAACAGCTCCCTGCTCCTGAACGAGCGTGGATAGGTCAAGACCAAGTGTTGTGGAACGCGACCTGGTAATGTGAGTACCTGCGACTCCAGCTTGAAGACGGCTCTCTTCAGCTTATCGGTGTAGTTGCTGAGTTGCTATGGAAGGTTCCAGTAAACAGCTCCCTGCTCCTGAACGAGCGTGGATAGGTCAAGACCAAGTGTTGTGGAACGCGACCTGGTAATGTGAGTACCTGCGACTCCAGCTTGAAGACGGCTCTCTTCAGCTTATCGGTGTAGTTGCTGAGTTGCTCTGGAAGGTTCCAGTAAACAGCTCCCTGCTCCTGAACGAGCGTGGATAGGTCAAGACCAAGTGTTGTGGAACGCGACCTGGTAATGTGAGTACCTGCGACTCCAGCTTGAAGACGGCTCTCTTCAGCTTATCGGTGTAGTTGCTGAGTTGCTCTGGAAGGTTCCAGTAAACAGCTCCCTGCTCCTGAACGAGCGTGGATAGGTCAAGACCAAGTGTTGTGGAACGCGACCTGGTAATGTGAGTACCTGCGACTCCAGCTTGAAGACGGCTCTCTTCAGCTTATCGGTGTAGTTGCTGAGTTGCTCTGGAAGGTTCCAGTAAACAGCTCCCTGCTCCTGAACGAGCGTGGATAGGTCAAGACCAAGTGTTGTGGAACGCAACCTGGTAATGTGAGTACCTGCGACTCCAGCTTGAAGACGGCTCTCTTCAGCTTATCGGTGTAGTTGCTGAGTTGCTCTGGAAGGTTCCAGTAAACAGCTCCCTGCTCCTGAACGAGCGTGGATAGGTCAAGACCAAGTGTTGTGGAACGCGACCTGGTAATGTGAGTACCTGCGACTCCAGCTTGAAGACGGCTCTCTTCAGCTTATCGGTGTAGTTGCTGAGTTGCTCTGGAAGGTTCCAGTAAACAGCTCCCTGCTCCTGAACGAGCGTGGATAGGTCAAGACCAAGTGTTGTGGAACGCGACCTGGTAATGTGAGTACCTGCGACTCCAGCTTGAAGACGGCTCTCTTCAGCTTATCGGTGTAGTTGCTGAGTTGCTCTGGAAGGTTCCAGTAAACAGCTCCCTGCTCCTGAACGAGCGTGGATAGGTCAAGACCAAGTGTTGTGGAACGCGACCTGGTAATGTGAGTACCTGCGACTCCAGCTTGAAGACGGCTCTCTTCAGCTTATCGGTGTAGTTGCTGAGTTGCTCTGGAAGGTTCCAGTAAACAGCTCCCTGCTCCTGAACGAGCGTGGATAGGTCAAGACCAAGTGTTGTGGAACGCGACCTGGTAATGTGAGTACCTGCGACTCCAGCTTGAAGACGGCTCTCTTCAGCTTATCGGTGTAGTTGCTGAGTTGCTCTGGAAGGTTCCAGTAAACAGCTCCCTGCTCCTGAACGAGCGTGGATAGGTCGAGACCAAGTGTTGTGGAACGCGACCTGGTAATGTGAGTACCTGCGACTCCAGCTTGAAGACGGCTCTCTTCAGCTTATCGGTGTAGTTGCTGAGTTGCTCTGGAAGGTTCCAGTAAACAGCTCCCTGCTCCTGAACGAGCGTGGATAGGTCAAGACCAAGTGTTGTGGAACGCGACCTGGTAATGTGAGTACCTGCGACTCCAGCTTGAAGACGGCTCTCTTCAGCTTATCGGTGTAGTTGCTGAGTTGCTCTGGAAGGTTCCAGTAAACAGCTCCCTGCTCCTGAACGAGCGTGGATAGGTCAAGACCAAGTGTTGTGGAACGCGACCTGGTAATGTGAGTACCTGCGACTCCAGCTTGAAGACGGCTCTCTTCAGCTTATCGGTGTAGTTGCTGAGTTGCTCTGGAAGGTTCCAGTAAACAGCTCCCTGCTCCTGAACGAGCGTGGATAGGTCAAGACCAAGTGTTGTGGAACGCGACCTGGTAATGTGAGTACCTGCGACTCCAGCTTGAAGACGGCTCTCTTCAGCTTATCGGTGTAGTTGCTGAGTTGCTCTGGAAGGTTCCAGTAAACAGCTCCCTGCTCCTGAACGAGCGTGGATAGGTCAAGACCAAGTGTTGTGGAACGCGACCTGGTAATGTGAGTACCTGCGACTCCAGCTTAAAGACGGCTCTCTTCAGCTTATCGGTGTAGTTGCTGAGTTGCTCTGGAAGGTTCCAGTAAACAGCTCCCTGCTCCTGAACGAGCGTGGATAGGTCAAGACCAAGTGTTGTGGAACGCGACCTGGTAATGTGAGTACCTGCGACTCCAGCTTGAAGACGGCTCTCTTCAGCTTATCGGTGTAGTTGCTGAGTTGCTCTGGAAGGTTCCAGTAAACAGCTCCCTGCTCCTGAACGAGCGTGGATAGGTCAAGACCAAGTGTTGTGGAACGCGACCTGGTAATGTGAGTACCTGCGACTCCAGCTTGAAGACGGCTCTCTTCAGCTTATCGGTGTAGTTGCTGAGTTGCTCTGGAAGGTTCCAGTAAACAGCTCCCTGCTCCTGAACGAGCGTGGATAGGTCAAGACCAAGTGTTGTGGAACGCGACCTGGTAATGTGAGTACCTGCGACTCCAGCTTGAAGACGGCTCTCTTCAGCTTATCGGTGTAGTTGCTGAGTTGCTCTGGAAGGTTCCAGTAAACAGCTCCCTGCTCCTGAACGAGCGTGGATAGGTCAAGACCAAGTGTTGTGGAACGCGACCTGGTAATGTGAGTACCTGCGACTCCAGCTTGAAGACGGCTCTCTTCAGCTTATCGGTGTAGTTGCTGAGTTGCTCTGGAAGGTTCCAGTAAACAGCTCCCTGCTCCTGAACGAGCGTGGATAGGTCAAGACCAAGTGTTGTGGAACGCGACCTGGTAATGTGAGTACCTGCGACTCCAGCTTGAAGACGGCTCTCTTCAGCTTATCGGTGTAGTTGCTGAGTTGCTCTGGAAGGTTCCAGTAAACAGCTCCCTGCTCCTGAACGAGCGTGGATAGGTCGAGACCAAGTGTTGTGGAACGCGACCTGGTAATGTGAGTACCTGCGACTCCAGCTTGAAGACGGCTCTCTTCAGCTTATCGGTGTAGTTGCTGAGTTGCTCTGGAAGGTTCCAGTAAACAGCTCCCTGCTCCTGAACGAGCGTGGATAGGTCAAGACCAAGTGTTGTGGAACGCGACCTGGTAATGTGAGTACCTGCGACTCCAGCTTGAAGACGGCTCTCTTCAGCTTATCGGTGTAGTTGCTGAGTTGCTCTGAAAGGTTCCAGTAAACAGCTCCCTGCTCCTGAACGAGCGTGGATAGGTCAAGACCAAGTGTTGTGGAACGCGACCTGGTAATGTGAGTACCTGCGACTCCAGCTTGAAGACGGCTCTCTTCAGCTTATCGGTGTAGTTGCTGAGTTGCTCTGGAAGGTTCCAGTAAACAGCTCCCTGCTCCTGAACGAGCGTGGATAGGTCAAGACCAAGTGTTGTGGAACGCGACCTGGTAATGTGAGTACCTGCGACTCCAGCTTGAAGACGGCTCTCTTCAGCTTATCGGTGTAGTTGCTGAGTTGCTCTGGAAGGTTCCAGTAAACAGCTCCCTGCTCCTGAACGAGCGTGGATAGGTCAAGACCAAGTGTTGTGGAACGCGACCTGGTAATGTGAGTACCTGCGACTCCAGCTTGAAGACGGCTCTCTTCAGCTTATCGGTGTAGTTGCTGAGTTGCTCTGGAAGGTTCCAGTAAACAGCTCCCTGCTCCTGAACGAGCGTGGATAGGTCAAGACCAAGTGTTGTGGAACGCGACCTGGTAATGTGAGTACCTGCGACTCCAGCTTGAAGACGGCTCTCTTCAGCTTATCGGTGTAGTTGCTGAGTTGCTCTGGAAGGTTCCAGTAAACAGCTCCCTGCTCCTGAACGAGCGTGGATAGGTCAAGACCAAGTGTTGTGGAACGCGACCTGGTAATGTGAGTACCTGCGACTCCAGCTTGAAGACGGCTCTCTTCAGCTTATCGGTGTAGTTGCTGAGTTGCTCTGGAAGGTTCCAGTAAACAGCTCCCTGCTCCTGAACGAGCGTGGATAGGTCAAGACCAAGTGTTGTGGAACGCGACCTGGTAATGTGAGTACCTGCGACTCCAGCTTGAAGACGGCTCTCTTCAGCTTATCGGTGTAGTTGCTGAGTTGCTCTGGAAGGTTCCAGTAAACAGCTCCCTGCTCCTGAACGAGCGTGGATAGGTCAAGACCAAGTGTTGTGGAACGCGACCTGGTAATGTGAGTACCTGCGACTCCAGCTTGAAGACGGCTCTCTTCAGCTTATCGGTGTAGTTGCTGAGTTGCTCTGGAAGGTTCCAGTAAACAGCTCCCTGCTCCTGAACGAGCGTGGATAGGTCAAGACCAAGTGTTGTGGAACGCAACCTGGTAATGTGAGTACCTGCGACTCCAGCTTGAAGACGGCTCTCTTCAGCTTATCGGTGTAGTTGCTGAGTTGCTCTGGAAGGTTCCAGTAAACAGCTCCCTGCTCCTGAACGAGCGTGGATAGGTCAAGACCAAGTGTTGTGGAACGCGACCTGGTAATGTGAGTACCTGCGACTCCAGCTTGAAGACGGCTCTCTTCAGCTTATCGGTGTAGTTGCTGAGTTGCTCTGGAAGGTTCCAGTAAACAGCTCCCTGCTCCTGAACGAGCGTGGATAGGTCAAGACCAAGTGTTGTGGAACGCGACCTGGTAATGTGAGTACCTGCGACTCCAGCTTGAAGACGGCTCTCTTCAGCTTATCGGTGTAGTTGCTGAGTTGCTCTGGAAGGTTCCAGTAAACAGCTCCCTGCTCCTGAACGAGCGTGGATAGGTCAAGACCAAGTGTTGTGGAACGCGACCTGGTAATGTGAGTACCTGCGACTCCAGCTTGAAGACGGCTCTCTTCAGCTTATCGGTGTAGTTGCTGAGTTGTTCTGGAAGGTTCCAGTAAACAGCTCCCTGCTCCTGAACGAGCGTGGATAGGTCAAGACCAAGTGTTGTGGAACGCGACCTGGTAATGTGAGTACCTGCGACTCCAGCTTGAAGACGGCTCTCTTCAGCTTATCGGTGTAGTTGCTGAGTTGCTCTGGAAGGTTCCAGTAAACAGCTCCCTGCTCCTGAACGAGCGTGGATAGGTCGAGACCAAGTGTTGTGGAACGCGACCTGGTAATGTGAGTACCTGCGACTCCAGCTTGAAGACGGCTCTCTTCAGCTTATCGGTGTAGTTGCTGAGTTGCTCTGGAAGGTTCCAGTAAACAGCTCCCTGCTCCTGAACGAGCGTGGATAGGTCAAGACCAAGTGTTGTGGAACGCGACCTGGTAATGTGAGTACCTGCGACTCCAGCTTGAAGACGGCTCTCTTCAGCTTATCGGTGTAGTTGCTGAGTTGCTCTGGAAGGTTCCAGTAAACAGCTCCCTGCTCCTGAACGAGCGTGGATAGGTCAAGACCAAGTGTTGTGGAACGCGACCTGGTAATGTGAGTACCTGCGACTCCAGCTTGAAGACGGCTCTCTTCAGCTTATCGGTGTAGTTGCTGAGTTGCTCTGGAAGGTTCCAGTAAACAGCTCCCTGCTCCTGAACGAGCGTGGATAGGTCAAGACCAAGTGTTGTGGAACGCGACCTGGTAATGTGAGTACCTGCGACTCCAGCTTGAAGACGGCTCTCTTCAGCTTATCGGTGTAGTTGCTGAGTTGCTCTGGAAGGTTCCAGTAAACAGCTCCCTGCTCCTGAACGAGCGTGGATAGGTCAAGACCAAGTGTTGTGGAACGCGACCTGGTAATGTGAGTACCTGCGACTCCAGCTTGAAGACGGCTCTCTTCAGCTTATCGGTGTAGTTGCTGAGTTGCTCTGGAAGGTTCCAGTAAACAGCTCCCTGCTCCTGAACGAGCGTGGATAGGTCAAGACCAAGTGTTGTGGAACGCGACCTGGTAATGTGAGTACCTGCGACTCCAGCTTGAAGACGGCTCTCTTCAGCTTATCGGTGTAGTTGCTGAGTTGCTCTGGAAGGTTCCAGTAAACAGCTCCCTGCTCCTGAACGAGCGTGGATAGGTCAAGACCAAGTGTTGTGGAACGCGACCTGGTAATGTGAGTACCTGCGACTCCAGCTTGAAGACGGCTCTCTTCAGCTTATCGGTGTAGTTGCTGAGTTGCTCTGGAAGGTTCCAGTAAACAGCTCCCTGCTCCTGAACGAGCGTGGATAGGTCAAGACCAAGTGTTGTGGAACGCGACCTGGTAATGTGAGTACCTGCGACTCCAGCTTGAAGACGGCTCTCTTCAGCTTATCGGTGTAGTTGCTGAGTTGCTCTGGAAGGTTCCAGTAAACAGCTCCCTGCTCCTGAACGAGCGTGGATAGGTCAAGACCAAGTGTTGTGGAACGCGACCTGGTAATGTGAGTACCTGCGACTCCAGCTTGAAGACGGCTCTCTTCAGCTTATCGGTGTAGTTGCTGAGTTGCTCTGGAAGGTTCCAGTAAACAGCTCCCTGCTCCTGAACGAGCGTGGATAGGTCAAGACCAAGTGTTGTGGAACGCGACCTGGTAATGTGAGTACCTGCGACTCCAGCTTGAAGACGGCTCTCTTCAGCTTATCGGTGTAGTTGCTGAGTTGCTCTGGAAGGTTCCAGTAAACAGCTCCCTGCTCCTGAACGAGCGTGGATAGGTCAAGACCAAGTGTTGTGGAACGCGACCTGGTAATGTGAGTACCTGCGACTCCAGCTTGAAGACGGCTCTCTTCAGCTTATCGGTGTAGTTGCTGAGTTGCTCTGGAAGGTTCCAGTAAACAGCTCCCTGCTCCTGAACGAGCGTGGATAGGTCAAGACCAAGTGTTGTGGAACGCGACCTGGTAATGTGAGTACCTGCGACTCCAGCTTGAAGACGGCTCTCTTCAGCTTATCGGTGTAGTTGCTGAGTTGCTCTGGAAGGTTCCAGTAAACAGCTCCCTGCTCCTGAACGAGCGTGGATAGGTCAAGACCAAGTGTTGTGGAACGCGACCTGGTAATGTGAGTACCTGCGACTCCAGCTTGAAGACGGCTCTCTTCAGCTTATCGGTGTAGTTGCTGAGTTGTTCTGGAAGGTTCCAGTAAACAGCTCCCTGCTCCTGAACGAGCGTGGATAGGTCAAGACCAAGTGTTGTGGAACGCGACCTGGTAATGTGAGTACCTGCGACTCCAGCTTGAAGACGGCTCTCTTCAGCTTATCGGTGTAGTTGCTGAGTTGCTCTGGAAGGTTCCAGTAAACAGCTCCCTGCTCCTGAACGAGCGTGGATAGGTCGAGACCAAGTGTTGTGGAACGCGACCTGGTAATGTGAGTACCTGCGACTCCAGCTTGAAGACGGCTCTCTTCAGCTTATCGGTGTAGTTGCTGAGTTGCTCTGGAAGGTTCCAGTAAACAGCTCCCTGCTCCTGAACGAGCGTGGATAGGTCAAGACCAAGTGTTGTGGAACGCGACCTGGTAATGTGAGTACCTGCGACTCCAGCTTGAAGACGGCTCTCTTCAGCTTATCGGTGTAGTTGCTGAGTTGCTCTGGAAGGTTCCAGTAAACAGCTCCCTGCTCCTGAACGAGCGTGGATAGGTCAAGACCAAGTGTTGTGGAACGCGACCTGGTAATGTGAGTACCTGCGACTCCAGCTTGAAGACGGCTCTCTTCAGCTTATCGGTGTAGTTGCTGAGTTGCTCTGGAAGGTTCCAGTAAACAGCTCCCTGCTCCTGAACGAGCGTGGATAGGTCAAGACCAAGTGTTGTGGAACGCGACCTGGTAATGTGAGTACCTGCGACTCCAGCTTGAAGACGGCTCTCTTCAGCTTATCGGTGTAGTTGCTGAGTTGCTCTGGAAGGTTCCAGTAAACAGCTCCCTGCTCCTGAACGAGCGTGGATAGGTCAAGACCAAGTGTTGTGGAACGCGACCTGGTAATGTGAGTACCTGCGACTCCAGCTTGAAGACGGCTCTCTTCAGCTTATCGGTGTAGTTGCTGAGTTGCTCTGGAAGGTTCCAGTAAACAGCTCCCTGCTCCTGAACGAGCGTGGATAGGTCAAGACCAAGTGTTGTGGAACGCGACCTGGTAATGTGAGTACCTGCGACTCCAGCTTGAAGACGGCTCTCTTCAGCTTATCGGTGTAGTTGCTGAGTTGCTCTGGAAGGTTCCAGTAAACAGCTCCCTGCTCCTGAACGAGCGTGGATAGGTCAAGACCAAGTGTTGTGGAACGCGACCTGGTAATGTGAGTACCTGCGACTCCAGCTTGAAGACGGCTCTCTTCAGCTTATCGGTGTAGTTGCTGAGTTGCTCTGGAAGGTTCCAGTAAACAGCTCCCTGCTCCTGAACGAGCGTGGATAGGTCAAGACCAAGTGTTGTGGAACGCGACCTGGTAATGTGAGTACCTGCGACTCCAGCTTGAAGACGGCTCTCTTCAGCTTATCGGTGTAGTTGCTGAGTTGCTCTGGAAGGTTCCAGTAAACAGCTCCCTGCTCCTGAACGAGCGTGGATAGGTCAAGACCAAGTGTTGTGGAACGCGACCTGGTAATGTGAGTACCTGCGACTCCAGCTTGAAGACGGCTCTCTTCAGCTTATCGGTGTAGTTGCTGAGTTGCTCTGGAAGGTTCCAGTAAACAGCTCCCTGCTCCTGAACGAGCGTGGATAGGTCAAGACCAAGTGTTGTGGAACGCGACCTGGTAATGTGAGTACCTGCGACTCCAGCTTGAAGACGGCTCTCTTCAGCTTATCGGTGTAGTTGCTGAGTTGCTCTGGAAGGTTCCAGTAAACAGCTCCCTGCTCCTGAACGAGCGTGGATAGGTCAAGACCAAGTGTTGTGGAACGCGACCTGGTAATGTGAGTACCTGCGACTCCAGCTTGAAGACGGCTCTCTTCAGCTTATCGGTGTAGTTGCTGAGTTGCTCTGGAAGGTTCCAGTAAACAGCTCCCTGCTCCTGAACGAGCGTGGATAGGTCAAGACCAAGTGTTGTGGAACGCGACCTGGTAATGTGAGTACCTGCGACTCCAGCTTGAAGACGGCTCTCTTCAGCTTATCGGTGTAGTTGCTGAGTTGCTCTGGAAGGTTCCAGTAAACAGCTCCCTGCTCCTGAACGAGCGTGGATAGGTCAAGACCAAGTGTTGTGGAACGCGACCTGGTAATGTGAGTACCTGCGACTCCAGCTTGAAGACGGCTCTCTTCAGCTTATCGGTGTAGTTGCTGAGTTGCTCTGGAAGGTTCCAGTAAACAGCTCCCTGCTCCTGAACGAGCGTGGATAGGTCAAGACCAAGTGTTGTGGAACGCGACCTGGTAATGTGAGTACCTGCGACTCCAGCTTGAAGACGGCTCTCTTCAGCTTATCGGTGTAGTTGCTGAGTTGCTCTGGAAGGTTCCAGTAAACAGCTCCCTGCTCCTGAACGAGCGTGGATAGGTCAAGACCAAGTGTTGTGGAACGCGACCTGGTAATGTGAGTACCTGCGACTCCAGCTTGAAGACGGCTCTCTTCAGCTTATCGGTGTAGTTGCTGAGTTGCTCTGGAAGGTTCCAGTAAACAGCTCCCTGCTCCTGAACGAGCGTGGATAGGTCAAGACCAAGTGTTGTGGAACGCGACCTGGTAATGTGAGTACCTGCGACTCCAGCTTGAAGACGGCTCTCTTCAGCTTATCGGTGTAGTTGCTGAGTTGCTCTGGAAGGTTCCAGTAAACAGCTCCCTGCTCCTGAACGAGCGTGGATAGGTCAAGACCAAGTGTTGTGGAACGCGACCTGGTAATGTGAGTACCTGCGACTCCAGCTTGAAGACGGCTCTCTTCAGCTTATCGGTGTAGTTGCTGAGTTGCTCTGGAAGGTTCCAGTAAACAGCTCCCTGCTCCTGAACGAGCGTGGATAGGTCAAGACCAAGTGTTGTGGAACGCGACCTGGTAATGTGAGTACCTGCGACTCCAGCTTGAAGACGGCTCTCTTCAGCTTATCGGTGTAGTTGCTGAGTTGCTCTGGAAGGTTCCAGTAAACAGCTCCCTGCTCCTGAACGAGCGTGGATAGGTCAAGACCAAGTGTTGTGGAACGCGACCTGGTAATGTGAGTACCTGCGACTCCAGCTTGAAGACGGCTCTCTTCAGCTTATCGGTGTAGTTGCTGAGTTGCTCTGGAAGGTTCCAGTAAACAGCTCCCTGCTCCTGAACGAGCGTGGATAGGTCAAGACCAAGTGTTGTGGAACGCGACCTGGTAATGTGAGTACCTGCGACTCCAGCTTGAAGACGGCTCTCTTCAGCTTATCGGTGTAGTTGCTGAGTTGCTCTGGAAGGTTCCAGTAAACAGCTCCCTGCTCCTGAACGAGCGTGGATAGGTCAAGACCAAGTGTTGTGGAACGCGACCTGGTAATGTGAGTACCTGCGACTCCAGCTTGAAGACGGCTCTCTTCAGCTTATCGGTGTAGTTGCTGAGTTGCTCTGGAAGGTTCCAGTAAACAGCTCCCTGCTCCTGAACGAGCGTGGATAGGTCAAGACCAAGTGTTGTGGAACGCGACCTGGTAATGTGAGTACCTGCGACTCCAGCTTGAAGACGGCTCTCTTCAGCTTATCGGTGTAGTTGCTGAGTTGCTCTGGAAGGTTCCAGTAAACAGCTCCCTGCTCCTGAACGAGCGTGGATAGGTCAAGACCAAGTGTTGTGGAACGCGACCTGGTAATGTGAGTACCTGCGACTCCAGCTTGAAGACGGCTCTCTTCAGCTTATCGGTGTAGTTGCTGAGTTGCTCTGGAAGGTTCCAGTAAACAGCTCCCTGCTCCTGAACGAGCGTGGATAGGTCAAGACCAAGTGTTGTGGAACGCGACCTGGTAATGTGAGTACCTGCGACTCCAGCTTGAAGACGGCTCTCTTCAGCTTATCGGTGTAGTTGCTGAGTTGCTCTGGAAGGTTCCAGTAAACAGCTCCCTGCTCCTGAACGAGCGTGGATAGGTCAAGACCAAGTGTTGTGGAACGCGACCTGGTAATGTGAGTACCTGCGACTCCAGCTTGAAGACGGCTCTCTTCAGCTTATCGGTGTAGTTGCTGAGTTGCTCTGGAAGGTTCCAGTAAACAGCTCCCTGCTCCTGAACGAGCGTGGATAGGTCAAGACCAAGTGTTGTGGAACGCGACCTGGTAATGTGAGTACCTGCGACTCCAGCTTGAAGACGGCTCTCTTCAGCTTATCGGTGTAGTTGCTGAGTTGCTCCGGTAAATTCCAGTAGACGGCGCGTTGTTCCTGAACGAGCGTGGACAGGTCGAGCGCGGCCTGCAGCATCAGCGGTCGTGTTGAAGGGATCATGCGCTCGCCGAGCGTGTTGTGGAACGACGCCACCTGGAACAGGGTTTGCGACATTATTATTGTGTGTGTACCCAACGTCTCCTTAGATTCTTTGGCCATCTGGTCAGGTCTGGACCGGAGAGCCTGGAAACGGTAATGATCACATGCCGCATGGCAGGGAAGAGGAGTAAACGATGGCCTATGCTTTGGGTGGACATGGTAACATCTGTGATTAGAGCCCACCCTACAGGCCAGCATGCACCAAGCCCAATACCCAGCTGCTTGGAGAGTGGTGGTGAAGAACGCCCACAGCCATCGTCCCTCAGTCATGAGGATACGAGGAAGAAGAAGAAGTATGTGTAAACAAACTAGAACTTCCAAGGAGTTCAATGGTATCTAGTTGTCTACTGACACGGTTGGTGATGGCTGTACCTGTTGCAGCGCCCTGGCCTGCTGGAGCGCGGCCGTGGCGTTAAGCGCGGCAACATGCGGCGCGGGCAACCCCAGTGCGCACATTGCTCGGGCTTCCAGCTCGGCCCACACGAGCCGGGGATTGAAGTTCACCTCCATCATGTTGTTGTGCGTGGAAAACTCGACCACTGGCTTGTCTAGAGACAGCTGGAGGGAGCCGTTCTTTACTTGCGCCTGGAATCAACATGTATGATATTGTATTGTATTGTAATCATTTATTTCAGATATAAATCCATAAACTTTGTTAGTACACAGTTACACAATCAATTAAGATATGTTAGTAAATTAAATTAAGCTATATTAATCTATACTCAGTGTTCAGCTTCCCAGTCAGCTTGACCCAATGTCTGTAAATGCCACAGTCATACCTATCAGCTAATACATTCAGAATATTGCTGGAGCTGCTTCTTGCCCGATGCATTAGAGATGCCGCTCGCTTGCGCAAGATGGCGTGAAAACCATCAGTGCGTGCTTCCGCGAACATTTTCGAAGCACTGCAGAACCAAGGCAGCCCCATCAGCATTCTGAATGCATTATTATACTGGACGCGAATGGCGTTAAGGGAACGCTGAGTATACCTTACCCAAAGGCTGCTCGTGTAAAATGTCTGGCTGTATGCTTTAAACAGCGTGATTTTGATATGATATGATATGATACGAGCCAAAGATATTACTACACAGGCCGGGATGGACGAGATTGTCTGGCGAGTGTGTTTTGAAGCAGATATCTTCAACCGATTGAGCTGAAATGTTGAGTAAAGGTATAGTTTGGATGACAATTTAATATTATGGTACCATCGAGCTGATCTGATGTGACACACGATGACGACCAGCTCTGATGTGGCGCATGTGTGTGTGTGATGGAGACAGAAGGTGCCATGTGAATTCAGTACTTAACCGACGTAACCCCGTTGAGTTTGGGCTCGTTAGAATCGTCTCAATTAGTAGTTGATGACCAGGCATAGGAGTATTTTTAGCACGGTAAGACTAAAGTGAGCTATGGAGTCGTTGTAAGCATTAAAATTAAAATTTTACTCATACTCATCCTCATTAATTTAATTTATAAAATATATAAAAACTTGAAAAAAATACACCACCATCTTCATTGACGAATAACAAATAATATGAAGGGGTCTCCACGGAAAGAACACGGCTGGTCACTTTTTTTTTCAAAATGAGATTTTGATGTCAAAATAATGCGCTAGTTATGAACTATTGCGTGACATTAAAATCTCATTTTGAAAAAAAAAGTACCTAGACATGATACTTTTTTTTTCAATCCGTCCGATGCCCGTTGATGACGGTATACAGAAAAGTACAGTCGACAATAAAAGCTTGTACCAAAATATTTTTTTTTGACAGACTAAACTTATTTAATACGAGGCAGGCAATCCCTAGTCCCGGCCGAACGAACGAACTTTAATTTGGGACCCACTCAAGGTTAACAATATTCGAATTCAATGCGGAATTCGAAGACGTACACACCCGCAATTACGGATATTTCCGTTTGTGGGTACTGACATGGCTCGCACGGCGAAATTTAGTCTTAAACACCCTTTTGACACTATCGGCAATAAAGTAAAGTTTCCCCGCACATTATTATTGTTATACATGTTCTGTATGTTTGATTATACATACCTGCAAGTCCCTCGACCACTCCTCGTGCAACTGCGTGTACATTGTCTTAAGATCTTTTAACACTTGCGTAGAAAGTTTGAGTAATTCAGAACTGTTTTCAAACTCCTTTAAATACTTTTCAGCGCACATTTGAATATCTTTGACCTGAAATTATAATTTGACTTTTATATCATGTATGCAGTTAGTGCGTTCAAAACGATCATATCCATTTTATTATACTTTAATATAGGGGTGATCCTTAACCCATTGCACGCCAAAACACCCAAGGTGTGGTGCGTCAGGTGTTACGTTCTGTCGTGCCTACGGCGCCAAAAACGACTATAGGGGGTTATGGCGTACGCTGCTAAAGTCACCTTCATGCTTTCAAGTATGGTTCGTAATCACATTCTTAAAGAAAACAGTCGGCGAATAAGTATCACTTTCGTATAGTTAAACCGATTTCAACTAAGCTTATGAATGCCCATAGTTTTGAGCTTATGAAAAGACATTGTTTGCGAACGCATGCCAAATTTTGCAAAAAATGTTATCGCCACGTAAAATGTTCATTGAATAATGAACTCTATCTTCTTCTACAATAGATTCCAAATTAGCTACGAGATAAAATACCACACACAGCGCCTTATACCTGGCTCGCTAGGAGCGGGTTTTTTTATCTGTTAGTCCATTTTGAATCTATTGAATAAGACGATAGAGTTCATTATACAATAAACATTTTATGTGGCGCTAACCTTTTTCTTGAAAAAAAATGGCAAGCGTCCGACCACACAGTCGTATTGTTAGACTTAAATCCTATTGTTCTGAAGATAAGAAGATCAGTCCAGTTCAGAAAATCTCAACTATACGTGAGGTTCTTAAAGAAACCAGTTAGCGAATAAGTATCACTTTCTTACGTGAGGTATGGAATAGGTAAATATATAAAAGGTTAAGATAGCTCGTCTGACCCACAAGCTTGTCACTATGATCAGTCAGCTAAGTAAAAATGCTAACAGATGATGTATTTTTTCACAATATAGGGTAAATCGCCAATAACTGGCCACCGTTCAATAACTGGCCACCTCATACTAAAAATGAACTATATTCACCTATAATAGAATTCATTTATAGTATACGGTGTTAATAACTGGCCACCCTTCAATAACTGGCCACGGTATATTAAATTGAATTCTGTTTGTAGGGGAACAGAGTTCATTTTTAGTATGAGGTGGCCAGTTATTGAACGGTGGCCAGTTATTGGCGATTTACCCTATATTGTGAAAAAATACATCATCTGTTAGCATTTTTACTTAGCTGACTGATCATAGTGACAAGCTTGTGGGTCAGCCAGAGGATGGCCAGTTATTGGCGATACTTACACAATTAAACAGACAAATAAATATGAGATGTAACTAAACTTTTCGAAGTTAGTACGAATAATAGTGATCAAACCAAACTACAGTACTAATAACTACGAACCTTAGCTTCCATTTGCTTAGCCCATTGCACCTGCTGAACAATAGGCGACATTTCGGGTGGCTGGTACATCTTCACATCTACTTCATCCGAGTCCATCTGACCCTGTATCGACTTCAGCATAGATATCAGAGAGGAAATGAAGATCTCCAGTTCGCTGTTCAACGCTATCTTCACGAGCGGTCTGTCTATCAGTGACTTGTAGCGCATAAACTCATATAACATCTGAAATGGATAGCAGGTAACAGTGGCTGCGCGTGAAAATTTTCGATGGGCAACCCGGAACAAAAACAATATGAAAGATAAATTCTAGGCAAGCCGGTGGGAATGGGCTTGTATAAGTGCTCTCCTACTACTAGATAAATAGCTTTTGATTTTGACATTTACTGACTGTTAAAAATTAGTTAATAGAGGAAACTTTCTAGGAGCACCACATTTTTTTTTGTATAATATCAATTACCGCTTAAAACTTACAAACTTGTCGCATGTCATACATATGTAAATTGTAATCGAACGAGGGAGCGAAGTGAACAGCTCCGATTCTTGTGAAATTTTGTGAGCTATATTCTAGGCAAACCGTTCTTAGCACGTTAATTAGAGATTTTTTTTGTCAAGTCACTTTTCAGAACTAAAACGTTTTTAAAGACGTGCTCGCGAGTTCTGCAACTCGCAGAGACACCAGTTGTAGGTGTTGTCGTATATATATATCATCAAAGTCCCAACTCAAAACACATTTCTTTTACCTGTTTAGTAGACGTGTTGTGCAACCTCGGTCGCAGTTTTTCAGCGATATTGGCTTCAGCTGGTCGCAGGTTCATAGAAAACCGCGATACAGCTGCATCCCAAGCCTGCGTTGGTCCATTGCATATCCAAACATTGATGTCTGAACAACAGAAATGCGTTAATATTTTTTTCAATGGCTAGGATAGAAAAAACCGTAACATTCCTGTGGCTCGTTTCACAAAACCACAAGTTATCATTTACAATTCAACACAGGTCAAATGGCCAGTCGGTATTGGTAAAATTGTACCTTGTAGCGTTGTGAAATGGGCTCCTATTGGTTGACGAAATAAAATTTGCACCGATTCGTCACACAATGTTTTCGAGGAATTGGTGCACATTATATTTCCTCCACTATAACATAACTCCAAGAGGTTTACCTCTAGTTGGACTACTTCAAATCTCTTTCTTTGTCTGTGCAGTGTTGAACACAAAATTACATTGATACAATTAAGCTTACAAAATAAACGTACCTTGAAAGGGTTCAAACATCGTATCTGTTTTGAAATCTCTACGTTCATCGTTCGTAAGTAGCTTGATTAATTGACTGTAGGTAGATCTTATCTCGTGGATCTAGAAATAACAAAAAGTTTAGTGAAAGTTAAACAAAGTTCATAAATTTGGATTTGTATTAGACCGTTGTTATCATAGCAGCCGCTAGTGGTTCAGGCATACGGCTGTCAAGCGGCGGTCGTGGGTTCGAATCCCGGCTCGTACGAATGAGTTTTTGGGTTATGGTGGTGTCAGGGCGTCGTCAAGGTGTGATGATGAGAAACTCCCAGTCAGTAGTAAGTATTTATTCTTCGGAGTATACAGCACGGTACATGAATGCAAATGTGAGAAAGGCTTAGCTTACATATTAGATTGGTGATATGGCAGGCTGACTGGCGAAGTAGTAGCGACAGGACGAATAGGAGAAAAGAGAGCGAGCCAGCTCGGGCAAGCCTTTTTATGCAAGTCCATTCGCTCATCCTGCTCACTCTGAACGGGATGAACGAATGGTATAGATACAATAATATTTACTGCCCTGAATGCGCATATTTCTGCCTGGGGCGACGAGTGGCGTTTTTAACCGCCACAAGTTTTTCGGAACTTACGTACGGAATATTTACCGTTAGCTTTTCGGCGAAGGAAAACATCGTGAGGAAACCGGTCTAATCCCAATAAGGTCTAGTTTTCCCTCTGGGTTGGAAGGTCAGATATAGAAATAGAAACATTTATTCGACAAAAACATGATACACTAGGATACAAAGTCATATATGGCAGTCACTTTCGTAAAACTAGTGTCTATGCCAAATCTTGGGATTAGGTGTCAAAGCGGACCCCGGGCTCCTTTAGGGCACACCCAGGACAAACGCTAGGACGATGATGTAGGGGAACAGAGTTCATTTTTAGTATGAGGGAGCTATTGAAGGGTGACCAGCTACGGGCAATTTACCCTATAAGGTGTTATTTACTGGTCATCATCATCATGTCAGCCGAAAGACCTCCACTGCTGGACATAGGCCTCCCCCAAGGAGTGCCAAAGTGACCGGTCATCCGCCACCCGCATCCAGCGGACTCCCGCCAGTCCGCTCCGGGTGGCCAGCTATTTTACCCTATTACACGATAGAGTCATATAGAAGCAAAGTCAGCAACATCGAATATGAATTGAAAGAAAGAAAGAAAGAAAGAAAGAAATGTTGGTGACTTTGCTTCTATATGATATGACTTATTTCTTATTGTGTTCCTGGTAGTGGTGGTGAGTGAGAATGAATGATGAATCTAGGTGATAACACAATGAATCCTCAAATCAATAAAGGGTCGTCGACGCGCTTTGGATACTTCTGGAATCGCAAGCACCAATAGGCTACGGTGTCTGTTTACCATCAGACAGACCGTATGCTTGTTTACCGTATAATATTAGGTCCTTACCTATGAAATTGGCGGTTTTTTCACATATATTATTTTGTACGTAATTTATTCATTTCTATTGCAACTTCCAAATTATTTTTTAATTTCATTATTAGACTATGTAACAAAGGTTTTAAATACAAAAAATAGGTTTGAATTTTTTATTTAGTGTTTCAAATTAAAGATTGAAAACCGCCCTTTTCATGTGCTGCCGGTTAAAGTGTTTCAATTACGTATAGTTTTATGATGCGAACTATTTTTAAGGAATGAAGATATGTGTAAAGTAGCTTAAACGTTTTCTATATTCCTACCAAAATTTAGTTTGCTTTGAATTTGACATTGCTGAATAATCCGCAAAATTCAATTTATGAAAATCACAGTTTTCATAAAATTCTCCATACACACCGCCAATTTCATAGGTAAGGACCTAATATAAAAAAATATGAAGTAAAAACCTGTTTGAGCCGATCCTGAAAGTTCAAGCAAAACGTGGGGACATAAGGCGTGCCCGTCCAAGCGTGGAGCGCGTAGTTAGGCCAGTATGTCTCCGTCAGCGACTTGCAAGCGCTACTCCACGTTTCCACCACTTGAACGCTCTCTGAGATAAGTATTAAGATCTCGTTGTCTTTGGTCTCTCCGGAAACTCTCCAAAGCTGTACGTTGGCAAACGCTTTTTCTAGTATTTTACTAATCGTGTGTCCTGAAATAAGAGTTATATCTATAGTTTGAAAACCGGTTTAGCCTAGTGAGTACTGATTAGCGACCTACGAAGCTGGCGGGTTTGAATCCCGGTCAGGGCAAATGTTTGCGTGATGAGATGACGAGCATGAATATTTTTGGTTGAGTCATGGATGTTTGCTATGTATTTCAGTATTTTTATAGATTAAATATATCATCGCCTAGTACCCCTCACACTTTCATTGAGCTTACTGTGGGGCTAGCTAGCTCGACTTGCTGGATTGAACGAGCGAGCGTAGTAAACGATTTTTTATGTCAATTCAGTTTTTGGAAATTTATCAAATAATCATTTTTAGGGTTCCGTACTCAACGAGTAAAACGGGACCCTATTACTAAGACTTCGCTGTCCGTCCGTCCGTCCGTCTGTCTGTCACCAGGCTGTATCTCAAGAACCTTGATAGCTAGAGACTTGAAATTTTCACAGATTAGGTATGTACCTATTTCTGTTGCCGCTATAACAACAAATACTAAAAACAAAATAAAATATATATTTTTATTGATAATTGTACGGAACCCTTCGTGCGCGAGTCCGACTCGCACTTAGCCGGTTTTTTTTTAAACGGACTCGCGTCTTCTATTGCTCACAAAGCCACTAGTGTTTACTATTGGTATATCAATGACCCTGCCAATACAAATAATGAATAATAAGAAACACAAAACAAACCAATAACATCAAAGATATGCATCATCCTGTCCTGAGGGTATGGCTGGACAGTGATCCTCCATATATCATCCAATGCTCCTCCGACAGTCTCCACAGCTTCTCTGACCTCCGCCATTGGGAGTGATGACATTGATCTAGGATTATATAAAACTCACATACAATAAAATGCTAAGAGCGTCCGCATATTCAATTCAATCATTTTCAACACATTTGGTCGTAACGTGCCTCTTATTGTGCCGCTTTTGGGCTCATAATCCTGGGTATTACACACGCGTGTTTAATAACATTACGGCACTCGTGTAGTTATGTTTATATCCCGATTAAGACACGTTGACACCTTGCAGCAAGGTGTATGTATGGACTCGGCGCATTCTTAAACTGACCGGGTTATACAGGTTTGTTTTTAATTCTCGGCAAATGGATTCTTACTCGACTAAAGAAATTAAATCCTTCTTGTGAATTATTTGATTATTTCTTCTTGGATATGGTATAGAAACGTTTCATTTAGTAAAACTATTTACTTTTGATAACATTTTACATGAATTTATATAGAATAAGAAAATATTTATTTTATTTTGTATTGGCTGTTTAGAGATTTCATCTAAGCCTAGCTGAGGGCGCACTGCGCGAACTTCACAAAAAAAACAGTTGCGCGCCATTATAAGTAATTTCACAAGTATTTGTAAACATTGATGATGCGTGTTTGGTTATTATTAAAAATGTTGACTCGTGGTGAATAGAAAAGTGATAAATAGAATTGACGCCACTGTACATTCTTGGAGATGTACAAATGTATGTGAGTAAAAACCTGTTGTCATCAATAACTAAAGGAAACAATGAGCCTGTAACATTTTAATTTTATAAAAAGGATTTTTTCCTCGCAAATGTGTTGAAAAACGTCGTATGACACGCGTGAGCTTTGATAATTACATCCTCGGCTCTCTTATCACGCTCACCTGCGGTTCGCGTGACAATTCCGCCTCTGATGTAATGATCAACATACCTCACTTATATCACAATGTACTATTATTGCTGCGGGAATGGGTGCAGGGGTGCTTGCTACTAGTGGCCGTAATCTGCGACAGAGTGGCTGCGTTTAGTGGCGGCCACTAATGGCTGTAATGTGCGGCCGCTCTAAGAAATTAAAGTCTGGCTAAAGAAAGTTCACCCCATTAGACATAGTAGTTTACGTGGCAACATTATTGGTACATTATTGATGGTGGTAAAGTATAGTCTCAAGCGTAATGTAGGACGTCCTGAAACTCGTTGAACTGACTTAGAAGCTACACAATCATGACGCAAGTCAGGGACGCCGTTACGCGTTGGAGTGCGATGGAAGTAGGTTTTTCTCTATCTAACGCATAGTTGCTTCCTGTATGATGGGCCATGATGGCGTGTTGTGTAGAGGAGCCTTAAAATGATTGCTAGCAGTGGCTGGATGGGGAAAGAATATGATGGGTAGCCCCCGGGTGGTGGGTGGGTATGATGATGGGCGGATGATGATGATGATGAAAGTACAGTTTTGCCGCGTTATTGTATCTAGTTGGTTCAACTTGTTTTACTTAGCTTGAATTTATGTTACTTCAATTTATCTAAAAATTATATAAGTCGATTATTACTGTATTTCTTCACTGATATCTTCGAAGAATTCACAAAAGGCTGATGAGGATTCCCTCTGCTTTTTATGTGCATCCTTATTCTGGGCCAAAGTCTTCCAATAGTCAATTTCATCTTCCACACATTGTATGACTGTAATTATTAATAGTATATTACTGCAGAGGTCGGGAAAATAGAGATTGCCGGCCAAGTATAGATCGTAAGTATAGGAGGCTGGCAATCCCTTTTCACGAAGATGTATGTACAGTGCTTTTCTCAAACATGCGATGAAATTAAAAAAGAACTCCAAACTTTTTTTTATGGCTGTACGTGGTGACATCGTGTTACGAATTGAATATTAAAACAAAAGAGGGTCACTTTGCGAGCCCAATTTTGTATGAAATTCCATTAGGGATCTCTCGTCTCACCGCGACCTAAACGTGATACTTCGAAGCCTACTGAATAATAAAGAACTCAACATCAATACTTCATTGCATGTTTTAGGAAAAAAAAAAAAGAAAAATCATATTGTAGGTACTTATATAAAACAACACACAACAGAAAATAAAATAGCGCGACAATAGGCGCCGGGGCTCAGCGTTTGCTGCTAGCCTGTCGGCTGTATAGCGTTGTTTTTCAGCCCGCACCTACATCACGGGGTGCAAAATATAATAAGTTAACCTCATTTTATTTTTAACGCGAGTAACTGGCCACCTCATACTAAAAATGCACTCTATTCACCAATAATAGAATTCATTTTAGTATAAGGTTTTAATTACTGGCCACCCTTCAATAACTGGCCACGTTATACTAAAATGAATTATATTATTTCATTTTTAGTATGAGGTGGCCAGTTATTGAATGGTGGCCAGTTATTGAACGTTGGCCAGTTACTGGCGATTAACCCTATGTAAGTTCTATATTTATGGAGTTTATATTTTTAACCCCCAACGAAAACAAGGAGAGTTATAAGTATAACATGTGTATCTGTGTGACTGTCTGTTGTATTGTAGCTTATTTTTTATCAAAAGTATTGTCTGTCGAGGTGGTTATTAGCAATGTTTGTTGTGTCAGGTATGTTTGAATTTTTGTACCTTATTCCATTGTGATAAAGTCTAAAATCTCAAATAAGAATAAAAAATGTTAAATCCATGGTTTAATTAAGGTATACATGGTGTGGCCTGTAATAGGAACAAAAAAATAAACCGTAGATAATAAAGCTTGAGAAAAAATATTTCCACATGGTATTACTAAAAAAAAAGTTTTTTTTTTTTTCAAAATATGTTTACTTGTATTGTTTTAATCTTCTGGAGTGCTATCAGTAACTTCTTATTTGAAAAAACTAAAAAAAATGAAATAAAAATTAGAAAATCACAAAAATATCTTTTGAAAATAAAAATGCATAAACTATTCTGACTCATTACATGGTGTATGGTGTAACCTCTAAATCTGCAGTGACTGCTGTGCTATTATGTCGTGGTGCCAATATACATTACTTGGAGGTCATAACTTTAGATCAAAATTTCTCCGAATCAAAAAAAAATAAGAATTAATGGGACACAAGGGGTTACTGCAAATGCTCTAAGGAAGCGTCCCTTTGAATATTTGCTCCTATTACAGGCCACACCCTGTATAACTAGGAACATTATCATTGTGTGTAGGGAACTTGCATCTTTTTATTTTATTACGAAAATCAAAAGTATAATCCAGCATTAAAACAACTGTAGCACAAAAACTTTCTTATGATTTATTTTTCTGATGTTATGTGCATTTGAAATCTGCACGCGCCGGCACCCCCCGAAAACGCTCTATATTAAACTGGCTTATGCTATGACGTCACAACATATATTCTCGGCGCGTTTACTATGGAGTAAGTCATTAATTTGCAATTATCTCCACAACATTTGCGTTTAAGTCTATACTTGTCATACAAAATATCATTTCTAATTAAATATTCTGTGTAACTTGTTGTTATTTTATCGAAAAAATTGAAATTTTTTTTTCGTCATTTTAACGTGAGATAAAATTAATGCAATCGTTTTTTGTTCTTTTTTTTTTCTTCTGTATGATATTTTTACGTATAAAAATAAATAAAAAGCCTTTTTATTTCTGGGTATGACAAATTTTACAATAACTTAATCTAGGATTTAAATATAAATTTTTGTAGTATATCACACCAGAACCCAGAGGTAAAGGCCTCTTCCAGAATGTTCCACCACTCTGTCTTGGGCCTTCCACATCCAGCTGGCCCCTACCACTTTTGTTATTTCATCTGACCAGCATGCCAGTGGCCGTCTTCTTTTCCTCTTCTTTCTATGTATATCCGCATCAATTGAGTGCAATTCATTCGAAATTGAAGTCCCATGCAAGTTCCCCATTTAGCTCCCGCGCTTTGTACGCGGTCGATACTTAGTACGTGGATGGACGGTGCAACCCGTGGCGAAACATAAGAAATAAAGGTAAATAAACATTGCGTTAGGCGCTTATAAGTGTAATTAAGGTAATTACGCACCAATAGTGTCCTGATCCTTTTTTCCATAAGTAAGAATCTTTAACACAGACTGCAATTCTGTCAAATTCTTATGTAGTTTACTTGAATACAAATCGTTAGTCTGAAAAATTAAGTATGTTCAATAAACATAAGAGTACAGAATAATTCATAATTAGTATAACATCATTTAATTGAACAATTTTTTTATATCTAGTAATATCAAAAAAGTTCTTGATCTCACAGTAGACAGAAGAGGTGAGTAGATTTGTTTCAGAATTATATACAATGACGCTGCAGTATTATTGGTCAAAGTTATTATATTTATAGTATTCACAGCATCTTGTTTAGTAAGTTCTTCTGGAACTGTTTTATAAAACACCACTGACTTTGTTTTGTCCTCTTCCAGCTGAAAAAACGAGATGTTATGTTATAGTATTGTAATTTTCTTTTTTGTCTTGTAAAGTCGTTGTCAGTCTTCGTCTTCACTTCTGTCTCATCTGGATGTCAGTCGAGCACTATCATGTCCGTCGGTTGTTTTTCATTTGTTAGTCTAAACTTAAAAGTATGTCATTTCAAAATAGTATGTCAAGTAGTCGGCCAGTCTTAGTCATATCTGTCTCTCCGTGCGGTGGTTAAACGCCCCCACAGTTCAATTCCAGAAAATCTGAAAATATTGAAAACTTCAAAAGGTAGGCAGCCCCAGAAGAGTTCTGGGATGCGGGACTGTGGTCCCCACTCTGAAAACCATGTTTTAGTGTACATTCATTCATTTTATTTCATTTATTCAAAAACAATTTGCATTGTGTGTCAAATACATGTAAATTAAAGCAGTTAAATACAGAGTCAAATAATAAAATTAAATAATAACACAGACTATTTTACACATCAAACATTATTATTAATAATACCTAATGGAGAATGTCATGTAATAAAAAAAAAATCAATACAATAATAATAATCAAAAACGTCATGTCATAATAAATAATATCTATGTCCATAAGGAACAATAATAAAATAAAACAAAAACAATGTCTGCAATTCAAACCAAAAGCAAAATTATCTAATGGTGGCTAATGCAATGATGTCAAATATAATAAATTATTTAAATTAAATTAGAATGTCAACATTGTCACATGCTTGAACCCATCTTTTTCAACCTATTTCAAGGTGACCCCTTAAAATAGGAAAAAAATTGTGACTTGCAACCTCTGAGGCCCTAGCACACTAGGTTTTATCGCTACTTTTTACGACGAGTATGTACTGAAACGTCACATAAAACGTGACATAAAACCTAGTGTGCTAGTGCCTCTGCCGTTCTTAATTTATCAATGTTTTTAGTTAAACAAATTTTTTAACCCTCTCATCAATTTTACTTCCAGATTCACAATACACTTGTTGCATCTTCTGCTTATAGAAAGCAACCAATTTAAATTTTTGTTACCTCCTTAGCACCTTATATTGTCTTAATGTTTGAAATCCTTCTGTGCACACTTATTATAGTCTAGATCTATTTAATATGCCTTATTTATATGTCTTATAATGTCTGCAACTTGTTTTAGTGAGCCTTATAATAAATAAATGCAACTGCAATCCCCTTCAAGAGACTGTGCAACCCACAGCCAACCATTTTTAAAGTAATTAAGATTATGTATTTGCTACTTACTTTTGTCTGAAGCAGAATTGAATCTCCTTTATTAATGCTACCTTGAAGTAACAATATTTGTGGATTATGTATGAAGTTATCCAATTCTTCTACAGAACGATTGTCCATGTGTAAGCCATGTTTGTTGTAACTTTGCTCTGAAATATTTCTTAACTTTTTTATTCATTTTATTTAAATATGTCATACAAATACTAATACATAATTAATAAACAGATCAATTATAAAAAATGCGAAAGGTTGCCAAGGAAACGACCATTGCAACATAATATTGCACTGAGCAGACACTTAAACATTGTCTATTTATTAGAGTATGAATTAATTTTATCACAAATATATGCATGAGTAAGAAGATATTAAAACCACAGAATAAAATATGATTAATAAGAATGCAGACAAAAGTTTTTTGAAAGAATCCGTTGCTTACCGATAGTAAGAGTTATAAAACGTTTTATCTCAGCCATAATTTTACAAATCGCTAGAGTTTTCGGAGGCAAGGATAATTCAAGTAATGAGACCTCTCTGCGTGATACACATTATTAAATAGCTACTTTTACTTCGTTAACTTCAGCAACTTCCAAAGTTTTCGTACGGTACGTGTTGTGTGTCTTTTGACAAAGTCTGTCGCTATGGCAACTAAAATATTAGGCTCGTTCCAAAAAGAGTACCTTTTTTTCGAAAATCATACATCCGTATCGTAGGACGGCTCCTACGCACAAACGGCCCTATGGCGCAGAACGAAGACGCTGTTATGCCTGGTTTACACTATGCCGAAGTGAGCAGGGAAGTGGGCAGGGCAGTGGGCAGGACGAGCGTAGCAGCAAGCACGTGCTTGGCAAACTATTTGACAGTCTGCGGTCATGTTTGACGTGTTTGTCAAACAAACTACGTGTTTAGTAGGCCGTAAACGCTCAAACATATTAGACAAACTTTACGTTTTGTTTGTACGTTTTCATCAAACATCAGCGCACACGTACCAACAAGTTTGTCACACCGGACTTCTGCGGCACTCTTTGAGTATTAAGCCCACTGGAGATGTCATACACAGGCGACCCCCTCCGGCAAAGTACATTGGTCAACTGGTCAACCACGTTATATAAAACTACTTAAAGTCGCTTCATCGCCATTTTGTATCGATCCGTGTCGCGTGACGTTTCTCTCGAAATATGGTGAATTGTGCAGTATTATCATGTTATATCTGGGCGACCGAGCTCTGCTCGGGTGAAAATACGAGTAAGTTTACTTCCTATATATTTAGTACCGCATTTTAGGCCCATCCTGCCCACTTCCCTGCCCACTTCCGTGCTCAATTCGGCATAGTGTTAACCAGGCATTAGAGTCTGCTCTTGTCCCGCTCCTTAACATACGGCTGCGTACAAAAGTGATAATGTCTTCATGAGTGTATTCAAAGAAGAATAACCTCACAAGGACATTCTAGCTCCAGGTCCTATGGAATGTAACTCTTGGATTAACTTTCCTCTGGATATGATATATCTGCTTCGCAATTAGAGTATGTAATATTATGTATAATAAATTGATATTAAGACCATTAACTTGTAGTTTATAAATTTAAGTGAGAATCCTTTAATAGGAACGTTGAGTCAATTTTTCTGGTCAGATTGTTGGGTCAGCTGTCTTACCTTATAAGTGTTCCTTGACCTGGCACCGTCCGCTGATCCCATGTAGTTGGGTTGAATGTCCCATCTGTTTAAAGGTGAAAACATGAATCTCTGCTAGATCCTCTAAGTACTTGACTATGCCTTCAACGCATAGGTAAAACGTTAACTGACTTATCCTTAGCATGTTATTGAATGTTATGAACTTGGTAGCCCACAGGCTCAGACAGAGTCGCAAGGACCCTCTTACTTATGTTTCGTCCTGAGCTCACACGAACCCAGACGGAGTCGCGCGGACTCTTTACTCATTCCCTGCCTATAGAATTGGCCAAGTCTACGTGCACTGGTGAACCCTTCGGTTCTCAAAGTTGCCGAATATTAAAACGGCGGCTCGCAAGCCTTCTTCAGATTCTTAGTAGCGACAGACAATAACATTAATGATATATTACGGATAAACGTATCGGATGGAAATAGGTTGCTTGATCAGCTCTATGAGTTTCGCCATGTCACCTAACTTCCACTCCATTAATAAAGACTTAAATAAAGGAATATTCTACATGTTTTCAAGATACTTAGCTTTGGGTAACAGGTCAGGAAACGGGCACAAAAACTATTTTCACCATCACAATTTATATCATTTTAAATGTCAGAAAACAAAAGAATTTTAGCGACAAAATTCAAAGCTTACCAAAGATAAAATAGAGTTTGAGTCCATCCGGTGTTCAGTCAATGTTGCTATATACAAATATTATTTAAGGGTTATTTCTCGCGAACCCTCTTCGCGACACACCCGCCACGCGAGGTTAGTTTATATTGGTCATCAAGTCGCGAGTCCATTCATGGATTTTCTCCAGAGTGTGGACTGCGGCAGCTCGATGTTGTTTCTCTTCATTTGGTTGATTGCACAAACCTTCACTATTCTGTACATCATTTTCTGTATCAGACAAATCGTTTGTCATACTTGTTTTATCTAGCTTCTCTCTCGTGTCTTGTGTTAAATCGTATCTCTCTTCTGTATTAATTTCATTGTCATCGATTTGACTGTAATCTGTTTCTATAGGATTATTTGTTTCCACTTCCTTGATTTCTATAGACGGCATCTGAAGCAAATCACCATCAACGACGTGTGCTTCATTAGCTTCTTCTTGACAAAACATTTCGTCAACTGAATTCTCAGTCTCTACTTCCAATGGATAGAGGTGTGAAATGGAACGTGTAAATACACTATCACCAACTTTTATTTTTGCTACTCTACATAAATTGTCACTCCCCTTTATTATTTCCACTATTACTCCTACTTTCCAACCTTCACGGTTTCTAGATTCTCCCTTTATCTGTACTACATCGCCAATTTTTGGAATATCATGAGATCTTATTCTAACTTGCTTAGGCGAGTTTCTATACCTTTCTCTCAAGCTGAGTAAGTATCGATTGATGAACATTTCCTTATATTCATCCATAATGTAGTTACCTCTCTTCCAACCTTTAATAAGTTGTTGTTTAATGATCGAACCCGAGATCGGTAAATGTTCCATAAGCACTTGAATGTTCAAACATCCTCCAGGTGTTAAGAAATCGGCTGGTTTCAGAATGTGATCTATTTCGGCTCCCACATATGTAAGTGGTCGAGTGTTGACTACAGCCTCGACTTCTTTGATGATTGTCAAGAGCTGATTCTCACCTAGCATATGTTTTTCGAGTGTTCGTTTTAGACAGTGTTTCACAACAGCCACAAGACGTTCATACACGCCCCCATGCCAGGGTGCTAATTGAGGTATAAATTTCCACTTTATTTTCTCTTTCAATGCTCCTTCTGATATTACCTCAGCTAATAATCTAAACTGAGATGCATTGTCAGAAAGTATAGACGATGGAATTCCTCTAGTAGCGATGAAACGTCTGAACGCCATGAGACATTCGTCTGTGGTTAGATCTTTAACTACTTCCAAATGTATTGCTCGTACTACAAGACATGTGAAAAGGCAAATCCATCTTTTCTTTAAGCCACTTTCTGTCTTAATGGTCATTGGACCGAAATAATCTACGCCCACATACGTAAAAGCTGCAGTATATGTTACTCTCTCTACCGGCAGAGCCGGAGTCTTAGGTAGTTCATATGGACCTCCTCCATGTTTCACGCACTTTGCACATTTGCTTAGAATCTTTTGGACTTGTGCTCTTCCTTGAGGAATCCAAAATTTCTGTCGTACGAGACTTAAAGTATGAGGTACTCCAACATGAAGAGTTTCCTTATGGATTTTCTTGATAATTTTCTGTGTCAATTCACTGTTCTTGGGTAAAAGTATAGGATGTTTGGCGTCGTATGATAAACCAGAATTTTTAAGTCTTCCTTCACATCTTAATAATCCATTTGTGTCAAAGAATAAATCTAAATTCTTGGATAAATGTGTTATCTTTCCTTTGTATTCTTCCGGAAATGATATTTTTTGTAATTCTTTTATCTCTTGTGATTGTGAGTCTAAAACCTTATCTTTGATTAATCCTTCATCTAACAATGTTGTTTCTAGTTGTTTTTCTGTGTTTGGCACACCCTCCCCCATCAGAAGAGAAGTGTCTCTTTGCGGACCTCTAGGCCAATACTTCGGATCTTCCTTCAAAAAGTCAGGTCCAACCAACCACCTATTTCTTTCTTCATCTGAGGTAATTGGACGTGTGGCTACATCTGCAGGATTAAGACCAGACGGTACGTATCTCACAACCAGATTTTTGTTTTGTTTTATTTCTTCCAGTCTTATGGATACAAATGGTTCAAGCAACTTCTCAGAGTTATACCAATCGATAACTATCTGACTGTCTGTCCACAATGTCATTGACGTCACATCCAATTGTAAAAATCTGAGTACGTATTTAATAAGACGACTTCCTATCAAAACTCCCATCAATTCTAAACGCGGTATTTTCAGGTTTTCCTGGTCCTTAATAGGAACCAGACGCGATTTACCTATTATAAAGCTAACTGTATCTCTTTGAACCAAGTAAATCACAGCTGAATATGCGACTGTTGACGAATCAGTGAAGCAATGTACCTGTGCTTCCTTTTCATTGGGTACAGTAATATTCCTTGGTAGACATATAGTCTCTACTAGTTTCAGTTCTCTTAGAATAATCTTCCACTTTTGAAGTAAATTCTCAGGTAACACAGTGTCCCATTTGATTCGTTCCTTCCATAACTGTTGTAACAGCAATTTTGCTGGCAGCAATATAGGTGCACTGAATCCACAAGGATCATAAATCGCTGCTATGGTTTTTAGAACTCCTCTCTTAGTATTGGCGTTGTTTTCATTCACTTTGCCTCTGAGTTGTAAAACATCGCTTTGCAGATTCCAGTTAAGGCCAAGTGTTTTAATAGTTGGTCCCTTAACTATGTCAGGTACTTGTTCTGCAAATTCTTCAGAATTAGAACTCCACTCTCTTAGGTTCATTGAAATTTCAGCGAAAACGCTTTTTCCTTCTTTATAGAGATTCAATGCCTCTTCAACAGATTCCACTCCTGTGAGAACGTTGTCTACATATATATCATTAGCCAGTTGTTTAGTGTAATTTCCATTTGCCTTTTGTAAGTGATGTCTGACCGTAGCATTCAAAAGAAACGGACTGCATATTATTCCAAAAGGTACGCGCGAGAACCTATATTGTAACAAGTTGTCTTCAGTAATGGGTTTATTTATATCTTTTAGCCAAAAAAATCTTGTAACATCTCTGTCATTTTCATTTAAAGCGATTTGTAGAAAGGCTTTTTCCACATCTGCCGTTATTCCTATGGCATGACATCTGAATTTCATAAGTAGCCCTGTCAAATCTTCCAACATCATAGGACCACAGTATAAACATTCGTTTAAGCTTTTAGTATCCTTCGTACGCGCGCTGGCATCATAAACAATCCTGAGAGATTTGCCAGGTGTTATGACTGGGTGATGAGCAAGAAAATGGATTGGATGATCCTCTTTTATACCTTCAGGTACCACCTCTATGACACCATTTCGTAGTTGATCCTTGAGTGTTTGATTATAAGTCGATAAGGTGTCGGAATCTAATCTTTTCAGCAGCCCGACCAAACGACCATACGCTAATCCATAGTTGGTAGGTAATTCAGGTGGATATTCTTTCCAAGGCCAACTAACATGATAGCGCCCCTCTTTGAACGTGGTGTTCTTATTGAAATGTTCAATGGCTTCCTCCTCTCTAGTAGAGTTTGGTGAATCGATGATTCCTATGGACTCTAGGTCCCACAAAACCTGCATAGATACCTTATCTAACGGCAAATCAGGTTCATTTAATTTAGTTTCATATGACGCTTGAAAGTATGTGAGTACTGACAACTCGTCCCCATGTTCGTCTCTAGTCCTGCCAGAAAGTATCCAACCTAAGTTAGAATTCACCAAATATAGATTCTCTCGTATCTTTACTTTTTCTTCAGCCATAATTGAATGGTAATAATCGTTACCAATCAGTATATCCACCCTATCTGACAGTGAACCATCATCAGCCAGTAGGTAATCTTCTCGATGTTCCCACTCATCCAGTTCCTTACTATGAGATGAAATGCCACGCGTGATAGAAGGTACAATGTTCGCATATATCACCTTTTGCTTATTAACCCTTGATCGAATATGAAGTTTCACTATCGAACTATCTATCTCTTGAGGTTTGTCTGAACCAAACGTAAATACCATCAGATGGCAGTTTTCTTCTTTCTCCAATTCAAGGTGTTTAGCGACATCTTGAGTGACATAACTTCTCATACTACCAGAGTCCAATAACACACGGCACTTCATTGATGTATTGTTAAGTCCCTTGACGTTGACAACAGCTGTTTGCAATATTGTGGATTCATTCCCATGTACATGTAGTGCACTAGTAGATTCTTTCTTAGTTGTCACTCCTTTAGGGCAAAGCGCTCTGTTATGTAGACCCTTCACACCACAATGATAACAAGCTCTGTATCTTAATCTGCAGGAGTTTAAGGTATGACCCATACGCAGACAATTATAACAACGGTTTCCTAATTTCGCTTTCCTTTGTTCTACAGTTCTACTGTTTGTGCACTCATCATTGAAATGATCACCCTTGCAAAAGATACAGCTGATTTTCCTTCTTTTCTGTGTAGATACTTGTCTATTATTCTCATCCTCGAAGTTATGAAATCTCTTAGTGGTTTGAGTTTTGCTAAAAGCGGCTAGATTTGGTTTAAATCGTTTATTCGATTTCTTCACAGTTTCACCATTCTTTCGTTTTTGTATCTTAGGTCTCTTCTGGATTCTCTCTTCTTTTATATGAAGCGTCTCTGTAGTATAACTAGAGTCTTCTTTATCCAGTTTCTCAAAGGTTCTCTTAGCATCTTCTCTAGCTGATAGTACAACATGAAGTTGTTTCCTAATTTCTTCTACAGTCTCGTTACTCAGTTTCAATTTTAGTTCATATATAATTTCTTCTGGAAACTTCTCCATTATTACGAATCGAATGTTCAATATTTTCTCCTAGTGAGTTCAATACACGAAGATGTCTCTCTATTTCATCCAATGTTTTTCTACACTCTTCTTGTTTTTCTGCTCTTTTAAGTTTGTAGAGAGTTGAATAATGCGCGTCAATAATTTGAATCCTTTTCCCATAGCGATTTGTGAGAGTGGTGATGGCAATCTTATAGTTGTCATTAGTGGTCTCAAGACCTTCCAAGATTGTCATTGCTTCACCCTTCAAAGAAGCTTTTAAGTACTGTAGCTTATCGACATCTCTCATCTCTCTCTGATCAATGATAGAACAGAATTGATCCCAAAATTGCGTCCATTGAAGTACATCTCCCGAAAAAATTGGTAAAACCAATTCCGGTAATTTTCCTCTATTCATTAACTGACCCGAGCTTGAAGAAGAAGAAACAGCCTTGTCTTTCTTGACTTGTATTCGAGCATTCAATTCAGCCAACATCTCGTCTCCTTCCAATTGTTCAGTTGTCATATTAGATATCTCATCCGCATTAGGATCTTGAGAACTGTTAAAATATTGATACAATTCGTTGCTGAATCGATCAAGTACAGCTTGTAGCTTTGATGCCAAAATTCTTGCTTGTTCCTCATCTTCAGAAGACCACGACTTTAGAACACAAAGAACACGAGAGCTGCTTGACAAGCTTTTGATGTTTTCCACAAATTTGGTTAATCTACCCAAATATATTTCATCCATGGTTTTGCATGTACAAGTATAAATCTGAAATTATTTTAAACACCCTGTAGTACAATAGTTCATATCATCCATATTTATCACAGTAGCGTTGACTCTAATAATTTGTCTTGGTAAATATTAATTAAGTTTATTCTGTATGAAGCATATTCACTTCCAGTATACACTCAATTAGTTACCCTACTGCCTTGCAATAAATGTTGTGACATATCTCAAACAGTACTTGACATAAAGTATTAATATCATATTACCAAGTGATTTCTTGTTCCAATAAATTGCATAATAAACAATTAAAGCATGACTTAGTATAGTCAATAACCATGACACTTAGTTGGACGAGTCTGTTTCCTTCGAAACATTTCCACTTTTTATCCATCTGACTTGACCATTGCACTACCGTGCACCTTCATCTCGTTATATGGAACCACAAGAAAATCACTCAGGTCTTTATTATTAATGACACACAACTAAATATGCATGTTGATAGCGCCTATTTGGTTTGATTGAATCAATCAAAACAAATACGTCACTACCTGTCACTAAATATCGCAGTAAGCACTACTTTACCCTAGTAACTGTATGCTTTGGTCTTATCACAATATACAATGATTGAACACCTTTAATAACACACACACACTGCAATATATGTATGCAGAATATATGTGAAATTTTGCTCATCCGAGTAAACAATGTTTGTTCCAAAGTGTTACTGTGCTTTCTTAATACATATCCATAAACAAACAAAAACCTTCTTTACTTATCCAGTTTTATGTTGCAAATAAGATATATGCACTGCATAGGTAACACTAAGTAACCACTCGCTTTACAGTATACACGATTACATTGTTACATACCTCTCGATCTTGTAACACTTCGTTTTACATTTATCGTATATCTCCTTGAAGAGAGGTTCTTCTATTCATTTATTATCACTGATCCTATTGATAGAGGATAACACAATAAGTTTTAATAGAAAATAATATTACCTGATCAAATTATGTTTGCGACTTTATAATCACGGGTTTTTTAAGAGAAAATTAGTTGCAGTACTGTTAAATTTAACAAATGTATCGTTCCATATGTGCAATTGCCATAATATAACTCATTCAGCACTATACTAATACTTTATTTCGCTAGAAATGCGAATTTCAAATTGTAAATTGCTTACCGGCAAAATACTTTGACCGATGAATAATTACACTTGAAAAACGTAAATAATCACTCTTACCTGATGATCACGATTATCCCTGTTTTATTTTTAGTTGTTTCCTTTAAATAACTTCAATCAATATTGTAGAAGGCCTCAAACAATATTTTCTTGTTGACAAATAATAAGTCTCCTTTTTGCGAGAACGTTCTTCTTGTTCCACCTAAAGAATTTATTACAATAAGTAAGTAATTGTATTTACTTCACGTTTATTGAATTACGAAACTAATTAGTAATATAATTATTAAATTTCCTTTGATTTGATCTGACAGATAAAAGAAAAATTGAATATCAATTTGACGTTTCGACCTTGCCAGATGTCAATTTCTTTCCAATTATTTATATTGACCTTTTTAAATAAGAAATATTATTTGATATCTACTAAAATTCTCTAAAACGTATAAATATTTATTTGATATAAAAGTAATACGTTTTCCTAAAATAAAATACTATTTCCGAATAACTCGTAACTCGCCATCTATGATTGAATAGTAGAACTTCTTCGTTACAACTGGTGCCGCGTAGCTAAACCAATTTGCTCTTGATAATTTTAGCCCTCAAATTGATAAAATTGTGTTTTATACACAACAACGTTTGTAAAATGAGTTCTAATCATTTTACCAACGTCCCTGTTATTTCTTATATCTAAGGGTTACACAAATAAATAACAATGTCTGTTTTTATTAGTTTCCCTACTCAACCAAAGATGTCCTCAATATCAAAATCATAAGACAGCTGACCACTAAAATGAAAATTTTAATTTTAGTTATATATATTCTTGATCTTAAAGATTTATTAATATGTTTTATTTATCAGACTTGGTTTAATCTGCACTAGACTTTATTTCAACTGAATCTTTAAATACTGAGCTACATATTTATCAAATTCAAATCCCAGCATCTACCACCAAATTTTGTCCCGCTCCTTAACATACGGCTGCGTACAAAAGTGATAATGTCTTCATGAGTGTATTCAAAGAAGAATAACCTCACAAGGACATTCTAGCTCCAGGTCCTATGGAATGTAACTCTTGGATTAACTTTCCTCTGGATATGATATATCTGCTTCGCAATTAGAGTATGTAATATTATGTATAATAAATTGATATTAAGACCATTAACTTGTAGTTTATAAATTTAAGTGAGAATCCTTTAATAGGAACGTTGAGTCAATTTTTCTGGTCAGATTGTTGGGTCAGCTGTCTTACCTTATAAGTGTTCCTTGACCTGGCACCGTCCGCTGATCCCATGTAGTTGGGTTGAATGTCCCATCTGTTTAAAGGTGAAAACATGAATCTCTGCTAGATCCTCTAAGTACTTGACTATGCCTTCAACGCATAGGTAAAACGTTAACTGACTTATCCTTAGCATGTTATTGAATGTTATGAACTTGGTAGCCCACAGGCTCAGACAGAGTCGCAAGGACCCTCTTACTTATGTTTCGTCCTGAGCTCACACGAACCCAGACGGAGTCGCGCGGACTCTTTACTCATTCCCTGCCTATAGAATTGGCCAAGTCTACGTGCACTGGTGAACCCTTCGGTTCTCAAAGTTGCCGAATATTAAAACGGCGGCTCGCAAGCCTTCTTCAGATTCTTAGTAGCGACAGACAATAACATTAATGATATATTACGGATAAACGTATCGGATGGAAATAGGTTGCTTGATCAGCTCTATGAGTTTCGCCAAGTCACCTAACTTCCACTCCATTAATAAAGACTTAAATAAAGGAATATTCTACATGTTTTCAAGATACTTAGCTTTGGGTAACAGGTCAGGAAACGGGCACAAAAACTATTTTCACCATCACAATTTATATCATTTTAAATGTCAGAAAACAAAAGAATTTTAGCGACAAAATTCAAAGCTTACCAAAGATAGCTCTGGCCAGGAAAAGATGAGACTGAGATTTATTTAAAAGGGTGTCTACAGGGCGCTAGGGTAATGATTGCACGGGCGCTACATGGGCTAGAGATGCATCTGATTATGTGAATTGAAGAAAAATAATAATTGTTCAAGTATCATTATTATTTAATCGATACACGGTGCTGCACCACGCTGTTTTTTTTCAAAGCTTACCGCTCTTTTCTAGGCTCATCTTTCCCTGGCCAGACTCTAAGCTTGCTCTAAGCGTTGGAATTATGTCTTTCTCTGTCTAACGCGTTGTTGCGTCCTGTATGATGGGTTGGACGTTATGTGAGTCGATGGATGACCACAAAGACTACAATATACATACTGGATGACCATCCGTCTTCGGTTAGTTGTTAAGATTATTGTTATTATTAGTTTATGTTAGTGCTAAAAAACATTGTATGCATTTCACAGTGCCTTGGTAACTTGGTGCTTGGGTTGGTTTGGTACTGTAATACTGTGTAATCTGTTTGAAATGAATAAATAAATTCAAATCAAATTCAAAAAATATTTATTTCTTAAGATGATCATATACACCTAGATGCAGAGCTGGGCATTAACTCGTTAATCCGTTAATCGTTAATTAACGAAGTTAACATTTCGATTAACGGATTAACTATAAAGTAACTTTAAAAATCGTTAACGGACTCGTTAACTTCCGTTAATCTTCCCCAAGTCCGTTAATCCATTACCTACGATTTACCAAAAAGATACTGCACGAACCGCGCAAAACGCGTTCTGACAAGTACGTTCGGGCCGGTCGACAAGTGCGGTGCGGTGCACTTACTAGGTATGTCTTGCCGATGCCTGCGAAAAAAAACGATCCATATGCTCCATTTAATCGTTTCATTACTACCATTACTTAGCGCCGGCGCTTAGAGTGACGAGTGTTTTGTTTAGTACCTACCTAAACAAATACTACTTACGTACTGTTTGGATTTCCGTGACTTTGAATCTGTACTGTCCGTGATAGTTTGCGTTTGTGCAGTGTGTGTATTTATATTATGTTTTATAAAGAAAGAGTGGCATCATCATCATGACATTAGCCGAAACACGTCCACTGCTGGACATAGCATAGGCCTCTGCAAAAACCACCGGCGGCAAGCGGCTCCTTCGCGGATGCCCAGGGGCCCTCCACGTGAGGCACGCCAGATGTTTTGGCGCGCTTGCCTCCTCGATCTCCACCTGTTTAGTAGCAGACCCCCCGAGTCCGCTACGAGGACATCATGGGTGCGGGAAATCCAACACCAGGCCCCGTAGCATGGATGGCGTTATCACGCGATAAGTGACAGGATAACAGCGTCGTCTCGTTCTATCGAACGGTGTCAGCCAGGGACGGATGCTCTATCTTGTCACTTATCGCGTGATAAGGTCATCCATGCTACGGGACCAGGTGGCGAATCAGATCTGCGGTTCCGCCACTGACCACGTTTCGGCCGCAGAGGATAGGGAAAACGGCGCACCGTAATACCGGCATTCCGCTTCCTCTGCGGTCCCACCAATGCCGTTTCAGCGGAACGGCCCCGCCAAGTTCGCAGGGGGTAGGGAGAGTGGCGCACCGTTATACCAACACGCCTCTCCCCCTGCGATATCCCACCGCGGCCGCAGAAGATAGAGATAACTCTTCTTCTACGGTCCCTCCCCAACGCATCCTAAGCAGGCTTAGGCAAGACCGCTAGGAGTGCCCTCCTCGGGCCAGCCGGCAGCCCAAACAGGCTGGCCCTGGGTGCCTCTTAGCTTCGCCGTGGGTGACCAGTCCACGGTTACTAAGCCCCACCGCCCCGACAAGGCGAGCACCCTCGAGGGGGGAGTGAAACTCCCCTCGCATAACCCTTCCTATTAATCTTTGGGTGACTTTGAGCCTTCTACTGAAGCTCTTGTTTACTATGCATCTTAAGGCCACGTAGGAAAACGAGTGTACTATGTAAGTAATGCAATTTTTATCACGTGTTAACGGATTAACGATTAACGTTAACTTCCGTTAAATCTTCCGAAATGTAACGCTTTAACGTTTAACGAAGTAAACTTTTTTATTAACGGATTAGCGATTAACGAATTTAACTATTTGATTAACGGTGCCCAGCTTTGCCTAGATGATACATCTAGATGATGATATTGATGATATCTAAGGCGATGGAGCCAAAAAAAAGATAGGCAAAAAAAGCCTGTGTGCGATGGCACCGCTCTTCCTACAGGTTCAATAATTTTGTAGTATGTTTTTATGCTTAATTAATTAATTTTATTTAAATTTTATTTACTGGCTAAAATTCTAGTTTATAATAGTAACATTCTGTTCATAAATGCAGCAGCGGCAAAGCTGTGAAGCAGGCTTTAGAGGTATTTATAACCATTCTGACAGATAGCTGCGTCCCTATCATATGGCGTTCGTTGCATTGATTTAAGCGTTAGCTACAGACCTATCGATCTGTCACAACAACCGCCTTCAAAGTGATTGAAATGAATTAATATTTCTTTATTCAGGCAATAAACCCGTTTGTTTAAACGAATGTTTGCTTTGCTGTCTTTTTCCATCTTATAGCTTCGTCTCTAGGTTGCTGTGACAAATTGCTTGGTGTATAATGGCCTTAAAAGTGTAGATATCTAATTAATGCTGGCACTTCACTTCAAGGTATTTGCCCAAATATTCATGTTGCATCATTTTCTTTCCTAAGGCAAATGAGAGTGAGGCAATCACGCAACTTTTTTAGACGAAGCTAGAAGCTTTTAGCTCTGAGGGCCTACCGCGAACGGCATTCGAAGTTTTCCGTCTCTGTAGCACTTACGAACGAACTCGCAAGTATGATAGAGAAGGCAAACTTCGAATGCATTTTGCGGTAGGCCTTCTGGCTTGTTATTCAATTGGTCTCGTGGCGCTGACCAATGGCTGGCTGCCAGCACTGAGTGGAATAGAGTGCCAGTCTATTATTGAAACTGGCAGCTAACACTGGCTTCGTCTAAACCTAGCTTAACTCATTTTGGAACGTTACTCACTTTACTCAGTCTGTCACTAGTGTCTTTTGTCAATGTCATGAGTGTCAATGTAAATTTATAAATAACAATTTTGTCCTAAGATTTTATCTAAAAAATACTATAATACTTACTATTCCGTATAACTCACATAAAATTAACTACACAAATGTTCCGCCTCCGAACGGTATGTTCTCAGGAAGTTAATGTTACACTCTTACACTAGTACGCCTCTAAACTAAATTCTTCCAAAGAAATTTCCAATGCATGATTTTCTCACTTTCGGTACTTATGTTTGCATTTTCTTGAAATCTAAGGCTGTGTGCGCCAAATTACAACTCAATGAATTACAAAATCGTTATGAAACGACTATAATATTTTATAATATAACCTATTTAATTTAATTAGTGATAATAGTGATAATATTTACCTAAATATAACCATTTTGATTGAAGTATGCTTCATTGAAAAGGCTTCATTATATTTGGTTTCTTAAAATAGAGAATCAGTCCACTAGTTCCTCTACCGCTAGCACTTGCTCTCATAGTACTTTATTTGACAAACCTAAAAATGCAGTGTAAAGGAAATAAATCTAAAACATACTGTGTGTATTTTCAGACGGTGAATGCTATCAGGAGGATGCCATCCCTTGCGATGTCAAGTGATTCCGGGAAGGCCATGGACACAACTTATATGGAGATCCCCGTGTACGATGTAAACAAGCCACAGGCTCTTGAGACCCGTAAGGCAAGGTAAATAATATTTCTATTGGGCTCTTAGGGAAAAGGGACTTTACTAAAGGGGGTAGGTCTCAGCGTACTGTATTTTTATTCTTTTGTCACCTATGTCGGGGTTGCATTTGAATTTCGCATTGTAGGGAGAGGGGTGGGAGGGGGGTAGGGGGGAGGGGGTAGGAACCCCCCTGACCCCTCCCCAAAGTTAGGAAATCAATAGTTACCACAAAAATATTTTTTTTATTTTTTGAGGTTATGTTCAATAAAACAACCAAATTAGTGGACTTACGACCAAATTATTCGTTTTTGGGGGTGGGTAAACTCAAAATTGTATACTTTAGAAATTAAATATTTTTTTATATTTTATATATATGATTTATAACTTTAATCAGTTGTACCACCTACAAAATAATAACCAAATTAACGGTTTTTCTGTGTGGCAACGGTCCGCCTAAAGCAAAGGGGGCAAAAATTTTTTTAATATTCGGAAAACTATAAATTCAAAAAAAAAGTCGGTTCTGGCGCTTCGCCGGCCGCTACCGCGGCACGCTCGCTTCGCTCGCTCGGCTCGCGCGCTTAGGGTCGCAGTACACCTAACACTCCTCCTCGCTTCGCTCGTCGTCGTAACCTACACCGACCTGTCCTAAAATCTTCCCAACTTTGAGGTCAAATATCTCGGCCATTTTTAATTTTAATTACTAAATAAAATTTTAAACACGTATAAAAAAAAAACTACGCGTCTCCTAGACACAAATTGGGTGTCATTTGAAAGGGGTGAGCAACCCCTATAAAATGACACCCTCCCCCCCCCTCCCTACAATGCGAAATTCAAATGCCGACCCCCTATGTCTTTATATGCCAACTCAAAAATTGTTTATTTTTTATTTTTGTACAAAACTATTTCATGTAGCATTAACGGTTATTGTCTTATTGTACATAAATATGAAATATCGAACGAACTCACTTTGTAAACCTTCTTGTAGTGTATAGGACCCTTACAAAATTTAAAAAGCTGTTACGACGTCACAGTTAAAAGCCATTTGTGTCTAAGCCATTAAATCTGCAAAACTGATTAAATTAAACAATGAATATCTTGATAACAGGTGTGTAATGATCGGTATAAAAACTAATACTATAATTTCATTGGATATAACCATTTTTGTTATAATTTCAAAGGGTAGAATCATTCATTGTATATAATAAACGTTTGGTATAATATCAAAATATATATTTTTATTTAGTATAACTATCATTCGGTATAACACTTATATCTTATAACCATCATAGAGTATAATTCTTATTTGATATACATCTCATATTGTATAATAATCAAGCGGTATAATTTTTATGTGCAAATAGCGTTTTATTTACCTTAGGTAAACTACTTGGCAAATGCCAATTCATCCCAACACTAGTAATTTCAATCTACCCTTTTTATCCTTTGGGGGTAGAAAAAGAAACGTTATGACAATCTCTCTACTATTGCGCGCTTCGGGTCGAGCACACGCTCCCTTCGAAATAAAATACCGCTAGTGGACAAAACCAAGAAAATCTGCGCGATTCTATCGCCGATCATACGCCATGGGGCAGAAGAAGTTTCAAGAAGAGTACATCGCGTCCAATTACACCAAGCACGCGCGGGGCAAATATTCAGGAACCAGGTTTGCCTCCAAATTCCCTTTCAAATTTTTCTTCGATCCCATCACTACTTTTTTCCCGTCCTAACCAAACGTAAACCTAACCCAAACGCCAGCGTGTCGACGTCAACCTGCTTCGCTGGGTGCCTATTTCCGCTCTAAGGGACACAAGTGAACCCTAACCTAACCCACCAATAGTACAATTGTTGCGAGTGTGCTTTTTTTACTGCCCTTGCGTCCCCCCTTTTTCTGGCTACTCTGGCTTGATTATATCAACTGTACATTAGACGAAATGATTCAATATAGCAAATATGCATTATACTTAATGTATGTTATACTAAATATTATTATATCAAATGATCGTTATATAAAATGATAATTATACCAAATGAAAACATATCAATTGTTGTTATACAACTCGAGGATTATATCAGATGAGCGTTATTGCGAGTAATATTATATCAAAAATGTTTATAGCCATCGTTACGCACCCCTTGATAACAGTAAGAGCTCCTTCCCACTATGTCGTCTGTCGGGACGATTTTTAATCGGGTGTCGGCGCCTCATACAAATTGGTGTGCGACAAGTGTGAACAGCTTCATATAAAAGGTTCTGCCACTACGACACACGATAAAAAATCGTCCCGTCAGACGACATAGTGGGAACCGGGTCTAAGAGTTAAGATACTACTGTCTTGGAGAAATTAACTTTATTTGGTCTAAACTAGGTCCACTTGCAATTAACGGAAATTGTCAAAAACACGTTGTATAAGTATGTTTATCGTCATCTAGTACCCATAGTACAAGCTTTGCTTAGTTTGAGACTAGGTCGATTTGTGTAAGATTGTCCCCAAATATTTATTTATTTATTATATTTTATTTTTTTGTGCCATAATAATTACTCAAGTAACTACCCAAGTACTTAGTACAATTCCAGACAGACATACAAAAAAACCATGTGGTGTAATAATGTGATGTAGCATCATTGAAAAGCCCACATTAGTGTATCACTTATTAATTATAGATCTGTTTTTGCTTGCTCAGTGTAAGTTATCGATATCTGACATTGACAGGAAGATTATTCACATTTATAGTTGTAATCGTTTTAAGCGAAGAGAATTTAATCATTAGATTTATCAAACTTGACACAACGTAATGGCAAGATCAAACTTATAAAAAGGTTTTAGTTTATTGTCTCCCAACGACTCACATGTAGGTCGTACGGTAGGTCCCACACGTGGGTCATTTTTTTACCCTGGAATCCCAATGACCCACATGTACCCAAATGAAAATGAATCTTATATACAAAATACACCACGGTTCATTATCCAGGTCTGACAGCTGGACCAATGGGACCACACATGCCGACATACATGTATGTCGTTGGGAGACCAGGCCTTCGTACACCGGAATGCTGGAATACAAGGGGTTAATAGTCAAGGAAAATTCGTCGAAGTAAACTTAAACTTTGTTGTCAAACAGTTGAACATAATTTTTAATACAACACTCTCGTCTGTTACACAGTTTACATGTGCATGTTACATGTGCTTGCAACGCGTAAATGAATTCATCTGAAAACTGGACAACCTTTTAAAAATTCAAATTCAAGTATTTATTCGTGACAAAAAAACGTGGCTTTTAAACGTTCGTGGCTTTTCATTCCGCGACTGTACATCATTAGTTTTTATCAGTTCGTAATGTACAATGGCACCCCTGCGAATTAATCTCGTAAACATTATCGCCTTCAGGTGTCGTGATAGTGACTACTCGTAACATCTAATATCACTTGTTTGTTACATGTTATCTGGATCTCTCTATTGCTTTCAATTATTTTGTATGTTTATTGTTTGGAAAAACCCACCTTCAAGGCTTATTTACCTTTCGTTTGAGATGAAACATGTGGCTGAGAAAACTGTACACCAGTCTTGGTTTGCAAGTTATACCTAGTTCACATTTAAATTCAATTTAGATGAAATCTTACATTTGGCAAGGGTAACATTTTTTTAATTTATTATAATGCGGAGACACTATTTTGATTAATATCAAAAGTTTTGCAATAAAAGCCTCTACTAAAAATGTTTTTTTTGATAGAGACTTATTGCCAGTTAAACTAGACCAACATCTTATTCTACACATCATTTATTTTTCAAGGCACATACAGACAAACTATAATATCACTCCCCCATTGGTGAGCACTGAGCAGTTATTATGAATCCTGGGTTCCAAACAGTAATTCACATCACCACATAGATGAGTAACATAGATAGTAACTTCCTAGGTCACCATATCGGGCAATTGATTACGATCTAGGTACGTATTAGCATCACGGCAGCACTTTGCTGAGATGGAACCCTTCTGTGGCTCTAACTACCTTCTACGGTTTTCGTATGCTGACTTACTCGGTCCTTGTTCTGTTATTGTCATGAACTCATGAAAACCAATGATTTTCATATCAGAGCCCTATCCTCGTGGCGCCCACCATACAACACAAAATGACATTGAAATTTGAATCAAACTAATACAAGAAATAGAGTTGAATTTCTTGTGTTTCAAGAGAAGACCAAAACAAAACAAATGCAACTCTATTCCAACCCAAAATTGTTGAAATTCCGTTAAGAGAATATGTCCTTCCAGTAGGCCCATGGGCGCTAGGAGGCTATTACTTTAATTGATGTTAATCATTTTCAAGATAAGTGGCTTAAAACTTAGCTATCTACACTAGGAGGTTACCAATCAGAGAATGCCACTAATATATTTTTATTGCGTTTGAAAGACATGCCTACGTTGTCTAACGTTTTCTTAGAAATGTGCCGGATTTTATATGGTTTAATTACATAACATACTGAGAAAACGATATACATATACGACATCATACATATATTTTTAATTGCGTATCGCAAGTTATTATAACCTAAGGCAGGTTAGAATGACCTTTGTAGAAATGGTCTGGATCATTCCGGTCCGATAGTTATCTACTGACACAATAATGTAGGAGGGGGCGATGCAGAACAGCAGGTAGCCGGTGGAGTAGTTGGTTTAGGTCTTCAGATAAACACATCGTTGGCTTAACAGTTTTTCTTTCAGAGGAACTTAGACAGTCTTAAGTTTTCTGAGTCTAGACTCTAGCTAGACATTCGTGTACATGATTTTATTTATTTATTTAAATATAAAATTTAACAGCATTACGGCATATGCCAAGGCACTGGTAAACTTAAACTATTTAACATACATAATTAATTACACAATAAGAAACAATTTATAGTTACTTACTAAAAATTATATTTAAAAATGAATCTCACAGAATCTTTTAAAAATAGGGAGAAGTTTACTCCACTTGTAGGCAAACAAATCGCAATCCTACTTTGTTAAGTAGCGCCTGCGCGCTGACTACTGGTGAGTGCTCGTGCGCCGCCGTGCGAGCCGCCTCTTCCGCCAGGAGGCGGTGGCTGCGGCCACGGAGGTACTTGTCAGGAACGAACAAAGAGCATATTCTTGTGATCAAATCGGAGCAATCTGACTCGCCTCTCAAAATACGACAAGCAGTGGTCAGAAGTTCGATATTGCGCCTGACCTCTAGGGAGTTGAAACCTAACATTCCGAGTAGGTAAGTACTTGGTAGGATACAGAAAGGGGTAGCACCCGTATATTTTCTTGTAAAGAAAGGTTGTTTGATATGAGAAGAGAGCAAATGACCATAGATACAAAGTTGTATAGATTTTAAATTAGACCTTAGACTATAGGTAAGTATGTGATAGGGATACACACATAACATAACAGGACTTACTTCCATTTTGTATCAAAGAAAAGTGAGATTTTTCCGTGGTTACAACCAAATAAAAAATATTATCTGTTTCTTTGCTCTGAGATGACGATATATGTATACTGATGCATATCGTGTTCTTAATCTTGCATAATTATCGTAAGACTTTTAAATTTGGCCTTGTCATAGTAATTTCCTTTACAATCTTTACACTACACAAAAAGATATATCCATTTTCCAACAACAACGCAATGAAATACAAAATGGATAGGTACTTATACCTTTTTGTATTGTATAGTAAACATACAATACAAAAAAGTATAAGAAGATGACTTATACCTAATCTTTACCTGACTGCCTCAGAAGGAGGGCTATGTTTTTCGAGCGTATATGTACAAGAAAATTCTATTGCATGGACTACAGTCCTAACGGCTTCATGAATTTTGACGCATGAGGTGTCGTTGGATTCCTCATAATAGTGTGCACTCGCACTATTATTAGGAATCTAACGACACCTCACCTTAGCCTATATCACTGCATTATTAATATAATATTTATTCATATAATATTCGAATAATTAACTACTTAGAAAAGTTGAAAAACCCCCGATTTTTTAATTTCAAAGTTCAATATGTCTAAAACGGCTGAACCGATTTTGTTGAAACGTAGCTAAGAACTATCTTGATCACGTCAGCTTTCGGATAAAAAAACTGCATTCAAATCGGTCCATTCGTTTAGGAGCTACGATGCCATAGACAGACACAGACACGTCAAACTTATAACACCCCTCTTTTTGCGTCGGAGGTTAAAAAAAGCAGTTGGATTTTTGAAAAATCTTTTGATTACACTTCTAGGTACCCTTCTGCTAACTTAATAATCTACGACAGTTAGACTGTTCAAAGTAGATGCGACAACGCATTTAATTGAACATCTCCCGTTGATGCTGATTGTGCAGTGTGTTACTTCTCCGTTTTTTTTGTAGACTCCAATACCAATCTCGCAAACGGGGAATGTTGGAGAACGACCTACTTCTCAGCACCTTCGCCAAGAAGTACCTGGATGGGTTCAACGAGGAGCAGACGCTCATGTACGACCACCTCATCAACTCGCCCAGCAACGACTGGGACATCTTCTACTGGATCGTGGAAAAGAAACCCACCCCCGAGGAATTCGACAATGAAATCATGCACATGCTGAAGAAACACGCCAAAAACGAGGAGAAAGTCATTCTTCACCAGCCGGACCTGTATTAGATATAATTTAAATTAGACTTGGAAATCATTATTCAAAACGCTTTTAGTAAATAGTTACGAGTAGTTGTTTACAAGATCTTGTTGCTGTACTTAAGTATTAATAATAATAATGTAATTAAAACGAAATGTGTTTTACAATTTATTAGACGCTGCATTCATTTATATCTAGTAAAATGTAGATTGTAACGTGAAAGATAACTGACGTTTTAATTAATTTCACTGCAATCGCTCTATGAAAAGTCATTAACGATAATGTGGACTGCTGAAAACTGCGCGTAAATACTAAGTAGTCAGTATGAATTGGGAAGTGACGCTTTCTTAGCGGGCCACGTGTATTATTATGTGGAATAATTGGCAATGTAAATGATAGTCGGTGTGCTCAAATGAGCATTGCCAGCCGCGGCATTACCATATTCATTTATGAGTGAACACCGCGCGCGACGACCCGCCGCACACGTCGTCGCGACCCCACCGTGCTGCGCATCTTTTCCTATATTTTCGCAAATACGCTTTATTTCTCCGAAGTGCGTAATCATATTTTGACGCGCTATCAAGTGATATTTAATAATTTCTGTTGATTATGAACGGTACGTCATAGGTCAGCCCATATCTTATCATTTGCTCTTTAAATGTTTGTGCTTAAGCCCAGTGGAGTCAGTTAACTCGCAGCAAGGAATCGACAGACTGATTGAGCAGTGAATAATTATTTATTACGGATTTTAATAGTAACAGTAAATTATTAAATACAGTATTTTAATTTAAAAATTACCTGTGGTGTTCTGTGTTTCCCAGTCTACGTATTTAATAAGGATATCGACAATGCCTATCCGTCGTAGTCAGGTAAGCGCTTTTATAACTTATTAAAAATTAAATTAAAAGTGTAGGAATGTGTGCAGGTGCACACATACAATCCAGTTAACTATATTGACGTGCCCTCAACAGTTGGCGACTTTTGGGTGCTAAGATGTGATGATGTATATCATTTTATATGTGGTAAATTGAATTTTAGAGACAGCTGTAATTCTGTATTCAAACTGTACCTACCTACATATTATCGTGCCTACATTTCTCATAGTTATTTACACAACCACCGTGAGAGCATAAAATACGACTTCCTCAGTTGTTGGTGAAATGGATATTCGAGAACCAGCACAAGCTGCGTACAGTTCGCCGCTGCAGCTCCTCGCTGAGGTACAAGGAGCTCGAGGACGCGGCGGCAGCTCCCGACTACGTGCCCGCTGAGGAGCCCTGCCCGCACGGAGAGCCAAAACAGTCCTTCAAGGTACCATTTGATTCGAGGAAAATTTTGTGAAAGAACCCTATCTTATCTGCGTAAATAACTTATTTACTTGCGCCAGATCTACTCATTGGCCCGCTAACCTTTGTTGTCTCAAAAGCGACAAGTTAACGCATTCACTGTCAGCAAATTCGTATCTGATGCCGTGGTTTTCCCGCTAAGTAGAGAAAAGCGCCTATGAACGATTGTCAATCCTATGACCTGACCAATATGGGTATTTTTTTGAAGCTCTATAAGCCGTTTAAGGAAAGAGTCCTCTTACTTAGCTCCTAGGTATTACTTAGTTTTAATAGTTCGCTATTAAAATTTCGCTTAACACAATATTGACTAAAGCCAGACAAATTTATTAAAGCCAGTTCTGTAAACAGTGCAATGACGCCTGACCCCTCCAGATAATCGGTTCAAACTGTACATCACGCAACTTCAATGTCAATTACTAATTCATGAATCGATTGGCAGAAACAAATCGGTTCGGCGAATCGGATTCTCAGCCCCATTACTGTAGCTTCTTGAACTACTATCATGTTTATGTTTAGTCTGCTTATTTACATCTAACTTAACGCATACGCTTATCAGTTTAAAGTTGAATGAATAGTTTCCGTAGGAGCGCCATGTCACAACACACATGACTTGCGTCATTCTTGACTGTTATGTTTATATTACGTTTACTTAGTGCCTTAAACCTGGAATTTGGAGAAATCTTTAAATACACTGATCATAATCATTTAAAGAAACTGTGTGTTATACGTATTCAGTAAAATAGAAACAAGAATAAAATCGCATATGGACTTTCATATGAAAAAATGGTCAATCTATCGAGAGTTTAGCAAATCCAATGTGAATGTTGAGGTACTTACTTAGTTTAATTTGGAGTCGTAGCTGTTGACTTTTATCTTAGTTAATGTATAGAAGTATCCTACGGCTGTGATAAGTAATCATCATAATCATCATATCTGCCGAAAGACGTCCAATGCTGGACATAGGCCTCCCCCAGAGAGTGCCACAATGAGCGGTCCTGCACCACCCGCATCCAGCGGACTCCCGCGACCTTTACCAGGACATCAGTCCACCTTGTGGAGGGCCTACCCACGCCGCGCCTTCCGGTACGTGTTCGCCACTCGAGAACCTTTCCGCCCCAACGGCCATCGGTTCTACGTGCAATGTGCCCCGCCCACTGCCACTTAAGTTTAGCGGTTCGGAGGTCTATATCGGTTACCTTGGTTCTGCTTCGGTTTTTTTTTAAAGACTTTCCAGTGAAGAGTGTCCCTAGTCTCACCTGATGGTAAGCGACGACAGAGCTTAAGATGGAGCTCACTGGTTCAGTAATAGCTTATTCGCTCTTGTTTTGAAGGCACCTAGATCGTAGTTCTCAGGAAATACAGATGAAGGGAGCGAATTCCATTCCTTAGATTGTCTCATTTCTGATGCGATCACGCAGATAAACTCCCAGCATAGCCCATAAGTAATAGCGAATTAAAATTGTTACAGTATGAAGATTTACAAACGAAGCTAGCAGCACCGTACCAGCTGCAGCCCAAACCAGACGCCCGAGACCTTGGTTTCGGCAAATACTTCACCGATCACATGCTCAAGATCAACTATCAAGAACAACTGGGCGGGTGGCAGAAACCAGAGATCCTTCCCTTCGAGAACCTCAGCATCCATCCAGCGGCGAAGGCTCTACACTACGCGATACAAGTACGTAGCCATGTCACCAGCAGGTCGATCACGTAACGCATTGTACGAACGTCGGGTAGGTCTGAATGTCACTTTTTATATGGAAAATTGACAGTTAAATTGGACCGACGCGCGTTCGGAACGTTACGTGATTACCCCTCTGGCCCGAGGATGCGCTGAGTCAAGAGTGAGGGACCCGTTTTTTTTATCTGTCAACACCACAGAACACTTATTTTATGTATGTATTTTATGTCTCAGATCTAAAACTAACTTAAATATCCTATTTTTATTGTGGTTTGTATAATACTAAACTTTTATCGTCAAGGAATTCGTCTACCGAGTAATAACAATGTTCTATTAATAGGTTCTTTAGTTGAGTCTTAAATACCTCGTCACTAGGTTGCAATTTGATCACATCTGGAATATTGTTAAAGATGTGTATGCATTTATACTGCGGTCCTTTTTTATACATAGCTAAGTTACATTTAGGTAATAATAGTTTATGTTGTAGGCTCGGTGGAGGACACGAGGTGGCGACACCGGGCCCGATGGAAATCGCGCGCCATTCCCCGCGCTATAGTATTTAGTGTTCTGTGGTGTGTGTTCAACACAACGAATCCTCAAACGTAGGGCTGGACTTGGAGGTCTGGCGGGAGGCCCTGGGGCAACAAAGGAGCGGAGGGAAAGAGGGGCTTATTGAGATTTATCAGGCAGCAGCCCCGCCTGCCCTACCCCAAATCCGGCGCTACTCCAATTAATAAATCGGCAATGCGCTTGTGGTTCTTTTGAAGTGGCAAGCGTCTATAGGTTACGGTCTGCTTACTATCAGGCAGGCCGTACGCTTGTTTGTGCCCGACGTAGTGTAAAAATACCGGCCAAGTGCGAGTCGGACTCGCGCACTAAGGCTACTACCAATTTCTATAAAAACCTCAAAAAACACGTTCGTTGTATGGGAGCCCCCTAAATATTTAATTTATTCTGTTTTTTAGTATTTGTTGTTATAGCGGCAACAGAAATACATCATCTGTGAAAATTTCAACTGTCTAACTATCACGGTTCATGAGATACAGCCTGGTGACAGACGGACAGACAGACAGACGCACGGATAGCGGAGTCTTAGTAAAAGGGGCCCGTTTTACCCTTTGAGTACGGAACCCTAAAAAAGAAGACGATCAAATAAAAAAACCGTTCCAATTTGAACTGTAACTCGGTTCACTGGAACACAAAATCAGGGGACACGCGAGAGTTGTTTATGTCTTCCTTTCTAGAATACACGCGCATACGCATTTGGAACGCAATACCAGTGTAAACAAATGTTCTTATCAGTTTATTCTCAATTTTGTTGGGGGTAACGAGAAATGTGAATAATAGCATAACATAGACGCTCTTTAAATATTATTCGTGGATGTACAAGGCCAATGATGATGATGAAATAATGATAGCATATATGGCCAAACTTTTCATTACCTACCCAAACATTTTTTTACTTGTTTTTATTCAAAATATAAACTATGCTACATTTATTGCTTTCTTCTTACTGAAGCCTCAATTAGGCTTATTTGCAAGAATCAGTTTTGCGACTTAATTATTTTTATAACTAGTGTTAGTTTGATATCTAGTACATTTCTTCTTCTTCTTATTCTTCTTTGGCCTCGCCTTATCCCGTTACTCGCCTTTCCCAATCATGCGGCGCCACTTTTTTCGGTCCTGTGCGTCCTCTGTAGTAAGGCCCATCTCCTTCATGTCTCTCTGGACATTCGTCATCCAGGTGGCTGGAGGTCTTCCTCTTCCCCTCTTTTTTGTAGCCATGGATAGGCACTTTTTCACGACATGGTCATCCGTTCGTCGCAACACATGACCGTACCACCTCATCCTGGACTCTTTTATCTTGTCAGCTATTTTAGCAACCTTAAAACTCCCACGGACATACTCGTTGCGCACTTTGTCTTTGAGTGTAACTCCGCCGGCCCATCGTAACATACGCATTTCTGTAGTGTGGAGTTTTTGTTCGTGCGTCTTTTTCACTGCCCAGGTTTCTTATTTACTAATATTATTTATTAATATTTCTTATTTATTAATATTATTTCTCAGTGCTGGTGTTATGATATGACACTTATGACAACCCATGTAATGTTTTTTAAGTATTTTTTTACATGCGTTTGGATTCTCTGTTCTCTGTATTTTGATTAATATATGTAATGGTAGTTGGTTAAGTATATGAAGTAGTTAACAGGAAATCTGAGGTACATTTGCCATATATATTCTTATACACATTAACTTCACAGGACTTAAAAAAAATCGCTTCTAGAGCACATTAGGGTTATAATAACAGTGAAACATTTACGGTTTCGGAAAAAAAACTATACAAATATAACTAAGGACAAATAAGTCATTAGGGAAACAATGTTTATTTATTTATTTTATTTAGGAGAACCAACAGCTATATACACACAATAATCATTGACAGTAGATACAAAGGGCCAATTATAGGAACTCACAGGTAGTCACATTGTATTTTAACTTAGGTTCTAACTATAGTAATGCCTCACACTAGCGCAACCACACAAGAACGAGAAATAAACAAATGAAAATTATAACAACACGAGAACGAAAAACAAACAAAACGAAAATTCTAACAAATTGTAAGGCTAAATTTTAGCCCAACACGAGAACGAAAAACAAACAAAACGAAAATTCTAACAAAGTGTAAGGCTAAATTTTAGCCCAACACGAGAACGAAAAACAAACAAAACTAAAATTCTAACAAATTGTAAGGCTAAATTTTAGCCTACCGCTAGTAGGCCAGTCATATTTGACCAGAAAAATCGCTAAAATCGTAAGCTAACTGCTAAATCTGCTTTTTGAATATATTGTTAGGGCCACTACCAGTACCGTACATCCAAGTTTGACCTGTGCTAACTTTGCAGCACTCGAAAAACCACGAAAATCGCACTTTTTTTGGTATTGTCAATATAAGTCCTAAACTATGCGGTCTTTTTTAATAAAAATCTACACGTTTTTTAGAGTATTCTAAAATCGCTACATTTTGTGAACAGAACCAGCTCTTTAAGTCAAATACTTACCGAGATACAGCTCTCTAAAAATTTGTTGTTAACCAACTTTAAATCGTTATAAATCCTAAACAGTAGTTTTAACTAAAAAATGATTGAATAAACCTAATAATGATTTTAAAATACCTATTCAACGATACCCAACATAACATATTATCAATCGATTAGTTTTAATTTTGCAAGTGTCACTGAAGAAATAACAATAATCAAAATTCAAAATGGCGGCCACCAGACGCAAAATTATAAAAAAGAAAAAAAAAGTTTACGAGTTAAGTCATGTTGGGTATCGTTGAATAGGTATTTTAAAATGATTATTAGGTTTCTTGAATATTTTTTTAGTTAAAATGACTGTTTAGGATTTATAACGATTTAAAGTTGGTTAACAAGCTGTATCTCGGTAAGTACCTATTTGACTTACAGAGCTGGTTCTGGTCACAAAATGTAGCGATTTTAGAAAACTCTAAAAAACGCAAAGATTTTTACTAAAAAAAACCGCATAGTTTAGGACTTATATTGACATTACCAACAAAAGTGCGAAATTTTCGTGGTTTTTCGAGTGCTGCAAAGTAAGCACAGGTCTTTCGAAGCTGCAAACTTGGATATACAGTACTTGTAGTGGTCCTAACAACATATTAAAGAAAGCAGAACTAGCCGTTAGCTTGCGATTTTACTGGTCAAATATGACTGGCCTATAGTATAAACAGAAAGCTCAAAGAAAAGTAATAGTGAATAAAACAGAAAATGGCAGCACGCTCACTTAAAATACCTCTCGACCAGATTACGCCTCACGTTAGGAATTTTACAGTTGAATACGAGTATATCGATATCCAGTTCAAATGACAACCTGTTTATGTCATAACTGGCGCGTCTCAAAAAACTATTTTGCCTATATTTGGAAGATGCATTTCTGATTGCTATAGGGGGATGGTATCTCTTAGACCGAGTTGGAGTATTGAAATACAGTTTGCTCAGCAACTCAGGATGTTATGCCAGTAGTTTGTAAATCATGAATATGTGCATAAAGTTTGCATTTGCTTTTGCAGTTGTTCGAAGGGATGAAAGCCTACCGAGGAGTGGACGACAAAATTCGGTTGTTCCGACCCGACCTGAACATGAAGAGGATGAACCTCGCGGCGCACCGCTCCGGCCTGCCCATCTTCAATGGGGAGGAACTCATCAAATGCATGAAGAGACTAGTTCAAATCGACCAAGAATGGGTACCACATTCGGAAACCTCCACTCTCTACATCCGACCAACGCTTATAGGAACAGAGGTAAGTTCTCCAATGCCTTTACCAGCGTACCACATTCACTACTTAGAGTATAGATTTCTACAGAGGAGCTATACGAGTAAGCGTTGCCACAATAAGGGACAGAAATACTCCTATGCAGTTAAATTAAGAACTCGTCTTAAAACGGCTTACCATTAACAACCTACTTAATTTGAGCGGGTAATGGTTTATTTGCCGCAACCTCATACTAACTCAGTTGCGGCAAATAAAAAAAAGTGGAACTATGACAAGGACATCGAATGATATATCCCTTTCCATCACACTTATTGAGGTTTTACCATATATTCAAAATCAAATCAACAAGCGTAGCGCTCCGAATTAGTTGGCCGTGAATGTACTAAAGATCTTCGTATGCGATTTATTCCGTATCGCATATACTTTCGAGGTTTTATCTCTACACGCCTCCGTATTATCTTATAAAAAACAATGCTTATCAGTAGGCGTTAGATTAAACGAGCAAATAATTATCTTAAAATTTTAAATCTAAATCAACAGGAGGCGCCAAAAATGTTAACACTGGTCGGTGACTTGTTATCAGTGCTGCGCTAAAGTTGAATATTGCACAATCATGATAATTTAAAATTTCACGTATTTCGCTAATTGGACCTACTTACCTAGTTATTATACTTACATTTATAATCTTTATCTATACTAATATTATAAATGCGAAAGTGTGTCTGACTGTCACCTCTTCACGCTTAAACCGCTGAACCGATTTAGATTGAGATAGTTTGACTACGATCTACGATATAAACGAGTTCCGCGCGGACGGAGTCGCGGGCAGAAGCTAGTAGGTCCATAAGAAATACCTTCTTTATTAGCAACAAGGCCATCGAGTGGCTGACAAACCTGAGAATTAATTTATAGTTATTATGTTTCTGTTTTAAATGCCATACGATTAAATAAAATAGTAACCCAGTATACCTTTATTAGTAATTCATAAAATAGAAATTGTTACTTACCAAAAGTTATTCAACAGAGTTACAAGTAAGTAGTTTGTTTATGTCGTTATTATTCGTTTCAATTCACAGTGACAGATATACAGCCCGGCCCAGTTAGGTATATAATCCACCAGAATAAGTCAAACAATAGTTTTGAGTGACATATTTTGCTCGTATTCATTATTTATTACTTTTGAGAACCTCCCTCCTAGTGACTAAGACAATAATGAATATACCAACTATTGAATAAATCATAAGATACACGTACAGTCGCCATCACATACATAGGTACACTATAGGTGTTCAAAAATATCGGCACATGCACTCTAATACCTTGAAAATAGAGGTGTGTTCCGATGTTTGTGACGTGCTTGTTTGCTCCGATGTATGTGATGGCGACTGTACATCATATCATAAAATTTTTTGCAGGTAGTAATTTGAATCTTAAAAAATTATATCCATAATCGGTCATATGTTATGCATTTAATAAATCTATAATATACATATACGAACATCAACGTTAGTGACCTCGGCGGACTTTGAAAACACGGCTTATTTTGTAACGAGAAAAAAACCTTAAATATGGGTGTCATGTCTCTTCATAACTTAACAATACGGTTGATAGCAAACACGGTCAAACAATGTGCGCAATTTTCGCATTTGAGTAAACATCAAACTGACGCAATTGTATAAGAATTGATGTTCAAGGTCTGCTAACAATATTTATTCAACTGATGTAGTGAGTGTCGAAGTATTATTTGTCGCTGAAAGTCGCCAAGAGTATTTGAATTATGTTTTGTCAGAAAGTCATTGAGTCAAGACCATATAACTTAAACCCCGATGAATCATTGCAATATGAATGGTGACAAGAAATCAACAAATCAAATGCAATGGTATTCGAGCCCTTTATATCGGAAAATGGAAGGCGGGCCCGAAGCGTACACCTTGCACGGTCGAACTCTAAAAGGGGCTGGACACCTTATACCGTGTCGCTTTAAAGTCATGTTTAAACTGCCATACGAAGTTGTCAAACGAGTGAAAGCGACAAGGTATCAAGGTGTTTATCTACTTATGAGTTCGACTGTATTTACTGTACTAACGAGTTATCAACTTTATTGTAATGAGATAAGCCTCTAGTAATATTCGCTGTTGTTCATAAACTTTGACATTAAGTCAAAAACTCATGTCATCATGATGTGAGATTTCGTTGTCACGTTTATATCCGCTCGATTATAATATAAACAAATCTGAAATGGGTAAATTGCACGCGATTCAGCGACTGTCGCACTGGCAAAAAAACACATAGAACCGATTCTTTCATAGAACGCTATTTAACCGGTCTTATTCTCAGCTAAACCTTAATTCAGACTATACGTCACATTGAATTTAAACTATCGTAAGTCATGTTTAGAATTACACAAATCCCCCTACGGTTAAACTTACAGTACCTATCATTGGTCATTATGGGCTACATGATCTGCGCCTTTCTAGTGGACGGACCGACGCGGCCGCAGCTCACCCCTAAATGACTAGAAACATGTCGCCATTTACTAAAATAATCTACCGGTATCCTATCGCAATCACTAAATTTCATGCCCCAAATGAAGACCGTATCGTTTGTCCGAATTTTCATTTCGGCGAAAAGCCAATTTTCTCGAAGACCCCGAAGCTTTTGATTTATTTTTAATACTTGTCGTGTGGAACCCATTAGGTTAGGTTTGTTTTATAATAATCCTGAAAATGTCATGGCTTCAGAGAAAAACGGGTTTTAGAACAAACGATACTATTTTTAGTGATTCAGATAGGTAACCTAATCTACCACATTCCCGAGCACTAACGTGAAAAATAAACACTCAAAATAAACTTTGATATAATCAGGCGACGTTCGGAGTAATGGCGCCCGAGTCAGCATTGCTGTTTGTGGTGCTGAGCCCCGTGAGCGCTTACTACAAGACCAGCGGAGATGGCGCCGTGTCCATTTTCGCGGACCCTAATGTGGTGCGCGCCTTCCCCGGCGGCGTGGGCAACAGGAAGGTTGGCTCCAACTACGGGCCTACTATACGTGAGTACATCTTTTGTATCAGACAGACAGCACACAAGTTATAATATAAACAAATCAATATAAAATAGGGAGGGAACACAAAAAATCTAACGAGTCATTTGTTTCGTCATTAAAAAAATCCGAAACGAAAGTTTGGGCGCAGATAATTTAAATGAATATAAAGGTAGGCTTGATTAATATTATATCCTAAAAATTCCAAAGACGTTTCAGAAAACTGCATATAAATCGTTTCACTCAAAATACACAGGGTAAAAAAAAAGATAGTAGATTGTTAACCAAGGGTTGAAAGTAAAGGGGTGGTGAGATTACCCTCGAACCATTGGCGCTCTCACTTCATTCGAGTTAAGTGGGTCGCTTTCAACCCTTGGTTAACAATCTACTAATTAATTACAAACTCCGCCTAGAAATATAATTAGTGTAACGATGACAGATCAAGGTTACGGTCAAAATGTCCGACGCAAACTCAAAACTAATCTTTTGTATCTGAGCGCATGCGCATACAATAAACCCACGCGGCTCACATGCGTGCGTAGCGTGAGCTTATTTGAGTTGGCCAAATTGCATCAAAGTAGTTCAAAAAGCAACCCTAACGGCCAAGGTAAAAGACTCAAATCAACGGCCTGTTGTATAAACAGTCCGTCAAATTAAAAAATCTTAATTGGCAAGTTGATATGCAAAATTGTTTTTTGTACTCGTCGATTAAAATCTGTGTATAAAGATTTCATAGAGAATACTGCAACGTCACTCTTTTCATCGTTGTTACTTCCGAAACAAAAATAACTATTTCGATACGCTCTAGACAACCGAAAAAAAATTGAAAATAGAACTTCATATTTCAATAATATGTGTCCTTGTTTAAGGAGACTCGATCCGATACAAAATTGCCAATCGATGGCGTTTCGTCAAAAATCTACACTTGCTGCTGTATCCAGGGCATAAAAAAATAAAAAGCTACTAACTACAACTAGACAATACTACTTACGATATTTAGTTTTCCTATATACTCGTATTAACGACTTAAATTATTAATTTTAATGAACTCGTACAAAAAGTATTGTTCACAATAGTGTCTTAATCAAGCTTTTTAATCTCGTACCTTACTTAGACCACTCAGCAAGCTTCACTCTCGTTTAGGCCACGGCCTAAATACGGTACTCGACTAAAAAGCTGTCTATTATAACACGATTGTGAAAAATACAATTTCAAGCGCCTCTGAGGCTCTTAAAGAAGCCGATGAAAAAAAAATATATTTCATGACTAATATGAACATTTGAAATTCTAGTAGGAAACTAAACAATACGTCTGAATAAGTTTAAAACTAGGCTGTTTTCGACCTAAAATTTGCTGCTAATGTTGGTTAATAATGTAACGAAACTAACGAACCTACGGCGCTCTTTAAATGGTTAATTTACGCAGGTGTAGCGCGACATTTATTTCCGACGTTAGAAGACGTGGTCATGATCGCAAATGCTATGAATAATTTGTACAAAATGAGTAGGTATAGTTTAATTTTTAAGATACAATTTCAAGAAAGGAGTAACTTGTATTTGCACGAGTCCCTGCCTGAAAAAGTGTTATATTCAGTTTGAATCTATTTAGGTAGGAATTAGACATTTAGGTATAATCACGACTTACAGTCACAAAACTTAAACAATATAATTACTCGTATCTTATCTCTTATAATGTTCACGTAATTAGAATAATCTAATGGTGTAAAAAATTAAATTAAATTCTAAAACGTCCTATCTGAATCCACATCAAACACTCTCTTGTTTTTGGTCGTTGCATATTGGCTATCGTCTACATCATATATTTATGGCTGTATTCATACTAAAACCAATTTTAGCTAAAATGTCATTAAAATTTGTTTGTTTAAAAATATATTAAGTTCATGTCACTGTATAAACTGCTTTAATCATCTAATTTCCGAAAAGTCCGCCTTTTGTACTAATTTTTTTTGTGCAATCAAATATAAATAAATAAAATAGTGGCTCTGTGAGATGTAGAAATCGAGAGCCTGATAAAAAAAAATGTTTCCTCAATTTCTAGAATCTGAATCGACAAAAATAGAGAAGTCGGTTGAGAAATGCGACCTGTAAAGGAGAACAGCTTGATAAACGGACATACAACATACATACATACATACACCAATGTTGGCGCAAGCTGGAGCAGAGAACCCCGTTCGCTTTGCTACCTCGTTCAATAAATAAATATTTGTCTACCGTTGTATAGCGTACGGTTCTTGTGTTGTTTTTATTTCTTTTAATGAACAATATATTCATGTTCATTTATTACTTGATGAAAATTACAATATAAATTTGCATAAATATCAAAATTACAATAATTTCTACCATGGTCTTCAATTACAATAATAAAAACTTAATGAGTCAACTGTAAATACTAGTAGTTTATGTGACTGTACATAATGAAGGGCATTAAACACGAGTGTGTTAATGCCTAATTATGTACAGTTACATACACTACTTTATCTATCCACATATCATAAGCCTCCATGATGAATTCAGGAGCCGCATATTATGACCAGCATCGCGGCGTTGTTTTCTGGCAGCTGTCATAGTATTTTTTTTAATTCAGAGACAAACTAGAGTCGGCGCCAACTGTCATATCGTTCAATATCTTACTTACGTGCGACATTTGTCAAATTTGTATGCAAATTGACAATTCAATTCGAACTAAACGTCTTCTCGACTGATATTACAATACAGGTCAAATCAAATTGCTTTGTTTTTCAGAGGTTTTCGAAATTTGAATGTAATAATAGAATCGAAATCGATGTTATTATTTAACAATAATAACATTTTCACAGATAAGAAATTTGTTCTAACACAACAGACTGTTTTTATGGTGGTCATAATGTGCGGTTCTTGAACGCATCATGGAGGGTTTATGATATTTGGATAGATGCGAAAAGGATCGTCATTCATTACACACAATTCAAGAAGAATTGTCACTATTACATACATACATACATACATACATACAATCACGCCTTTATCCCTAAAAGGGGTAGGCAGAGCACACGAAACTTGTGTTCCAGTGCCACTTTTAGCATAAATGTGGGTATAAAAGATCGACAAAATGTGATGTCGCAGTGATAGGTTGCTAGCCCATCGCCCACAACACACTTCAACCCTGTTCCCATAGTCGACTCTTACGACACCCACGGGAAGAAAGGGGGTGGTGCTATTCTAACCCGACACCACACGGGATCACTAATAACAATGATTTGTAACATTGATAAATATAAAGAATATTTGCATTAAATTGTAAATCAATAACTCGGCGCTTGTGCTACATGCCACACACATCTATCTCTAATACCTATTAAAGAATATCACCAACATACTCGTATGTTTAGTAATGACGTCACATATTGTTTTCGACTAAGTTCTAACTAGGCGAACCATATTTGCGATCATTACAGACCTAATATTTTATCAATATTGTTATTACGACAGATAGTGGTGTTTATTTAACTGGTGCACCAGTTATAACCGGTTCGGATGTTGTTTGTTGACCCGCGCGTTGATTGCAGAGACCACGAAGAGGGCGGCTGAACTGGGGCACCATCAAGTCCTGTGGCTGTTCGGGCCCGACCACCAGCTCACTGAGGTCGGCTCTATGAACATATTCGTGGTCTACGTTAATGAGCATGGAGGTAAGTCGTTAGACCATCATTGTTATATGGATAATAATGTTTGGCAAAAAATGTTCCCCAAAGTATCACAACGTAAACTTTTTTTCCCAAAATTTTATTTGGCAAAAATTCAATTGTCAAAATTACTTATCGCAATTTTACAGTCAGCAAACCTCTTTTTTGGCAAGCGATTGTTTACATGGTCATGCTCTATTTTCCCAAGTTTTTTTTGGCAAATGTATGGTCAGAGTATAGGAAAGGGCGGTCAATAATATTTTTTTGCAAACAAGTTTTACCGCTCTTTTATAAAAAAAATGACCTCGATGAAGCTCCCGCTTTTGTCTTTTAACCTATCCGCGATCCAAGTCGGTTTTGCCACTACGTCCCTACTGCCTACGTTTAATATTTTGGCATATAATTTATGACAAAATAATACATTTGCTTAATAAAACCTTGATGAATTGAAACTTTGCCAAATGACAATTTGACCAAATTAATAAAATGCGAAATGTTAAATACCTTGCTAAAGATTCGTTTGGGAAATTTAACTATTGGGATAAGTTATTAGGGAGTATTTGCCGGCAGTACACCCATTGTTATCATTTGTACTCTTACGGCCGTATTCATAAACGTTCTACAAGCGTTTTCTAACTAAAATGGCGTTAAATTTCGTTTGTACGTATCTCTCACTTTGACATTTGTGTTTGTAAGAAGGGGACAAAGCACATTTTATTTAGCAGAGGCATTTCAATTTTTATGAATAAGGGGTTAGAGTATAGATATCTGGGCCAATCAACTTTTGGACCCACAGTATTTTGTCCGGTAACGCAAGATATAGAATTGTCATGTTTGTTAGAGAAACTGATATAAACCAGGTACCCAATTGTGTATAACGATGGTTTACACCAGCAGTTACGATATGCCACAGATTTTAGTTGGATTGATAGACACAGGTTTGAAATAGATTGATTTGAAAGTTTGTAAAAAGTAACACAGGAGACAGAAAAAGTGTGGGTGAAAAAGTTGATTGACCCATCTACAGAGGAGCTATAGCTATACGCGTGCCACCATAAGGGACGGAATAAATTAAGAACTGGTCTTAAAATGGTTGACGGCTTCCCACCTACTTAATTTGAGCGGGTAATGCTTTATTTGCCGCAACCTCATACTAACTCAGTTGCGGCAAATAAAAACAAGTGGAACTATGACAAAAAGAACAAATTATATATCCCTTACACTTATTAAACAAATGAATATTGGACAAAAAAAGAAACACAAATATGCTTATAAATCACGACCCTGCGTCCTGACCCTGAGCTAGGAAACCCTGTGTTAAAAGACTCAGTTTCGTATCTAAGCGCTCGGTCGCGGTATTAGTTTTACCATAGCGCCTCTGTAGAAATCTGTACTCTAAGTTCTGCACAGTTGCCATTAGCGGCCCATTTCACTAATCTGTACTCTAAGTTTGTACTGCACAGTTGCCATTAGCGGCCCATTTCACTAATCTATACTCTAAGTTTGTACTGCATAGTTGCCATTAGCGGCCCATTTCACTAATCTGTACTCTAAGTTTGTACTGCACAGTTGCCATTAGCGGCCCATTTCACTAATCTGTACTCTGAGTTTGTACTGCACAGTTGCCGTTAGCGGCCCATTTCACTAATCTATACTAGTTTGTACTGCACAGTTGCCATTAGCGGCCCATTTCACTAATCTATACTCTAAGTTTGTACTGCACAGTTGCCATTAGCGGCCCATTTAACTAAGCTAGAAGTTACAATTTTACTAGCCTAAACAGCAACACTAGTCAAATGGCCTGTCGTTAGGGGTCGAGCGCATTATTGTTGTTAGTTAAGATTTGTAAAATTGTAATTTGCAGTTTCGTGAAACGGGGCACAGCACGATTAGCACGTGTCAGATCAAATTATAGTAAGTCAGTAAATTTTACGACATTACTAACCGACATAAGGTCTAACGGATCTTTACGTATAAAACCGGGCGTAAATTAATTTGTCTAGCATTTGCATTTGTTCTGAAATTGTTCTATACGTGGCTATAAAAAATACAGACGTTTTTCAACGCCTACTCCCAGAACACATTATAATCTTTAATTAACGATAAACGCGTATGTATCTTATCTATAAATATTCACATAGATTTACTGTAAATACTGTAATATCCACTGCTTTACCGCGTGACCGATATTGTCATGTTATCTGAACGACGTTGACTCCTGGACCAGTGACCGGAATAATCTCGTTTCTTATCGGCAGCAGAAATTGGACCCTATTTACTCTTATAATAATTAGGTATTCCACTTTAACACAAGTAAATCGTGATGGTAGAACAAGATTTCAAGTTAAGAGCCCGTTCACGTGCTTGCTCCCTAGCGCCACTGGTAAATAATTGAGATTATTTAAATTTAACGATAGATATTTAAAAAAGTAGGCCGGCTACACAATGTATTTTGTTTTTAACACATCAAACTAGTTTTTACGTTGCTGGATTCGGCAATATATGCGTCAAAAGTTAAAACGGCCGTTTTTCTTTTGAGTTCATAGATCGACGAATCCAGCAACAATTTGTTTTTTTTTCTCATACGTGATTTTTTGCCGTTTTTATAGATAATTCGTGCGCGAGTCCGACTCGCACTTGGCCGGTTTTTTTTGTTCAAATTAGATTACACAGTATTACAGCGAGACACCAAGGCATTGTGAAATGCATGCACACAATGTTATTTAAGTAACATGAACTTATAATAACAAATAACTGAAGGCGGACGAAGTGTATCCAAAGCGCAAACTAGTGGTGATTTCCTGTACGCCACAGTGCGCGCTTTGGGAACTGCCAGTAAGTCGCGATTTCGTGGTCTAAAATTGTACTTTAACTGAGACAGAGAGGGCACGAAAAGGCTATAATATATAATTATACCAGTTGCGAGACCAGCTGGTGACAGTCTGAATCCCCGCGTAATGTTCGGCACACCCCGGTCACGAGTGCATAATTACGCCTCACTTCCAGGGAATTAAAAACCAGGATGCCAAGCAAAAACTTTGTCGGGTAAAGATAGGGATGACTTTGATCAAATAGGTTTTTCTCCGAAATCATTGTTTTTACTTGTGGGTGAACTGTGGCAGTGAATATATTAGTTATCTATCTTGCTGTATACTCGATTAAATCTTCTTCATTTCAAATAGTTTTGCTTTTATACTACATTCTAAATGATCAAAGTAGCCCCATTTTTTCCTAAAGTAACCCCAGTCTACCGGTAGTAATTATTTACTTATTACCTAACATATGGGGATAGTATAATTAATTATACCCATAGGTTTTTTTTATATAAACATCGCAAGAAAACCGTTTGGATTTTCTCCAGAAGCAAGGCGTAAGTGACCTCGTGGGGGCTCAGGACGCAGGGTCGTGATTTATAAGCATATAGACGCTGCCTCCATTTTGCTCCTAACTAGAGCCGTGTAAACGAGTTTTCACCTCACTAGCTCGGAAAGGCCTTTTTGTACGTTTGTTAACTATTGAGAAAATCGCTTTTTATCCACATGTGAAGAAAGTAGACGTAGAACGTTAAAAGTACTATGACGTAGAACGTTAAATGTTTATATTTGTTTTTTGTGAGTATATTTTATGACATATTTTTGTTTAACTTTTATTTTTAACCGTTTTTACTTTTTTTTTAACTTTTTTTTTACGTTTTTTTTTAAAACTTTTTTTTAACTTTTTTTATAACTTTTTTTTAAACTTTTTTTACTTTTTTGAAAAACTTTTTTTAAACTTTTTTTTTATTTTTTTTGTTTTTTTTTTACTTTTTTTTTACCCTTTTTCTTATTTTCCTTGCTGTAGTGAGGTGAAAAGATTTGTGTTATACACGGGTGAAAAGTTATTTTACGTCTCGTGTTTCAAATGAACACTCGCAGGTAAAATACAACTTTCCCCCCTTGTATAACAAATAACTATTTATGACAAAGGGGTTGTCAAATTCACGCGCATTGCGGATAATAAATCCCAATTTTCGATAGCGGTCGGTAGCTAGGGTTCTCATATGGACAAGAAAATTGAGGTGTGTGTCAAATATTCGCAGGACTTAGGTAGTGTCAACGCGTTTTATTGATTCCATTCCTAGCAGGTAATTGGCATATACAGGGTGTGGCCTGTAATAGGAGCAAAAAATTAAACGGTAGATTATTAAGCTTGTGAACAATTATTTCCACATGTAACCATTGAAAAAAAAAAACTTTTTTTTGATTTTTTTTTTCTTCAAAATAAGTTATAGTTGTTTTTTTTACTGTTCTGGAGTGCTATCAGCAACTTTTTATTTTAAAGACACTAAAAAAAATGAAATAAAAATCAAAAAATCACAAAATTATCCTTTGAAAACAAAAATGCAAAAACTATTATGACTCGTTACATGATGTTACCTCAAAATCCGCATTGACTGCTGTGCTATGATGTCGTGGTGCCAAGATACATTACTTGTAGGTCATAACTTTAGATCAAAATATCTTCGAAACCAAAAAATAATAAAATGAGTGGGACACAAGGGGTTACTACAAATGCTCTAAGGAAGCGTCCCTTTGAATATTTGCTCCTATTACAGGCCACACCCTGTATAAGGGCCTACCCATACAACAAACGTGATTTTTTTGCCGTTTTTATAGATAACGGTATAGTGGCCGGTTTTTTCAATCTCTATCGTTAAATTTAAATAATCTCAATCATTTACCAGTGGCGCTAGTGAGCACGTGAACGGGCTCTTAAGTTTCCCTATTTAGTCTGTCACGCTGATCTTCAATACTTACATACTATCGAAAGAGAAGGAAATAGTTTCGTACGCGTCAAAATTATAGTTTATTTTTATATGATATCCATACAACCTTTACATACCATAATACGAGTACAGGGTGTCAGATAAAAACATTAATATTTATTAGCGTATTTAGAAAAAAAAACTAATATAATAATAATAATAAATCAGCCTATGTACGACCTACTGCTGGGCTCAGGCCTCTCATGGCATGGATGAGAGAGTACTAGCAGTAGTCCCCACGCTAGCACAGTGCGGGATGGGGTAAAAAACCGTCCAAGTGCGAGTCGGACTCGCGCACGAAGGGTTCCGTATCATTATCTATATTAAGGACCGTATCGAAAAGAAAGTAGACAACTTTAGGCATCTCTATAAGCTGGTACGTACATGAAATCAAAAATATATATTTTTTAAATAACGAACTATATCCTTTTCTTTTAATTGCAACAAAAAGCAATTACTACTTTTGTCAAACTGTCAACATAGGGCGAATTAGCTTACACGTTCGTAAAAATATTTTGGACGATTGGTGCAAAATAAAAGGTATGACGATTACACAACTGATTAAAAAGTACAAGTTGAGTCCCGCGGGCGTGCACAAGATCTATACATATAATAAAGCTGAAGAGGGTCGAAAGTCTGTACATGGAAGATATTCGAAAAAAAATTGGCTAGGGATACTTAGAATCGATAACAGAACACGTTCCAACAGTTTTTAGAATTTTTGTCTGTTTGTCTGTTTATCTGTTTGTCTGTTTATCTGTTTGTCTGTTTATGTGACCGCGCATCACGTGAAAACGGCTAAACCAATTATAATGAAATTTGGTATAGAGATAGTTTTAGTCTTAAGAAAGGACTTAGGGTAGTTTTTATCCTGGAAATCAACCCCTAAGGGGATGAAATGGGGGGTGGAAATTTGTATGGAGCTACTTAAACCGCTGCACCGATTTGGATGAAATTTGGTATATGATTACTTTGAGTCCCGGAGAAGGTTAAAGGATAGGTTTCATCCCGAAAATTTACCTTTTAGGGGGTAAAATGGGGGGGTGAAAAATTGGATGTAACCCATTTTGATGAAATTTGGTTTAGAGGTAGTTTAAGTTCTGGAGAAGGACATTGGATAGTTTTTATTCCGGAAATCTTTCCCTGAGGGGGTGTAATTGGGGGTGGAAATTTGTTTGTGACACACTTTGATAAAATTTGGTTGAAAGATAGTTTGAGTCCTGGAAAAGGACATATAATAGTTTCTATTCCAGAAATCATCCCCTAAGGGGGTGAAATGGGGGTGAAAATTTGGATGTAGCCCATTTAGATTAAATTCGGTATAGAGATAGTTTGAGTCCTGGAGAATGACAACGGATAGTTTTTATCCCTAAAATCATCCTCTAAGGAGGTGAAATAGGGGGTGAAAATTTGGATTGAACCCATTTACGGTATAGCGGTAATGGGGAGTCCTGGGGAATATGAACATTATATAAGTAAATATATGTATGTGACGTTCCAAGGGTAGAGGTACCTTATGGCGCCTTTGAAGATGTTTTCTAAAACGGGGTAAAAAAGACGTTTTGTTATGGCTATTTTGAAAACTATTAGATGTAACATTTTGTTGAAGTATTTTTATTTTTAATATAAAATGTTTAAATTACAAGTCAGTTAATTTAATCCTACGGTTTAGTAAAAAAATGTCCTTACGGCCGTATGATATGAAAATATGCAAAACCGATTGAGATGAAATTTGGTATAGAAATACTTTGAATTCCGGGGCCTTCCCAAAGAGTCCTTACTAAAGATCGTTTTTATCTGGAAATTCATCACCTAAGGGGGTGAAAAGGGGGGAGAAAAATACGATATAAACGAGTTCCGCGCGGACGAAGTCGCGGGCAAAAGCTAGTAAGAAATAAATTTGGTGACTTCTGTACTCTCCAAGGTTTGAAGAAAACCGGGGACAACCGACTTGGCATTAGAAAATAAAGTCGTAAGAGTGTTTAAACAAAATCCGTCCCTTTCAATTCGAGATGCGGCAAAAAGAGCCAAAACTTCTTAGGCTATGAAACAAAGAGTCAAACTAAGATGCAACCTAAACACCAAAAAAAAAAACAAAACAACCAAAACGAGATGAAAATCAAACAATAGCTATCAGAAAACTGGCAAGGAAATTATACGACCGTATATTGACCAATTAAAATCAGTGCATTATAATGGATGACGAGACCTATTGCAAATTGGACTTTAAAGCCTTACCAGGACCTCAATTTATTACGGTGCCGGCTTATAGAAGGTTACTCGAAAACATAAGGCCATCAACATCGAGAAGCACATGACTAGCACTTTATTTTGGCCAGACGTGGCTTCTTGTCATTACTCTAAAACAACGAAGGAATGGCATAAAGCCGATAAGGTAGAAGTAGTGGATAAGGAGATGAATCCTCTCAATTGCTCAGAAGTTAACCCAATTGAGCGATATTGGTCTTTCATGAAACGACACCTATAAAAAAACGTCAAAGCTGCCACCTCAGTTGGAACAGGACGACATCAAATGTGTCATAATCATAAGTGATCGTCCAGAATTGAATGAGACACATCAAAACGAAAGTTAGGTTGCAGGCAAAATATATATAATACGACGAATTCATTCAAAACAGTTTTTTTATAAAGACCTTATTTTTCAGTTTCTTTTTGTTTAATTATCAGTTTTCACACAGAATAGAAATAATACCATTTTGAAGTTGTCAACTTTCGTTCCGATACCGTCCTTAACGGCAAAATAATCAAGTTTGTTGTATGGGGGCTCCCTTCAATATTTATTTTATTCTGTTATTTAGTATTTGTTGTTACAGCCGTAACAGAAATACATCATCTGTGTAAATTTTAACTGTCTATCACGGTTCATGAGCTACAGCCTGGTGACAGACGGACAGACAGACAGACATACAGACAGACAGACAGACATACGGACGGACAGCGGAGTCTTAGTAATAGGTTCCCGTTTTACCCTTTGGGTACGGAACCCTAAAAACTAGTTTTAATAAAAAACTCTAAATAGCATTGGCATACTATTTATTGAGTAACTACTGTAACTAGAACGAGGCAACAGAATTAATGTGAGAGTGCCCCTTTACATAATTATCTGCATCACACATTATTTACAAGACGTATAATGTAAACGGGCGTTTAGGGGTCAATAACATAACGATAACGGTGGACGTGACCGCTTCATATCGGCACTGATGTAAAAAAACAGAGTTTCATCAGAAACACCCGTTTTAACAGAACAACCTTGTCTTTACCCTTGTTACACTTGGGATGAGTAGACTTTGATACTTACTGAAGTTAGAGACTATCTTGCCCGAGCAATACAGGTTTTATACCCGTGAGTCATGGGTAATTTCATACTCTCTCTCACTCTCTTTTGTATTTCGCGCGTGACAAATCCAATATGATATAGGTGAAAATCATAAGTAAAGTCCCTTTGTCACGTATGTGTGTACGTGTGTGAGTCTCTATACTTATCTTTCTCTATGACCTATACGCTCTAGGTTCAGTAGGACCCTCGACGCGATATATATGTACTTCCTTAAAGTAAAATGTAATATTGTATCTTGCAGACAAGCAGCTAAGCACGCCGCCGCTCGACGGGTTAATTTTGCCGGGTATCACACGGCGGTCGATTCTGGAGCTGTCCAGCCAGTGGGAGGAGCTCACGGTCAAGGAGGAGGTCATCACCATGAACCAGATCATCAATCTTAACAAACAGGGACGGGTGAGTAGCTGGCATGATGCTCATTGACTTACTACCCCTGATACGACACGAAAATAATAATACCACGTCCGAGCGAGATGGTCTTATACACTTCTCAATAAGTGTGACGGAGAGAGATATCCTTATCCAGAGCTTAACCCGTCATCACCAACAGAAAAGATCTTTTGAAGTCTTCGTCTATGTCGATAACCGTGTCACTCATATACCTATTGTTGGCACCTCTTGCGAAGCAAGTTGAATCTTATTTCATGGCATAAATTCCGCTATCTCAACAGCTGCCATTCAATATGTATTTTACTCTACTTTGGTTAATAATTTAGCATAGTAACCTTGTGGACACTATACCTATACACTATACAAAAGTGACACTGACATTTTTTTGTAAAATATGATTATGAACCTGATTTGAAGCATGAAGGTGTTCTTGGCGCCGTGGGCACGATAACACGCACCACCTTTAGGTGTTTTTGGCGTCCATAGTGTTAGGGATTTTTCAGTGGTAATGTGTAACATTGATTGATGTGTGAAGAAGTAGTTGAGGGCACGCATGAATGCAGGATGGCCGAGTGTACGAATTGACCGTGTGCATGAATCGAAGTGTATGATGTAAGGATGACAGATGTGTTAGAAGAAGAAAGAAGGATGTAATATGAATAAGATTCAAGTGGACAAACAGCACAGCTCTTAAATTATATCAAAAATGATAGGTATTTAGATCCGTTTGTTGTGACAATTGTATATTTGTTCATTTTATTGTTTTGAATACAATGCTGTGATAGTAACCTATATGTAAGATTCTGAAGGCGACTCAATAAACATAAAGCCAATCGTAATAGACACAAAGCCTTATTACTGTTACCTACTTAAAAACAGTTTAATGCATTAATGTCATTACGTTCAAAAAAATCTTTAGCGGAATAACACAAGAATATTGTTCTAGTAAATAGTAGTAAAGCTTAATAAAATTAGGCATATTTGTTTGCCTTTTTCTTTTGATGTAATAAAAAAAATCGTCGCCATCCCTATTAAATAATGCATCAGTTCGATAAGCGTTTGTATGGAAAGTTTACGCTCTCGTTCCTCCTTAAGGCGACGTGAGCTCCAAAAACAGATTTTTAAGAAATCGTAGCTCTTGTTTGGAGTATAAAACGGCTGCTCTAAATTTAATTAGCAATCTTGAGGCCGTTTTCGAGGGAAATCAGCTATTCGAATCCTGAGATTTTGACTTTCGCTCGATAGCAAAAAATCACGAACATAGGTCTAAAATACACTTTAAAAAATCGTAACAAATTATGCACAACAGCTAAACATATTAAAATTGGTTTTAAAAATCGGCAACGAACCTACGTCCCCTTTTCGTGGTCTTCTCTCCCTCTCACTGAGCATAAGCGTGAGCGAGATGGAAGTGCGTGTTTGGAAGCGTGGATATCATGTTTTTTAATTTTAATTTTTTGTGCATTTTAATAAATAAAAAAGTAATAGCTGATTTCCCTCAAACATGACATTGCCGATTTTTAGAACCAATTTTAATATGTTTAGCTGTTGTGCATAATTTGTTATGATTTTTTAAAGTGTATTTTAGACCTATGTTCGTGATTTTTTTCTATCAAGCGAAAGTCAAAAACTCAGGATTCGAATAGCTGATTTCCCTCGAAAAAGGCCTCAAAATTGCTAATTAAATTTAGAGCAGCCGTGTTATAATCCAAACAAAAGCTACAATTTTTTAAAAATCAGTTTTTGGAGCTCACGTCGCCTTAAGCGGTCGACCTCTATCTTCGGTGTCGTCCTCCGAAAAGCCGCTATAAAAAGTAATTTACTGTGAACAGTTACTGGAGATGTTCGGCGCGGGCACAGCGGCCGTGATCACGCCCGTGAGCCAGATCGGCTTCCTCGAGAACAACATCCACATCCCCACCATGCAGCAGCCGCAGCCCGTGTTCCAGCGGCTCAAGGACACGCTCATGGCCATCCAGTACGGACACATAGAACATCCATACACCGTCTGCATATCATAGTGACTGTGTACGGACACGAGACATTCTTTGCCGTGTGTTATGACAATTATTTATCGAAAAGTATTTAATCTCTGGCACGTTTGAGCGGGCACCGTCTCGTGGTTAAGTGACATGAACTTTATGATAGTGCTCTTATCGATTGGTGCCGGACCATGACGCACTGCGAAGCGCTGCGTGGAACTTATTTCTGCAATCTCTAGTTTTTTATTTTAGCGTAAGACCATTTTGTATAATATAATTTAAACGTTGTACACTCAGCGTCAAATACTCTGTAGCAGTCAAAGTGGCCAAATAGTTCGGTACACCATACTAAATATATGGTTGCTACAAAGTATTTGACGCTGAGTGTACAGTAAATGTTAATTCAACAAGAAACCAACCCACATTTGGCATTTTCGTTAAAAAGATCCGTTTACTTTTAAAAGACAAAACTCGGTAAATATTATTTCATCATCATCATATCAGCCGAAATACGTCCACTGCTGGACATAGGCCTCCCCCAAAGAGTGCCAACGTGACCGGTCCTGCGCCACCCGCATGCAGCGCAGCGGACTCCCGCTGAAATATTATTTCACGCCAAAAAAATATCGAAAAGCATGAAACTGTTTTTTTATAATTTTGGCAGCTGCACTGTTCCTTCTGAACCTCGCAGCGCACACTGGAACGCTATCACCGACATCGATACGAGTATGTACCAGTGTGTAACTGCCATACGATAAATAAATAAATTTATAATTTTGCATTCTAACTTTGTTAAAAATGTTAATAATAATTTTTGTACACACTTTTTTCTCAAAACTGCTAGTGTGGGTTGGATCCTGTTTGCAGGACTGCGTCCAGTTGTTCTGTAGTAACGTTAGAAAATTGTAAGGTATTCTATTTAATTTAATGTAATTTAGTTTTTAATAAGCGCTAGTGATCAGTTTGAACAGAAATCTAACTTTAATTGAGCTAGAGTCTCTTTTGAGACGATTTGTGTATCAAGCACAAGTTATACCAAAATAAATGCTATTAATTTATTAGAAGACTTGTGTGGACAATTTAGTACTGGGCGGTAAATTCAAGCAGCTGATTTCTGCCTTCAATAGGGAACATTACGCAAAACTCTTCGTAGGTGGCGACACTAGCAGCGTTGACATTGTATCTCGTTCCCACTTGCGGTATTGTCTATGCAAGCATCCTTGTCACTCGTTTGACAATCAATTGTGCATGTGTGTGTGAATCCCTATATTCCTATACTGGTTTACTATTAGTGGTAGTGCTGCCTCTGGCGGCAGAACATTGCAGTAATGTTCCCTATTGTTTTCCTTCATTGCATACTTACAAGAACCAAGGAGTACTACTCGTACTACAAGGAGTGCTGGTGGGCGCCGGATATCACCCAGTTTTTGTGTTATAAATGTTTAACGACAAACATTTTTGTATTTTCTAGTCTATTACATGAGAATCTGTATGAGTTTGTTAAATATTTATAAAATATACGTTTTTCTGATTTCTTGTTATATTCTTTTACATTCCGTATTTTATATATTTAATCTTTTACATAGTTTTTACGACACACTTCAGTAATTAAATCGAACATCGAATAACAAGCCTTTTTAATACACTCTCGTGTTTGAGACAAATCTAAAGCGAAATTTACACATGCAAGAAGTTGCATGCAAGTTTAACCCTTTACCAGGCCCCTAAGAACTAGCGTGTCTTCATACGTACTTTATATACTGATACAACCGTATTGAGCGCCTTGTAAAAAATGTATTTATGAAAGTCGGAGATGTTCCTTTAAACCAGAAATAAAAATGTGGGTTACGGTTATCCCATCGCCTGTCTAAGTAATTAACTGTCATACTCGATTTTGTCGTATTATAATTCTTGATCAGGCGAAAGGGATATATTCCTCCCACATCTTATATCGGTTATCAAAGTCAAGGTTTAACTCCAAAGTCTTCAGGGAAAGTCTTTAAAAGGAGATTTTATAGCTAGGTACATAAATTCGCTCTCGGTTGAACACAAAAACAGTTTTATTACTTACGTGAGTTTTTATGACATGACAAGACAATTTACCGGGCCATGGGAAGAATAGCTCCCGCACAGTTAAACTCTAATTAGGCCATGGGACCCCACATCCTAATTCCGGTCATACACAATAATACATGAATATTTAGCAATGATTACGATTACATTACCTTTCAACACACAAAATCTATAAAATATCAAAAAATTGTTCGACCTATGTACTTCTGTTCCATAGCAATTAAGGAAAGTGTTCGAAGATTAGAGTTCAAGTGAATTTAAACGGCTGCCAAAGATATATTACGTGATTTAGAAGCGTGTTGTGAGTGAAGATTATAAAATACAATTTTCGGGGATTGACAAAATATTTTGTAGGAGGTTTGGAGTTAAAATCTGACTACGGTAACCAATATAAGATGTGGGAGGAATATATCCCTTCGCCAGGGTTAACTACATTGCGGGGTTTGATAGATCAATTGAACTCGGCATCCTCGGTAACCCGCAATGTAACGAAACTTCTTTACTACGACATTTCTTGTATGTGTATTTAGCGCTTAAGGATAGGTACAGTCAGCCTTATACGTTGCTGAACACCTAAGTATTACCTTGTCTATTTTACATGACGTTTAATGCGACACGGTACAAATGTGTTAAGCCCCTTGTGAGGCTGACCGTACCTCATAGGCATGGACGGATGGGTGGAGATAGATAGATCATGGGATCCCCATTCGTCTAGCTGTTTAGGCTGTACAGCATGACAAAGGCGTTGTCACACACGCATATATACCTGAATTGGAAATGCATTATAGGTAAGAAAACTTGAGTAAAGCCCTTTGTAAGAAGTTATGACTTTTTCATATAGACAAAACAAAGGTTTAAAAAATTGTAGCACAAACCAAACAAATGCCTATTCAAATATGTCATAACTACAAGACGGGTTTTACTTAAGTTTTTTTACCTATATCTACCCTCTTATCTTCGGCAGTTGGGTTGGGTGATAAAGTGTAGGTAAGGGCCAACGCAAAAAAGCGCGCGGGCGCTCGCGGCGAGCGGTTTAGTATTCGAAGCATGCGTCCGCGCGATGTTTTAACGTCGGCTCCAAGTTCACAGAAACAACACAATCAGAAAGTGAAAATTTTAATAATTACCAACCAGTTATTGCCTTTAAATCTAATAAATAAATACATCCACCGACCCGTACGCAGAGTTACTCCGGTGGGAGAGGCAGGTCATCATCAAATTCTTCCACGTTCTTCTTTCTAGTCTCATTCCGGTGGACGCTCCGGTTCAGAGACGGCACTTCCTGGATGGAATCCCCAGAATGTCCCCTGAAAACAACACCAACAACTTTGTCTTGTATTGACGTCCAATGTAAATACATGGAAGATATTTATTCATTCATATAAAGAGAGACTACCAGTCTAGCGTGACCAGATAGGCGGTCCCCAGCAACTTGACATTAGAGTATTTTACCAATAGAGTTCTGGCAGATATTTTTGCACTACTTGTGATGTCAGATAATATTACGGTGACCGCATAGACGCATACCTAATAGTCGAGCAATGAAAAGACCAATCTTCGCTTTTATTTCAATGCCGTGAAGATTCGAAAGTAACTGGCTTTTTCATTCCCCGACCGTATCTATATTAAGTCCTTACCAATTTCATAATCCTTATCATATTACGAACCTCAATTCGAATGGAATACCCTAATTTCTGTAAATACCGTACGCCTCATTTAATCGTAATAAGGCCAATTCACGAAGAGGCCGCGGCCAAAGAAAATATATAAGTACTACACTACATCGCGTTGTATAGTAGCGTAAAATTAAAAAGCAGTACGTTCAACTGCGTGTTCTTATTGCGCATTTACCATACCTCATAAGCGTATGCATGAAGGTGAAATGTTTAATTAATTATCGAGTTCAATACTCAGACGGTCCGACCCGTGACGTCGTCGGCGCCATGTGAGCCGCGTGTGGATTTCCGCATGTTACTCGCCTTTTTGTTACGTCATTATTAGATGCAATCGATTTATTCTATTGCGTCTTTCCCACGAGCATATAAATAGCCGTTGAAACACGACCTTTCAGCCGATAAACTAGAACGCGACAATCAAGGTTTGAAGACAACACAAATGGTTTTTGATCATTTGAGCTTAAGTTGGTACCACCTACTTACCCACAAAGTATAACATACTTATACATAAGTTTACATGCTTAGTCAAACTGTTTTAAATAAAGTAGGTAATAAAACTATCATTGCATTGAATAAAATGAAACTGGTATCTATTTGTTTATTCATAACATTTATTCGTAGCGACGGCCTTGTTGTGCTATACATTTACCCTCTTCACTGTTTCTTAATTAACTTTTCTGAACATATTCAAATAAAAATCAGGCTGTTTTTAATAAATCAAAGATACCTATACCTAGAGGGTGTCCGGTAATTAATGGCCAACCTTCGAGCCACGAATAGGGCACCTTAGACTGGTCCAGAAAATCGACTTTAAGGTTTAGTCCCCTGGTTTTCGAGATAGGTATTCGCACTTTTCGAAGAGCGAATTTTACCAAACCAAGGTGTTCAAAAGTGAACATTAATAGCAACATCTTTATTTGTAAAGATGTAAATGGCATGTGTTATACCATTTTAGAATCAGTATTAGATAAACAATTTTTTATTCACCACTAACGCTTGCTTAAAAAAACTGTTGTTGCTATTAATGTTTACTTTTGAACACCTTGTTTTGGTAAAATTCGCTCTTCAAAAAGTGCGAATATTTTGAAAATCGGGGGACTTTTACTAAACCTTAAAGTCGATTTTCTGGACCAGTCTATGGTGCCCTATTCGTGGTTAGAAGGTTGACCATTAATTACCTGACACCCTGTATAGTTTAATTAGGTAACTTCATTAGATGTAAATTTATTGACTGGAAGAGATCGCTAGTTAGCGATAAGACCGCCTGTTGTTTACCTGTATTGTAATCTTTATGTTCTGTACTATGTCATTTTTTAGGTGTGCATTCAAAAAAAAATTGTTTAATTCAGACCGAGATCCATAATAGTGTTTTTGTTTTGTATTAATTCACCGTGTTCTTGTGTGGCTATAGGTATCTTAGGGCCTGTCTAGAGCCATTAGGGGCTGTTTGCGTATTGATTAGTGTTTAGAGCGAGTAAAAAACCAAACACAAACACATGACAAAAAATGCTTCTCTCAACAATACGCTCACGCCCCTTTCTATTAACCAGCACTGACAACGATAGTAGAATCAAACACTCGCTGCGCGTATGGCACTAAAATATGGCAATGGGACACCTCTGTCGCACCAATCGCACGTATTAAACAACGACGTCAAAGATACACTTTTGGAACTATTATATAAGTAATCTGTGGTATAAGGCCGAAATCTGGAAGCCACCGGGCAGAAGGGCGACGAGAACACTGCCGCTCGTCGCCCCGCTGGCCGCTGGCATCCAGACCGCGGCCTGATACACTCTTCGACAAATGTAACATACATATATAGATAGTACATAGTAGATGATTTGATAGAATTCAAAAAAAGCCTGTTTACCCTTTTAGTAAAAAAAGCCTATTATTCATATTTTACGGATTGTGAACTATAATAATATAATACTTACTCTAAATTAGATGCATGCTGCTCCATCTTCTCATAAGTATTTGTATGCCATATGGCAAAACATAGTGGTACATAATTTTAAGTTCTTTGACCATCCATATAACTATGTTTACAAATAAATGATTTTGAATTTTGAATTTTTGAATATCTTTTGACGACGACTGTACATTTTATGGCCTCGCGCACAGCGAGCGTTTCATAATAAGCGCACACGCTTACTTATAGGTACAGACAGTTTGGTGCAACCACATACCACTTAACCTGGTCTGTGGGTGCAACCCACCCTGCGCGAATTGCGGGGCGGCAAGCTAAATTAAATTAAAAATTAAAATCCATTTATTTCAAGCTACATATAGGCTCATAACATAACACATAATTAAAACATTCATTATATAAGTCAAACAACACACAACCATAATTAACATTCTCTTATCCTACACCAGTCCTTACATGCCTGTTGCAACAATGCATAATATAGTGACAGTCTAGTCTGCCCGCTATCATTGCTAGGACGGTGTTGGCGCTGGTTCGCACGCGCCGGAGCAGGGACGCGGCCCGCAATCGCATAGTGCTGTGGAAACATGCCGTGTGCGTCGCCGCAAACATGCCCGAGGCGCTACAGTAACGAGGCAGCCCCATCACCGCCCTGAACGCGTTGTTGTACTGGACCCGGAGGGCGCTGTACGCCCTCTGCGTGTAGTTAGCCCACAGGCCGCACGTGTACAGCGACGTGCAGTAAGCTTTAAAAAGCGTTAACTTCACGCCGCTCGAACACCGCGCAAACCTGCGAGCCAACATGTTCGCCCGCACGCACAGCGCCCTTCGCTCCCTTTCGATGTCGACATTATCCTTAAGGTCGGCAGTAACGACATGACCTAAGTACTTGAAACACTCGACTCTATGAAGTGGCATTCCATTGAGTGTTATGGCCGGTACTCTTCCTGTCCGATTACTGCCGGCCTGAAAGATCATGTATTGACTTTTTTCCACATTATATTTTAACCCGTGACTCATCTCCTCACACGTTCTTAACAGCCGTCTTAAACCACAAACCGACGCGCTCAACAGCACCATGTCGTCTGCGTAGCTGAGGTTGTTCACACAAACACCCTCAACATGACAACCGACATGCTGACTGCTGAGCGAGACGATAAGTGCGTCAATGTACAGGTTAAACAGTGCGGGTGAAGTCAACCCCCCCTGCCTCACGCCGCACTCCAACCCATACTCATCAGACGTTGTTCCTGCCCATCTGACCCTATTGACCTGGTGCCCATACCAGTACTTAAGGATGTTAATTACTTCCGAAGGCATATTAATTTCTTCAAGCTTTTTCCATAGTACTTCGTAGGACACCAGATCAAAAGCCTTTGATAGGTCGAGGAAGCACGCATAAACCGGGGTCTGTCGGTCAGTATAGTATCTGACGCTGTGCTTGAGACACAGTATTGCACTTTCTGTGGACAAGCAAGGCCGAAACCCAAATTGATTGTCGTGCAATTTTATGTGTTTGTCTAACTGTGTATTAAGCACCGCGTCAAATACTTTTGCAATCACAGTTGCAAGAGAAATTGGCCTGTAGTTACTTTTTTCCGTTAAATTCCCGGTCTTATTTTTCACCACAGGAACACAAACTATTGTCGTAAATAGTTTTTAACATTTAAGTGGGTAAATACGAGTGACACATACAGAGACTATAAAACATGGCCAAGACTCGTGCAATGTGTGGTCCGGCATGCTGGAGATGCTCGATGCTCAATCCGTCATGACCTGGGGATTTACCCCGCGATATCGATTTTATAGCATGTGCGACACTCTTAGCTGTAATTCTAGTTTTTACTACTTCGGTGACGGTTTGAGCATCCTGCGTCGCCCGCCACGGACCCAGAGGTGACTTCACACAAAAATAGTCCTTGAAGGCATCAGCAATGCTTTTGGGGTCACTCACTCCATCCACACTCATCGGAAGACCAGGTCGAATGTTCACTCTCTTCGTATCACGCCAAAACCCGCTGAAGTTACCTTTTAAATGTTTTTTAGCAAGAGAATCCACTTTCAGTTGATCTTCGTGGTTTTGACACCACCTCAGTCGGGATTTGAATACTCTTCGACTAGCACACATTTCTTCAAACATTAAACCAGACTGAGGCTTTCCGCAAGACACCCAATCACCAAACTTCTCCCTGGCCACCCGATGAGCATCTACCACGTGTTCATTCCACCCCTTCACACTCTTCCCCCGTACCCCTCCACTCCGCCTACCCTTGCCACACACCGATGCCCCACACAACGCGGTTATAATATTATTATACATTTTGTCAAGAATACGCCTGTGTGCCTCGTTATTACAATATTTATCTGCACAAGTTGTGAAGTTCTTATCAAAGTCTATATATCTCAACCTATTGTGAGCCTCCGTCTTATACAGATCTACTTGCTGCTCAGTTCTTTGACCCCACACTACTTTTTTGTTGGTTTTTATTTCACTAGGTAATGTAGGTCTTAACAGCTCTAAATTGCATTCTATGACAAGTGGAAAATGATCAGACCACAACAAATCATATTTTACATACACATCAGTCACGGAATGCACAGCCGCCTGGGTAAGAATACCGTGATCGAGCCAACTTGTGGTGCCGTACACTTCACTTATAAACGTGTATGTAAGTGAGCTAAGCAAACCTATATAATATGTATAAATCCTCTATGTGTTCGAAAACCCTACACTTATAATGACCACCATTATTGCAATCAGTAACGTAACATCAGCGTTTTATCTGTGCCAGTGTTATTATAATGTATTTATTTGTCGTATGGCGGTTACACACTGGTAATACATATATGTATTCGTATTGATGTCGCTGATAGAGTTCCAGTGTGCGCTGCGAGGTGAATATGTAATTATAATGCATGAAAAATCATAATAACATCGATATCGAAATCGAGTTGGTCATGATTTGAAATCTAGTCGGCCATGGCGGTGCAAGGGCGATGGTTCCCGAACACATCATTGAGGATTTATAATATGTGGGTAGATAAAGGAGTGTATGTAACTGTACATATTAAGGCACTAAACACTCGTGTGATCCTATTATGAAACTCGCTGACGCTCGTTTCATAAACCCACACTCCGCTTTAATAGCCTTTATTATGCACAGTCACATAAACTACTATTTAATAGTGTGTGTAGTGTAATAATATTGCGCGGTCGAGACGCGCAACGCACTCTGAGGCTCTAGTATAAGTTTTATCCGTACAATACGTTTTCGAACGCGTTTGCGTTTAGTCTCAATTTGTATGGCAACGCGTAGTTCCTAATAGTTACCACCAGAGGCGCTGTTCGCGTTGCCATATAAATTGAAACTAAACGCAAACGCGTTCGAAAACGTATTGTATCGATAAAACTTATACTAGAGCCTCTGGTTGTATAGTTGATCACACGCGATGAATTAGATAAACCGCTGCCGCTGCCGCCGCCTCTCAGTCGTGGCCGGGCCGTAAGTAGTATAATTAAAGTGTGCTCGTGGTACTCACATGTGTCCCCGGGAGAGGGCGCTGCGGCGGTCGCCGGCGCGCGTCGCGGGCGCAGCGGGCGTGGCCGGCGCCGTGCCTGCGCTCTCCGCGCGCCCTGCGTCACACCAGAGTTGTCACGTGTACTGATTATTAGCCACGAGCTAGGTGACTTTCAACCGGGACAGCTCTCCTTTTGAAGATATATTTTAATCCGATGTCGTAATTCGTCAGTCAAATGTATAACTAGTGGCTCTGTGAGCTGTACAACTCGCGAGCCTGCCTGACTTGAAAATCACTACATATCTAAGTAGTATAAAACAATAGTTATTTGTTATACAAGGGTGCAAAGTTGTATTTTACCCGCGAGTGTTTCAACACACGAGAAGTAAAATACATTTTTAATACAGTTGCTCAAAAAGTGGTACTTTTTGTGGCTGCGTAGCGTGCGAGAAGCTCAATTTCTCGCACTAGTGCTTTTTACTTTTTAGTTCCAAACTATACTTTCGAAACGCAGTAATTTTATATTAGATTTTTTACTTGGAAATTATGAAATTAAAAACGCTTACGAATACTAGGAGTATTTATTTTTGATCGCGTTAGTATGAAAGTCATTTTTGAAGCTGAAAATTTACGCATCTGTAGGTAGACCGCTTAGCTCATTCCTCGCTTGCGCAGCGCGCGGGTGCAGGGGTATGACGATAACGGGGTGCGGGCGCCGGGGTTTGCCTTCCGCACGTCGCCCGCAGCCCGTTATAGTCATACCCCTGCACCCGCGCGCCGCGCAGGCGAGGACCGAGTTAAACGGTCCACCTATAGGTACCAGGAGCGCATACGCAAGCAGAAGTTTCGATGCAGCCACTAACAGTTGAGATCGAGGTACAATAATATAAATTTATTTAAAGAATTCATTAATATATAAATGACGAATATTAATTTATTATTTTTTCGCAATTGTATTAAAAAACGTCGTTTACAACACGTGTGAAATGTCTTTTACCACTCGTACCGAGTCTTGCCACTCGCTTTCAGCTCGTGGCAAGATACCTCGGTACTAGTGGTAAGAATTCATTCTTTTCACACTAGTTGTAAAATGTACTATTGCACCCGTGTGTAACACAACACTTTTCACCTCACTGTAGCGAGGAAAGTGCAACATGCAAAACAACTTTATCTAATTTAAATAATAAATACAACTTTGCACCCTTGAATAACAAATAACAATTTTTTGAACAGTAATAATAACGTTAAGTAATATCAAGTAGAATTTTGGTCAAGTGCGAGTCGGATTTTAGTTTTCCCATACATGTTGAGACCTTTTGTTTCTTGCAAAAAAAAAACAAATGCCTATTCAAATATGTCATAACTACAAGACGGGTTTTACTTAAGTTTTTTTACCTATATCTACCCTCTTATCTTCGGCAGTTGGGTTGGGTGATAAAGTGTAGGTAAGGGCCAACGCAAAAAAGCGCGCGGGCGCTCGCGGCGAGCGGTTTAGTATTCGAAGCATGCGTCCGCGCGATGTTTTAACGTCGGCTCCAAGTTCACAGAAACAACACAATCAGAAAGTGAAAATTTTAATAATTACCAACCAGTTATTGCCTTTAAATCTAATAAATAAATACATCCACCGACCCGTACGCAGAGTTACTCCGGTGGGAGAGGCAGGTCATCATCAAATTCTTCCACGTTCTTCTTTCTAGTCTCATTCCGGTGGACGCTCCGGTTCAGAGACGGCACTTCCTGGATGGAATCCCCAGAATGTCCCCTGAAAACAACACCAACAACTTTGTCTTGTATTGACGTCCAATGTAAATACATGGAAGATATTTATTCATTCATATAAAGAGAGACTACCAGTCTAGCGTGACCAGATAGGCGGTCCCCAGCAACTTGACATTAGAGTATTTTACCAATAGAGTTCTGGCAGATATTTTTGCACTACTTGTGATGTCAGATAATATTACGGTGACCGCATAGACGCATACCTAATAGTCGAGCAATGAAAAGACCAATCTTCGCTTTTATTTCAATGCCGTGAAGATTCGAAAGTAACTGGCTTTTTCATTCCCCGACCGTATCTATATTAAGTCCTTACCAATTTCATAATCCTTATCATATTACGAACCTCAATTCGAATGGAATACCCTAATTTCTGTAAATACCGTACGCCTCATTTAATCGTAATAAGGCCAATTCACGAAGAGGCCGCGGCCAAAGAAAATATATAAGTACTACACTACATCGCGTTGTATAGTAGCGTAAAATTAAAAAGCAGTACGTTCAACTGCGTGTTCTTATTGCGCATTTACCATACCTCATAAGCGTATGCATGAAGGTGAAATGTTTAATTAATTATCGAGTTCAATACTCAGACGGTCCGACCCGTGACGTCGTCGGCGCCATGTGAGCCGCGTGTGGATTTCCGCATGTTACTCGCCTTTTTGTTACGTCATTATTAGATGCAATCGATTTATTCTATTGCGTCTTTCCCACGAGCATATAAATAGCCGTTGAAACACGACCTTTCAGCCGATAAACTAGAACGCGACAATCAAGGTTTGAAGACAACACAAATGGTTTTTGATCATTTGAGCTTAAGTTGGTACCACCTACTTACCCACAAAGTATAACATACTTATACATAAGTTTACATGCTTAGTCAAACTGTTTTAAATAAAGTAGGTAATAAAACTATCATTGCATTGAATAAAATGAAACTGGTATCTATTTGTTTATTCATAACATTTATTCGTAGCGACGGCCTTGTTGTGCTATACATTTACCCTCTTCACTGTTTCTTAATTAACTTTTCTGAACATATTCAAATAAAAATCAGGCTGTTTTTAATAAATCAAAGATACCTATACCTAGAGGGTGTCCGGTAATTAATGGCCAACCTTCGAGCCACGAATAGGGCACCTTAGACTGGTCCAGAAAATCGACTTTAAGGTTTAGTCCCCTGGTTTTCGAGATAGGTATTCGCACTTTTCGAAGAGCGAATTTTACCAAACCAAGGTGTTCAAAAGTGAACATTAATAGCAACATCTTTATTTGTAAAGATGTAAATGGCATGTGTTATACCATTTTAGAATCAGTATTAGATAAACAATTTTTTATTCACCACTAACGCTTGCTTAAAAAAACTGTTGTTGCTATTAATGTTTACTTTTGAACACCTTGTTTTGGTAAAATTCGCTCTTCAAAAAGTGCGAATATTTTGAAAATCGGGGGACTTTTACTAAACCTTAAAGTCGATTTTCTGGACCAGTCTATGGTGCCCTATTCGTGGTTAGAAGGTTGACCATTAATTACCTGACACCCTGTATAGTTTAATTAGGTAACTTCATTAGATGTAAATTTATTGACTGGAAGAGATCGCTAGTTAGCGATAAGACCGCCTGTTGTTTACCTGTATTGTAATCTTTATGTTCTGTACTATGTCATTTTTTAGGTGTGCATTCAAAAAAAAATTGTTTAATTCAGACCGAGATCCATAATAGTGTTTTTGTTTTGTATTAATTCACCGTGTTCTTGTGTGGCTATAGGTATCTTAGGGCCTGTCTAGAGCCATTAGGGGCTGTTTGCGTATTGATTAGTGTTTAGAGCGAGTAAAAAACCAAACACAAACACATGACAAAAAATGCTTCTCTCAACAATACGCTCACGCCCCTTTCTATTAACCAGCACTGACAACGATAGTAGAATCAAACACTCGCTGCGCGTATGGCACTAAAATATGGCAATGGGACACCTCTGTCGCACCAATCGCACGTATTAAACAACGACGTCAAAGATACACTTTTGGAACTATTATATAAGTAATCTGTGGTATAAGGCCGAAATCTGGAAGCCACCGGGCAGAAGGGCGACGAGAACACTGCCGCTCGTCGCCCCGCTGGCCGCTGGCATCCAGACCGCGGCCTGATACACTCTTCGACAAATGTAACATACATATATAGATAGTACATAGTAGATGATTTGATAGAATTCAAAAAAAGCCTGTTTACCCTTTTAGTAAAAAAAGCCTATTATTCATATTTTACGGATTGTGAACTATAATAATATAATACTTACTCTAAATTAGATGCATGCTGCTCCATCTTCTCATAAGTATTTGTATGCCATATGGCAAAACATAGTGGTACATAATTTTAAGTTCTTTGACCATCCATATAACTATGTTTACAAATAAATGATTTTGAATTTTGAATTTTTGAATATCTTTTGACGACGACTGTACATTTTATGGCCTCGCGCACAGCGAGCGTTTCATAATAAGCGCACACGCTTACTTATAGGTACAGACAGTTTGGTGCAACCACATACCACTTAACCTGGTCTGTGGGTGCAACCCACCCTACACTGCGCGAATTGCGGGGCGGCAAGCTAAATTAAATTAAAAATTAAAATCCATTTATTTCAAGCTACATATAGGCTCATAACATAACACATAATTAAAACATTCATTATATAAGTCAAACAACACACAACCATAATTAACATTCTCTTATCCTACACCAGTCCTTACATGCCTGTTGCAACAATGCATAATATAGTGACAGTCTAGTCTGCCCGCTATCATTGCTAGGACGGTGTTGGCGCTGGTTCGCACGCGCCGGAGCAGGGACGCGGCCCGCAATCGCATAGTGCTGTGGAAACATGCCGTGTGCGTCGCCGCAAACATGCCCGAGGCGCTACAGTAACGAGGCAGCCCCATCACCGCCCTGAACGCGTTGTTGTACTGGACCCGGAGGGCGCTGTACGCCCTCTGCGTGTAGTTAGCCCACAGGCCGCACGTGTACAGCGACGTGCAGTAAGCTTTAAAAAGCGTTAACTTCACGCCGCTCGAACACCGCGCAAACCTGCGAGCCAACATGTTCGCCCGCACGCACAGCGCCCTTCGCTCCCTTTCGATGTCGACATTATCCTTAAGGTCGGCAGTAACGACATGACCTAAGTACTTGAAACACTCGACTCTATGAAGTGGCATTCCATTGAGTGTTATGGCCGGTACTCTTCCTGTCCGATTACTGCCGGCCTGAAAGATCATGTATTGACTTTTTTCCACATTATATTTTAACCCGTGACTCATCTCCTCACACGTTCTTAACAGCCGTCTTAAACCACAAACCGACGCGCTCAACAGCACCATGTCGTCTGCGTAGCTGAGGTTGTTCACACAAACACCCTCAACATGACAACCGACATGCTGACTGCTGAGCGAGACGATAAGTGCGTCAATGTACAGGTTAAACAGTGCGGGTGAAGTCAACCCCCCCTGCCTCACGCCGCACTCCAACCCATACTCATCAGACGTTGTTCCTGCCCATCTGACCCTATTGACCTGGTGCCCATACCAGTACTTAAGGATGTTAATTACTTCCGAAGGCATATTAATTTCTTCAAGCTTTTTCCATAGTACTTCGTAGGACACCAGATCAAAAGCCTTTGATAGGTCGAGGAAGCACGCATAAACCGGGGTCTGTCGGTCAGTATAGTATCTGACGCTGTGCTTGAGACACAGTATTGCACTTTCTGTGGACAAGCAAGGCCGAAACCCAAATTGATTGTCGTGCAATTTTATGTGTTTGTCTAACTGTGTATTAAGCACCGCGTCAAATACTTTTGCAATCACAGTTGCAAGAGAAATTGGCCTGTAGTTACTTTTTTCCGTTAAATTCCCGGTCTTATTTTTCACCACAGGAACACAAACTATTGTCGTAAATAGTTTTTAACATTTCAGTGGGTAAATACGAGTGACACATACAGAGACTATAAAACATGGCCAAGACTCGTGCAATGTGTGGTCCGGCATGCTGGAGATGCTCGATGCTCAATCCGTCATGACCTGGGGATTTACCCCGCGATATCGATTTTATAGCATGTGCGACACTCTTAGCTGTAATTCTAGTTTTTACTACTTCGGTGACGGTTTGAGCATCCTGCGTCGCCCGCCACGGACCCAGAGGTGACTTCACACAAAAATAGTCCTTGAAGGCATCAGCAATGCTTTTGGGGTCACTCACTCCATCCACACTCATCGGAAGACCAGGTCGAATGTTCACTCTCTTCGTATCACGCCAAAACCCGCTGAAGTTACCTTTTAAATGTTTTTTAGCAAGAGAATCCACTTTCAGTTGATCTTCGTGGTTTTGACACCACCTCAGTCGGGATTTGAATACTCTTCGACTAGCACACATTTCTTCAAACATTAAACCAGACTGAGGCTTTCCGCAAGACACCCAATCACCAAACTTCTCCCTGGCCACCCGATGAGCATCTACCACGTGTTCATTCCACCCCTTCACACTCTTCCCCCGTACCCCTCCACTCCGCCTACCCTTGCCACACACCGATGCCCCACACAACGCGGTTATAATATTATTATACATTTTGTCAAGAATACGCCTGTGTGCCTCGTTATTACAATATTTATCTGCACAAGTTGTGAAGTTCTTATCAAAGTCTATATATCTCAACCTATTGTGAGCCTCCGTCTTATACAGATCTACTTGCTGCTCAGTTCTTTGACCCCACACTACTTTTTTGTTGGTTTTTATTTCACTAGGTAATGTAGGTCTTAACAGCTCTAAATTGCATTCTATGACAAGTGGAAAATGATCAGACCACAACAAATCATATTTTACATACACATCAGTCACGGAATGCACAGCCGCCTGGGTAAGAATACCGTGATCGAGCCAACTTGTGGTGCCGTACACTTCACTTATAAACGTGTATGTAAGTGAGCTAAGCAAACCTATATAATATGTATAAATCCTCTATGTGTTCGAAAACCCTACACTTATAATGACCACCATTATTGCAATCAGTAACGTAACATCAGCGTTTTATCTGTGCCAGTGTTATTATAATGTATTTATTTGTCGTATGGCGGTTACACACTGGTAATACATATATGTATTCGTATTGATGTCGCTGATAGAGTTCCAGTGTGCGCTGCGAGGTGAATATGTAATTATAATGCATGAAAAATCATAATAACATCGATATCGAAATCGAGTTGGTCATGATTTGAAATCTAGTCGGCCATGGCGGTGCAAGGGCGATGGTTCCCGAACACATCATTGAGGATTTATAATATGTGGGTAGATAAAGGAGTGTATGTAACTGTACATATTAAGGCACTAAACACTCGTGTGATCCTATTATGAAACTCGCTGACGCTCGTTTCATAAACCCACACTCCGCTTTAATAGCCTTTATTATGCACAGTCACATAAACTACTATTTAATAGTGTGTGTAGTGTAATAATATTGCGCGGTCGAGACGCGCAACGCACTCTGAGGCTCTAGTATAAGTTTTATCCGTACAATACGTTTTCGAACGCGTTTGCGTTTAGTCTCAATTTGTATGGCAACGCGTAGTTCCTAATAGTTACCACCAGAGGCGCTGTTCGCGTTGCCATATAAATTGAAACTAAACGCAAACGCGTTCGAAAACGTATTGTATCGATAAAACTTATACTAGAGCCTCTGGTTGTATAGTTGATCACACGCGATGAATTAGATAAACCGCTGCCGCTGCCGCCGCCTCTCAGTCGTGGCCGGGCCGTAAGTAGTATAATTAAAGTGTGCTCGTGGTACTCACATGTGTCCCCGGGAGAGGGCGCTGCGGCGGTCGCCGGCGCGCGTCGCGGGCGCAGCGGGCGTGGCCGGCGCCGTGCCTGCGCTCTCCGCGCGCCCTGCGTCACACCAGAGTTGTCACGTGTACTGATTATTAGCCACGAGCTAGGTGACTTTCAACCGGGACAGCTCTCCTTTTGAAGATATATTTTAATCCGATGTCGTAATTCGTCAGTCAAATGTATAACTAGTGGCTCTGTGAGCTGTACAACTCGCGAGCCTGCCTGACTTGAAAATCACTACATATCTAAGTAGTATAAAACAATAGTTATTTGTTATACAAGGGTGCAAAGTTGTATTTTACCCGCGAGTGTTTCAACACACGAGAAGTAAAATACATTTTTAATACAGTTGCTCAAAAAGTGGTACTTTTTGTGGCTGCGTAGCGTGCGAGAAGCTCAATTTCTCGCACTAGTGCTTTTTACTTTTTAGTTCCAAACTATACTTTCGAAACGCAGTAATTTTATATTAGATTTTTTACTTGGAAATTATGAAATTAAAAACGCTTACGAATACTAGGAGTATTTATTTTTGATCGCGTTAGTATGAAAGTCATTTTTGAAGCTGAAAATTTACGCATCTGTAGGTAGACCGCTTAGCTCATTCCTCGCTTGCGCAGCGCGCGGGTGCAGGGGTATGACGATAACGGGGTGCGGGCGCCGGGGTTTGCCTTCCGCACGTCGCCCGCAGCCCGTTATAGTCATACCCCTGCACCCGCGCGCCGCGCAGGCGAGGACCGAGTTAAACGGTCCACCTATAGGTACCAGGAGCGCATACGCAAGCAGAAGTTTCGATGCAGCCACTAACAGTTGAGATCGAGGTACAATAATATAAATTTATTTAAAGAATTCATTAATATATAAATGACGAATATTAATTTATTATTTTTTCGCAATTGTATTAAAAAACGTCGTTTACAACACGTGTGAAATGTCTTTTACCACTCGTACCGAGTCTTGCCACTCGCTTTCAGCTCGTGGCAAGATACCTCGGTACTAGTGGTAAGAATTCATTCTTTTCACACTAGTTGTAAAATGTACTATTGCACCCGTGTGTAACACAACACTTTTCACCTCACTGTAGCGAGGAAAGTGCAACATGCAAAACAACTTTATCTAATTTAAATAATAAATACAACTTTGCACCCTTGAATAACAAATAACAATTTTTTGAACAGTAATAATAACGTTAAGTAATATCAAGTAGAATTTTGGTCAAGTGCGAGTCGGATTTTAGTTTTCCCATACATGTTGAGACCTAGCGCCTGACGAAGGCAACAAGCAATTTTGAAAAGTTTTTTTGTATGGGAGCTTCCTTGAATATTTATTATATTCTGTTTTTTAGTAGTTGTTGTTATAGCGGCAACAGAAAAACATAATCTGTGAAAATTTCAACTGTCTAACTCTAAGGTCAAATTACTTTCTCCACTAGTGGATAAAATGTGTTTTTGCTCACTGGTTTTAAAGGATAAAAGACGCCTTTCCGAGGCAGTGAGGGGAAAAGTCGCTTCCCGCTGTCTGCCCCTATGTATACTTAGATCTTTAACGATGCGGTTTTTTTTATAGATGGAGTGATTCAAGCGGAAGGTTTATATTTATAAGACATATATATTTAGTATCAGCATTGCACTCGTGCGAGGCCGGGGCGGGTCGCTAGTTCTATATAATTAACCTAGAGGAAAACAGCGGGAGAGCGAGACGTCCTGACATCCTCTACTTCTCGTCTTTGGACGATATTCGAGTAATATATATATATCATTCTTGATAACCAAATAAGTACCTACTCGACAGTGGCGACCACGTATCGGAAGGTGCAGCGTGGTACAAAGTGTAAACACTGTCGTGGGAGACCGCTGGATGCGAGTGGCGCAGGACCGGTCATTGTGCCTATATTTCGGCCTATGTCTAGCAGTGGACGTCTTTCGGTTGATATGATAAGTGTTCTTACGTTTTTTATTATAAGCAAAAGTGAAAAACCAAACAGCCCCACCTCCTTAAGCAAAGCCGGGCCCCCATCGAGAAACTTGTATAAATATTGCGTCAGTATTTGCCCAGACGGTCGACCAAACGCCACAATGAAGCAAATTTTCACTGAATTTTCTTAGGCAAACTCAAACCAGCTTCGACAAATAGTTTTTATGTCTTTACACAATTTTGTTTTTCACGAGCGTCTGCGGTAGAATAACACGGAATATTTAAAATACCTACTGTTTATGGATTGCCGTAAAGCGCATATGAACTAAAAAAAAAATCATTCATAGTGCAGAGGCCGGGAAAAAATAGGTTGCCGGCCGAGTAGACATCCGCTTTTCACGCTGATTTAGGTACTTTAGGTGGGTATGCTTTTCTCAAACAAGCAATGAAGCAAAAATCAACTCCATGTTTTTTTTAGAAGGCTGAACGCCATGATGTTGGATGTTGCTTCACAAATTGATGTTGAAACAAAAGAAGGTCAGTTTGCGGGCTTAGGCCTTACATTTTTAATGGAATTCCATTATGAACCTCTCGTCTAGCCGTTGGTACCTAAAACTTGATACATCGCAGCGCATATATAAGGAAAACCGATGATAGGGGATAATACATTATGTAGATAATATTTTTTTAATATTCTCTTCTCCGAAAACCATGTTCAGCTTAAGGAATATTTAAATCTCTGTGTCAACTATTTCGCTTAGCGGAAAATGAGTAACTCTTCGAATTTTTTGTACGTACCGAAATGTATTCACGTACAGTCGCCATCACATACATAGGTACCCTATAGGTGTTCAAAAATATCGGCACATGCACCCTAATGCCTTGAAAATAGAGGTGTGTTCCGATGTTTGTGACGTGCTTGTTTGCTCCGATGTATGTGATGGCGACTGTACCAACTGTAGAACCCTCGCAATAAGGACACATATCACTAGAGTTTGATTGACGGCGGCCTGTCAATTGGACACACTAGAAACAAATCAAATACTCCTTAAGCTGAACATGGTTTTCGGACAATACAATCCATCAAAAAAACCTCACCTCGTAATTGATCTATTGGAGACTGGCTGGCACCCGATGATCCGCTGCCAGCCGAAGGTACGGATGCTGCAAAGACAATATCGTCATTGAGCTCACTAAAGTGGTGGTACCTAGTTACGACCCCACTTAGGAATTAAAATTTAGTCCTTCTCACCTCCTCAACCTGCAAAATATATATCAGCAAAGGTACGAAAATATAAAACCAAATTACTTAGTTATGTAACAACGAAATATCATTTGATATTTAACAGTGACAAATTCAAGTGGGACTGGGCCGGACATGTCTGCCGTGTGCCGTACAAATGTTCGTTTTCAGCGCTGCGGTTGATTGGTAGATAGAGAATATCTTACCCTTGGCTCCCGCTGCTGTCAGGGGAGCTGGTGGTTGTTTTATACTTATTTCTGTCAAAATTTGGTAGTATTTTACTTTTATTTTGACTGTCCGTGCATTATATGTAATGCACTGAAGACCTAGCTCGGTATGTCGGTGCATGATTTATAATGCACCAGTGTATAGGTATATCGTGTATTGGACATTTGGTGTTGGTGTAGTAAATATCCTTGAGACAGTCAATGTGTTAACATGAACTCGCTTGGGAGGGTATCGAAAGGTCCACCTTTCGAAGTGTAATAAAAATTTAGTTAAAATAAATAAATAAATCGTGTGTAGCATGGTACAGCTGTAGCATTTCACAAAGGCGAGTGGGTGCATTCCTATTGGGTACATATTATCACATTAAAGTATAATTTCGCCAAATCAAAGATGAGTGCATCTTCGTGAAATGCAAGATTATGTAGGTATATTATCTTGCATTTCACGAAGACGAGTAGTGTACCTCGTTCGTTCTGCTTGAGCCTCGCTTGTGCTCGCTGCAGCTCGCGCGACCAGGCGCTCGTCTCCGCGAGGCCCTGGTCGCCGCACAGCTTCACTATCACCTTCAAATGTACCTCGTTCGTTCTGCTTGAGCCTCGCTTGTGCTCGCTGCAGCTCGCGCGACCAGGCGCTCGTCTCCGCGAGGCCCTGGTCGCCGCACAGCTTCACTATCACCTTCAAATGTACCTCGTTCGTTCTGCTTGAGCCTCGCTTGTGCTCGCTGCAGCTCGCGCGACCAGGCGCTCGTCTCCGCGAGGCCCTGGTCGCCGCACAGCTTCACTATCACCTTCAAATGTACCTCGTTCGTTCTGCTTGAGCCTCGCTTGTGCTCGCTGCAGCTCGCGCGACCAGGCGCTCGTCTCCGCGAGGCCCTGGTCGCCGCACAGCTTCACTATCACCTTCAAATGTACCTCGTTCGTTCTGCTTGAGCCTCGCTTGTGCTCGCTGCAGCTCGCGCGACCAGGCGCTCGTCTCCGCGAGGCCCTGGTCGCCGCACAGCTTCACTATCACCTTCAAATGTACCTCGTTCGTTCTGCTTGAGCCTCGCTTGTGCTCGCTGCAGCTCGCGCGACCAGGCGCTCGTCTCCGCGAGGCCCTGGTCGCCGCACAGCTTCACTATCACCTTCAAATGTACCTCGTTCGTTCTGCTTGAGCCTCGCTTGTGCTCGCTGCAGCTCGCGCGACCAGGCGCTCGTCTCCGCGAGGCCCTGGTCGCCGCACAGCTTCACTATCACCTTCAAATGTACCTCGTTCGTTCTGCTTGAGCCTCGCTTGTGCTCGCTGCAGCTCGCGCGACCAGGCGCTCGTCTCCGCGAGGCCCTGGTCGCCGCACAGCTTCACTATCACCTTCAAATGTACCTCGTTCGTTCTGCTTGAGCCTCGCTTGTGCTCGCTGCAGCTCGCGCGACCAGGCGCTCGTCTCCGCGAGGCCCTGGTCGCCGCACAGCTTCACTATCACCTTCAAATGTACCTCGTTCGTTCTGCTTGAGCCTCGCTTGTGCTCGCTGCAGCTCGCGCGACCAGGCGCTCGTCTCCGCGAGGCCCTGGTCGCCGCACAGCTTCACTATCACCTTCAAATGTACCTCGTTCGTTCTACTTGAGCCTCGCTTGTGCTCGCTGCAGCTCGCGCGACCAGGCGCTCGTCTCCGCGAGGCCCTGGTCGCCGCACAGCTTCACTATCACCTTCAAATGTACCTCGTTCGTTCTGCTTGAGCCTCGCTTGTGCTCGCTGCAGCTCGCGCGACCAGGCGCTCGTCTCCGCGAGGCCCTGGTCGCCGCACAGCTTCACTATCACCTTCAAATGTACCTCGTTCGTTCTGCTTGAGCCTCGCTTGTGCTCGCTGCAGCTCGCGCGACCAGGCGCTCGTCTCCGCGAGGCCCTGGTCGCCGCACAGCTTCACTATCACCTTCAAATGTACCTCGTTCGTTCTGCTTGAGCCTCGCTTGTGCTCGCTGCAGCTCGCGCGACCAGGCGCTCGTCTCCGCGAGGCCCTGGTCGCCGCACAGCTTCACTATCACCTTCAAATGTACCTCGTTCGTTCTGCTTGAGCCTCGCTTGTGCTCGCTGCAGCTCGCGCGACCAGGCGCTCGTCTCCGCGAGGCCCTGGTCGCCGCACAGCTTCACTATCACCTTCAAATGTACCTCGTTCGTTCTGCTTGAGCCTCGCTTGTGCTCGCTGCAGCTCGCGCGACCAGGCGCTCGTCTCCGCGAGGCCCTGGTCGCCGCACAGCTTCACTATCACCTTCAAACCTACACACACGCGTATTTTGAAGTTTTCTGTTAGTTTACTTCTATGGAATAACTATAAATTAAACATTTAAAGCTCCCTCGTCGCAGCAAGCAAAGCTAACAATCTTCTTGACGGACAAAACTTTCGATTAAAACAATATCACTTCATCTGTTTGGCAGCCACGATGCCATGCACAGACAGACACACGTACAGATACACATTACCTACAAAATCCCTCTTTATTATCGGGTGTTAAAAACCTGAACCACTTTGCAGTTACAATAAGGCACAAAGTGGTACATCATGTTGCAATGTCATGAATTACCTGGACGTTTCCCATATGAAATGCGAAATTTGATGTTGTCGTTTGCTGGACCCGGATATCTCCGGTCCAATTTTTGACCACTCGTGTTTGTCGCTTTCCCACCACCCCATGCGCCCCGTTCCCCCCCCCCCCCCCCCCCCCCTCTACCAATCACGATGCACGATTTGGCGACCTTGATACATATAATCACACGGAGGTACTGGCAGAGGGGATTTCGAGCTCAAATTTGATACACTCGTTATCACTGGAAAGGCTCCAGTAGGTTCAGTCCACGTCAAAGCGATGTTTACATTTTTCGCCTTATCACTAGGGAAATATGGTGCAAAAGTTTAAACATATCTTTGACGTCCACCGTACAAAAAATAACAATAGGGACTATCACAAACTAAACATCCACCAATATTATCGATAACAAGTGATTACAATGTCAGTAATAACTATTGCTCTATCGTGACACGCAAGAATGATATAATGATATACTGGTACCTACATACTGTACCTACTAGACTAGTAAATTATAAAGCCTGCCACTTGTCTTTAGGTACCTACAATGCCGCTGTCCTCTAAAATAAATGTACCAGGTATAGTTGTTATTTTCTAAGCCGTCCGTTCTGCAGTGCGGCGTTCTTTAGTGCGGAACGGACGGCTTAGAAAATAACAACTATACTAGCTAGTAGCTACTTTCACAATAAAAAGAGAGTTATCTGTACCGACAGATTGGCGTCGTCTATTATAGTAGTTTATGTGACTGTACATAATGAAGGGCATTAAACACGAGTGTGGGTTTATGAAACGAGCCGAAGCCGAGTTTCATAATAACATCACACGAGTGTTTTAATGCCTAATTATGTACAGTTACATACACTAATTTATATATCCACATATCATAAGCCTCCATGATGCATTCAGGAGCCGCTAATTATGACCGGCATCGCGGCTTTGTCATAGTTTTTTTTAATTCAGAGACAAACTAGAGTCGGATCCAACTAATCCAACCATCATAACGTTCGATATCTTACTTACGTGCGACATTTGTCAAATTTGTATGCAAATTGACAATTCAATTCGAACTAAACGTCATCTCGACTGATATTAGAATAGAGGTTAAATCAAATTTCTTTGTTTTCAGAGACGTTCGAAATTTGAATGAAATGATATTATCGAAATCGATGTTATTATTTAGCAATAATAACATTTTCACAGATAAGAAATTTGTTCTAACAAAACTGTCTATTTTTATGGTGGTCATAATGTGCGGTTCTTGAACGCATCATGGAGAGTTTATGATATTTGGATAGATAAAGTACTTTTAATACGCGCCACATTATCACGGGTCTCTGAAGTTAGTCCCGTAAACCCGTCGAACCCCGTAGTTAACACAAAAATGTACTTTTTGAAGAAAACTTATTGTGTATGTATTGTACATTACATTGCACGTTATCAGGGAACCGTGCGTTCATCTTCTTGAAGAGCGACAGCGCCTCCTGGTACCGGCCGCTGGCGCGCAGGCAGCCGCCCATCAACAGGCCCCATTGTGGCTACGGACAGGGAGAATACATTACATTATTAACAATACCAACAGTTATTCTGTCTCTAGCTGATTAGATTAGCAACATCGGGCCCATTTTACTAAATCTAAACCAGTCACACTGGTTAAAAATGCCGCTCGTTATTGGTCAACGTTATTTGTAGCGATGTAAAATGTGCCACGTATTAGCTTTCACTCTGCGAAGAGTAGAGGAAGGACACAGCCGAGCCGCTATCTCGCACACTTAAATCGGTTATTCACGTTATTGGGCTGTAGTCTAGAGGTGCAGTGATAGCACTGGAGCGCCAACAGATGAACCGTACGCTTGTTTGCTACCACCATGGTGTAAACGGTGAAGTGTACTCACGTTACTGGGCTGTAGTCCAGAGGTGCAGTGATAGCACTGGAGCGCCAACAGATGAACCGTACGCTTGTTTGCTACCACCATGGTGTAAACGGTGAAGTGTACTCACGTTATTGGGCTGTAGTCTAGAGGTGCAGTGATAGTACTGGAGTGCCAACAGTCGAACCGTACGCTCGTTTGCTACCACCATGGTGTAAACGGTGAAGTGTACTTACGTTATTGGGCTGTAGTCTAGAGGTGCAGTGATAGTACTGGAGCGCCAACAGTCGAACCGTACGCCCGTTTGCTACCACCATAGTGTAAACGGTGAAGTGTACTCACGTTATTAAGCTGTAGTCTAGAGGTGCAGTGATAGCACTGGAGCGCCAACAGACGAACCGTGCGCTTGTTTGCTACCACCATGGTGTAAACGGTGAAGTGTACTCACGCTATTAAGCTGTAGTCTAGAGGTGCAATGATAGCACTGGAGCGCCAACAGACGAACTGTACGCTTGTTTGCTACCACCAAGTGTACTCACGTTATTAAGCTGTAGTCTAGAGGTGCAGTGATAGCACTGGAGCGCCAACAGACGAACCGTACGCTTGTTTGCTACCACCATGGTGTAAACGGTGAAGTGTACTCACGTTATTGGGCTGTAGTATTGAGAAGCAGTGATAGTACCGGAGCGCCAACAGACGAACCGTACGCTTGTTTGCTACCACCAAGTGTACTCACGTTATTGGGCTGTAGTCTAGAGGTGCAGTGATAGTACTGGAGCGCCAACAGACGAACCGTACGCTTGTTGGCTACCACCATGGTGTAAACGGTGAAGTGTACTCACGTTATTGGGCTGTAGTATAGAGGTGCAGTGATAGTACCGGAGCGCCAACAGACGAACCGTACGCTTGTTTGCTACCACCAAGTGTACTCACGTTATTGGGCTGTAGTCTAGAGGTGCAGTGATAGTACTGGAGCGCCAACAGACGAACCGTACGCTTGTTTGCTACCACCAAGTGTACTCACGTTATTGGGCTGTAGTCTAGAGGTGCAGTGATAGTACTGGAGCGCCAACAGACGAACCGTACGCTTGTTTGCTACCACCAAGTGTACTCACGTTATTGGGCTGTAGTCTAGAGGTGCAGTGATAGTACTGGAGCGCCAACAGACGACCCGTACGCTCGTTTGCTACCACCAAGTGTACTCACGTTATTGAGCTGTAGTCTAGAGGTGCAGTGATAGTACTGGAGCGCCAACAGACGAACCGTACGCTTGTTTGCTACCACCAAGTGTACTCACGTTATTGGGCTGTAGTCTAGAGGTGCAGTGATAGTACTGGAGCGCCAACAGTCGAACCGTACGCCCGTTTGCTACCACCATGGTGTAAACGGTGAAGTGTACTCTCGTTATTTGGCTGTATGGTGTAAACGGTGAAGTGTACTCACGTTATTGGGCTGTAGTCTAGAGGTGCAGTGATAGTACTGGAGTACCAACAGTCGAACCGTACGCCCGTTTGCTAACACCATGGTGTAAACGGTGAAGTGTACTTACGTTATTGGGCTGTAGTCTAGAGGTGCAGTGATAGTACTGGAGCGCCAACAGTCGAACCGTACGCCCGTTTGCTACCACCATGGTGTAAACGGTGAAGTGTACTTACGTTATTAAGCTGTAGTCTAGAGGTGCAGTGATAGCACTGGAGCGCCAACAGACGAACCGTACGCTTGTTTGCTACCACCATGGTGTAAACGGTGAAGTGTACTCACGTTATTAAGCTGTAGTCTAGAGGTGCAGTGATAGCACTGGAGCGCCAACAGACGAACCGTACGCTTGTTTGCTACCACCATGGTGTAAACGGTGAAGTGTTTGTACTCACGTTATTGGGCTGTAGTATTGAGAAGCAGTGATAGTACAGGAGCGCCAACAGACGAACCGTACGCTTGTTTGCTACCACCAAGTGTACTCACGTTACTGGGCTGTAGTCTAGAGGTGCAGTGATAGTACTGGAGCGCCAACAGACGACCCGTACGCTCGTTTGCTATCACCCTGGTGGTGGTGAAGTGTACTCACGTTACTGGGCTGCAGTCTTGCAGCGCGGCGATAGTACTGGAGCGCCACTTCGGGCTCGCTGCCGCGCGCCTCGGCCGCCAGCCACTCTAGCGCTGTAACCTCGCAGGGCCATATTGCTTCCACCTGCATAAACCAATGGATCATAATCTTATTACAAGCTTAACTTTTCTTTCATGTTATAATTTAAGCTGCCTATTTATAAATATCCTGATTTTCAATTATACTTTTGATCGAATGAGATCACAGATTCTACTTGATAATTATCCCCCGTTAAAAATCCGATCACAGATGATACTTAAACAAAACAAACAACTATGTTATGGGGAGTGGCGCGTGTCCTTGTGTTGCACTGATTATTCTCATCTCCGAGCTCAGAATAACTGCCAATACTCGGCGTAAAAATATAGTCCAAGGGAATAAGGCAAGGTTACATTGGTCCCAACACGAGTGGAGAAAAATACGAATAGAAATTTTGCTATGCGGGTTTTGGAAGTGATGTAACCGCTCGGAATACGGCCATATACGTACGTCCTGGTAGTGGTGTTTAGCGGTCTGTGTGTCGCCGATCTCACTGTACCACTGCGCCAGAGCACAGGTCACCCCCGCATCCCAGCTGCCCACTGTGTTGTACCTGAGTAAATAAACATTTTCTCAATCAATCACCGGGGGACCGTGACAGTTTTGTTACAAAATTTTAACATTTAAATTTAATTTTTTCCTTATACATTTTTAAAATGCCTCGTCCGTGCCTCGGCCGGAACTAGGGCCTAGCCTGCCTCGTATTACTATATCAGTATTTCACACTCGGCAGGCAATTTCTTCCTTCCCAGCTTTTAAAGTAATGTGTTTTTCAAACTCGCTCGGAAATGTAGACAACGACAACGAGGCAACGAGAGGTACGTTTGCGTTAAATGCCAATAAAAAAAAAAGAAGTGTATAAATTCTTAAAGGGTCGGCAATGCGCATGTAACACCCATGGAGTTGCAAGCGTCCATAGGCTACGGTAACAACGTATCATCAGGTGGGCCGTAAGCTTGTTTGCCACCGACGTGGGATAAAAAAAAATGCGATAATAGACTATGAAACAAAGCATTACTCGCGCCCCAAATGTACAGTTCAGTAATGACTAATGAGATTTGTATAGGAAGTTGCCGGCGAGCCGGGACGTTACGGCTCACCCGCGTCGGCCCGGCCCGGGCGCATGGCGCGGCGGCAGCGTAGACGTAGCACGCGCTCGTTTTATTACTGAATTTTTAGCGTCCACCTATTTTTTGTTCAAATTATTGTAAAACTTTTGTTCGCATTTCAAATATCTTCATAAAGCCCCTGCTAGACGGTCGCCAACACGCCCCTCCGACCGGGCGACCTTGGTCCGCACCGACCGTGTAGACAGTTGTTTGGAGCAAAATTTCATACTACAGCTGTATAGGTGCCGACCAAGGTCGCGCGGTCAGAGTGGCGTGTTGGCGACCGTCTAGCAGGGGCTTAAAGGTATTTAAGGTTGAAAAAACCTTAATCATGAGCACTCCCGTTTTCATTATATTTGAATAGTATCTAAAATTTTCTCGCATTTTTGCACTACACAACCTCGGCAATCCCTTCGTTCCCGGTTGTTGAAGGAATGTACTATTTTGCATTCGGCTCGGTTATGGTATGATACTATCTAGTGGGACACATCGCAAACCATAAGTGTAAGTAGTGTAACTTCTATCTATACAGTACCAGTGGTCGGGAGCGCTGGGCTGCGGCTGTGCGCGCGCGCGGCGTGCGAGCCCGGCGGCGGCCAGCGCGCGCAGCGTGACCCCCGCACCGCCCGCGCTGCGCATGCGCGACCAGCGCGCACTGGCGCCTTCGCCCGCGCTGCTGCGCTCCAATGCCAGCGCTGAAAGTGTACCATATTTTTTATTGTTTTGTGTGTACCTAATGTTATTAACACATCAACAGGGCCAATAAGCCTCTGACGCATAAACCAGGAGGTATCTAGTTTTTTTTCTTAAAGGAAGGATGATGAAATCATCGCTGTTTTCTCGTCTCACCTAAGTCATGCATAGCAATAAGATCGGCGGGGTCCAGATGGCTGGCGGCGGTGAGCAGCTGCGCCGCCTCCCGCCAGCCGTCGGCGCCGCCGCTCACCGCCGCCGACAGCGCGGCGGTCACGCGCGCCGGACACGAGTACGGGTCGTCGCGCGACGCGGATTCGCTTAACGATCGGGCTTCCGAGAAATTTCCGAGCTGAAATTAATAGTAGGTACATTATTGCGGAGGCCGGGAGAATAGTGATTGCCGGCCAAGTAGATATAGGAATTACAGGATACGGATACGAGGCCGGCCATCCATTTTCACGCCGTGGTGTGTATATATTGGTCTGTTCCAAGATTTTTTTAAATGACGCCATGCCATTATTGCCGCCTGTTGTCTACCATTGTTTATGTTTAATTTACCTCTGTTTTTGTCTTATGTACTATTTCTGGTGAGCAATAAAGAGTATTTGTATTGTATTGTATTATTTCTTAAATTGACATTGAAACAAAAGGTCGTTAGACCTTTAATTTTGTACTGATTTTCATTAAAGACCTCTCGAAACGTAATACTGCACTGCCTACTATATGTCAATATTTCATATATACATAGCGTCAATATTTCATTGCATGTTTGAGAAAAATATATATTTTTGGTAATAGAACGAACGCTGCCGCGTTACAGTCCGGCCGACAGCGCTGAGACCAACTAAAACATTATTAGGCACCGCATAAGCTACTAAGGCTGCGGCAACGTTCGCCTCGGCACCCAGTACGCCCGCTGACAGGGCGCGCGAACGACTAGAATATTGTCATACAAAGGCTGCGTCAGCGTTCGCCTCGGCTCGCTGCACGGCCACTGACAGCGCGATACCAACTAAAACATCTTACCGCATAAGCTACAAAGGCTGCGTCAGCGTTCGCCTCGGCTCGCAGCACGCCCGCTGACAGCACGATACCAACTAAAACATCTTACCGCATAAGCTACAAAGGCTGCGTCAGCGTTCGCCTCGGCTCGCAGCACGCCCGCTGACAGCGCAATACCAACTAAAACATCTTACCGCATAAGCTACAAAGGCTGCGTCAGCGTTCGCCTCGGCTCGCAGCACGCCCGCTGACAGCGCGATACCAACAAAAACATCTTACCGCATAAGCTACAAAGGCTGCGTCAGCGTTCGCTTCAGCTCGCAGCACGCGGTCGTTAGGGTGCGCACGCGCGACCGCCTTCAGCCGCTGCAGCGCTTTCTGCCCGGCTGACAGCGGCGTCCGGCCCAGCGCTCGCAGCGCGGCTAGGGCTCCGCCCAGCTCTAAGCGAGCACCCGCCACCCCGCCAGAGTAGCCGCGTAGCGCTTCCACGCACCATGACATGCCCCTATAATAAAATAAATGTTTAACCTTTTGAACGCCATCCTTTAAGTAGGTAGGTACTATAGTGGCACTGACACGCCAACCCTTTTTCCATAAGAGAGTAACTATGAACCTTATATGAAAGATAGAAGGTTGTTTTGACAGCGGATGTCATATCACTACTACCTATGCCCTAATGGAAATTAAAAAACATACCAATCTCAATACAGCTCTAAGTGCCTATCACGCATTTGCCCATTCCCGGCTACGGTATGGAATTATCATGTGGGGCAACAGTACAAATGTGAACGATCTCTTTGTGTTGCAAAATAAATGTATAAGGATCTTAGTCAATACATACCAAACAGATAGTTGCAGACCACATTTTCCTAAACTCAATATCATGACCTTGACCTCTTTATACATACTAGAGCTATGTTAGTTTTTAAGAAAGCATAACACATTATTTCTAGACCAACAGAACGACTACCTGAAACCTACGTCCCAGAGATAAGATTCCAATTCCAGCATCTACATTAAAAATGCACGCCTCTAGTCCCCACGTAACGTGTATCAAGGTGTACAATAAACTTCCAAAGATTATAAGGGACGAGGAGAACAATAAATTATTTAATAAAAAAGTCACCAAATTTCTAATTTAAAACTGTTTTTACTCACTGCAAGAATTTTTGAAAGTTAATTACTGATATAATAGTATAGGTATAGCTATAGCTAGATTAATAAATATTTGTAATGCTCACTATTTTGTATATGTTAAACAATTAAGAGATAAGCACCTTAAGGTGTTGCAAATTAATAAGTTTTAGTTAATATTGTAGTGCCCTACAGGGTTTCATAGCTGAACATATGTAATGTACCATCTTGCATTTACCTATGAAAGCAATAAAGATACTGATTACTGATATCACTTAAAGGCGTTCTTGGCGCAAAGCAATACACGCCGCCTTTAGGCGTTCCTGGCGTTCAAAGGGTTTAGAGAGAACTTTCAGGCCACTTTCAAAACATATCTTTATTCAATAAATTATAAATATAAATATATTTGGGGACTATCTAGCTCTAGCTGTCTAAATCAGACAACACTCTTTATAAAATTAAGGTTTCTTTACTGTAACACAAAGAGTCAGGTACTTACAAAATGGCCCACATCTCAAATAGGAATGTATGTTTAAAAATGTCAAAAATAACCTCCTCTACCATCCCTGAAAGTCTTTGCATCTAGCTTCCATAACTTCATTGAAAATATTGGTAAGTTGGATTCCAAACATCCTGTATGACCACGTGCCGTCAATACTTTTAATTAAATTACTCATAACTTAAGTAAGTAATAAAAGGTAAAAAGAAACGATTAGTCAGTCGACTTATCGGTCACGGCAACAACTTTTGGGTTATCAGACAACGTGACACGAACTTAATAACAAGTTGTTATTCACATTAAGATTGTTTATCAATCAGTGACAATGTGTATAGAAAATCGGCTGTCACACCTTGTGGTGACTTTCGTACGAGGGCTGCTACTTATGTATCCGGAATAGAAAAAATATACAAACGTATGTTACTAAATATTGTTTTATTATTTTCAAAGTATTCTCCGTGATGATTGGTGCACTTTATTTACGTGTAAACCAATTTTTGAAGCATTTTTGCCATTCAAATTGCACTCAATTGAGGCGGATATACGTAGAGATATCTGAATGAGGTATCTCCAAAACGTGTTGTCTGAACGCGTCGACCGCATCTTCACGGGTCGAAAATCGTTGACCACGTAATTTATTTTTCACATTTGGAAATAAATAAAAATCATTGGGTGCCAAATCAGAGCTGTACAGTGGATGACCCGTTAATTCTATATTTTGACTTTCCAAAAAACGAGTTGTTTCGCGTCATGTATGACGGCTGGCATTGGCATGGTGAAGAATGATTCTTCGTCGCTGGTTGTTCTAACGCATTTCTTCAAACACTTCCGGCAAACAAATGGCCGTGTACCACTCCGAATTAACCGTTTTACGATTTTCTAATGGCACTGTAGCCACATGGCCATTAATACTAAAAAAGCAGGCCACCATTTGCTTCAAGGTGCTTTTTTCACGAGTAACCTTCGTACGGTTCGGTTCATTTTGAAACACTCACACTGTTGATTGTTGTTTAGTTTCGGGATCAAACGCATAGATCCAGGATTCATCACCTGTGTAGATATTATAAACAGCCTTTGAGTCACCACAGTTATACATATATCTTCAACATTTTCTTGCACCATTCGACGCGAGCCTCTTTTTGATCCTTAATTAAGTTGTGCGGTATCCACCGCGAACAATTTTTTTTTACAGCTAACTGTTCATGTTGTAGAAGTTATGGCATAGAGAGATCTCTCAGGGACCGAAGTCCAATGAGAGTTGTTTGGATGTTATATTTATGCAACTGATTTAAGAAACTTCGATAGTGCGATGCAGAACTCGTCAGATTTGACAGGAGTGACGCCACAATGTAATTACTGCTATTAATGCTCGTCATACATATTCCCAGAGTCGCCTCTATCTCGCAATACGTAACATGACGGTCATGCAGTCGTCCGTGAGCATAATACGTCTATGATTGAACTCACTAAACCAGTGATACACAGTCGTTTTTGACGGAGCTTCATCACCAAAAGTTGAAGTTAGTTGATCTATGCACTGTTGGTGCATTAAGCCACGCCGAAAATCGTAATTTATTTATTTATTTAGTAAATTTTTTACATAGTAGCTTACAGTGCAGTCACCAAATCGCGTACAATGTCATTATATTTAATTTACAAACTTAATTATAACAAACGTAATAAATCATAGCACGAATATTTTCACGACTAAGTTGCCATTCTTGCAACGACATGACATTTTAAACCCCCCAAAAACAAAAGACTAGCGTACATGAGGAAAAAATTGATAGCGGCCAGTATTTAAAAAAAGTTTAAATTTTACCATAGAGGTCAGGTATAACGCTTTAAAAGTTTGGAATCCTGGATTCCAGATACATAAGTAACAGCCTATGTATCTTAATTATTTATCAATTTGTCGTGAATTATTGTCAATATTAACACGCCCATAAGGGCGTCTGTGGCGTATGTGTAGTATGTGTATCTATACGTGTCAGAAACTCACACTCACATTTAGGCATCGCTACAGGGCCGTCTTAAACTATGCTGGGGCCCTTGGGCACACAAGAATTTGGGGCCCTTATGGAAAGTAAGTTTTATTTTCGACCCGGGAGCTCACTGTTACTGTCGGTCCTTCGGGGCCCCGGGCACGGGCCCCGTGGGCCCTTTTGGTAAAGACGGTATTGCACTTGGTCTGCTCTTTTTTTAGATTTTTTACAATTAGAACAAGCCATCAGCTTTCGATTCTTGACATTAAGTTAATATGTAATTTCCTGTATGAGTGCTGTGTTACTTGACTGTGCAGCGCTCCGCGTCGGCGGCGGCGCGCCGCGTCCAGCGAGACAAGAGATCCAACCGGAGCACGTCTCGCACCACGCACTCGTACGAGTCGTTCTACTGACGTCATCCATCGTGTGTAGGTACTCACCCCGAGTCATCGTCGCGCGAGGGCGGGCGCACGAGCGCGGCGGCCGCGAGCGCGAGGCAGCGCTCCGCGTCGGCGGCGGCGCGCCGCGACCAGCGAGACAAGCGATCCAACCGGAGCACGTCTCGCACCACGCACTCGTACGAGTCGTTCTACTGACGTCATCCATCGTGTGTAGGTACTCACCCCGAGTCATCGTCGCGCGAGGGCGGGCGCACGAGCGCGGCGGCCGCGAGCGCGAGGCAGCGCTCCGCGTCGCCGGCGGCGCGCCGCGACCAGCGAGACAAGCGATCCAACCGGAGCACGTCTCGCACCACGCACTCGTACGAATCGTTCTCCTGGCATCATGCAATAGTGTAGGTATCATTTCCCTGCGCAGCTAGCAAGATAGGTCACGTTATGCGGCCCAAATGACCCAATACGTCTCGTAAAAGATGATCATAAAACCCATCCTGATGCTAGCTACCCTGGTGACACATAAGTCGTGATACAGAATTAAAAATATTAAGTTAATCTATCCAACTCAACAAGTTTGAAATAATCAATAGAGCAGAGAATACAGAGCTCCCTAGGGTGCGCAGTGTTGGGAGTGAGAGACCTGCATGTCTCTATCTACCAACACAGCAAATCTCAAGTGAATAAAGGGTCGGCAACGCGCTTGTGATTCTTCTGGGCTCACAAGTGTCCATAGGCGACGGTACCAGCTTAACATCAGGCCGGCCGTAAGATTGTTTGCCACCGTCCTAGTATAAAAAAAAAAACTATGCCACGAACCTGTGCTGTTTCATCGACTGGCCAAACTGTATGAAATAGTTGTATTTTTGACATCGTCCGCGTTCCGCGTAGACCTAAGGGTTTGCATTCCGAAAGCTGATCCGCATTCCCATTATTAAACCTCTCGCGCATTCAAACATCGTGTCAAAAACAGTCGAACCAGGAACCAAAAAGTTGAAAAGGGCGGCCCCTTTTTATCAGCAGCAGAATGTAGTACGAGGGATCCAATAGTTATTGAAACAGCCGAGTCGTAGGTAAGTATGATCGTAGAATGCTTACGTCATCAACAGTAATGTCCTGGTGGTAAGTCGGTGGTTCCACGTCTAACATCGCGTGGAAAGCCGCCTTGCCGCCCTCTGCGTCGTTCAGAGCTACAGAGCACAACACTAGGTGAAGACCTAAAAAAAATTCTTAAGAATTAAATCGCAAATGAATCAACAATGGACAACAACAACGGATGGATGGATGTGAATGAAAATTTTTTGTCGTAACGTCTTCTGGGGTCACTTTTTAAAACTGTGATTTTACGGATTTAAATCCACCAAAGGAAGCGTTTTGTTGCCACTTTTAAGGCGACGTAGGTTCGTGGTCTTCTCTCCCTCTCACTGAGCATAAGTGTGAGCGAGATGGAAGTGCGTGTTTGGAAGTGCAGATATCATGTTTTTTAATTTTAATTCTTTGTGCGTTTTAATAAATAAAAAGTAATAGCTGATTTCCCTCAAACATGATATTGCCGAATTTTAGAACCAATTTTAATATGTTTAGCTGTAGTGTATAATTTGTAACGATTTTTTAAAGTGTATTTTAGACCTATGTTCGTGACTTTTTTCTATCGAGCGAAAGTCAAAAACTCAGGATTCGAATAGCTGATTTCCCTCGAGAAAGGCCTCAAGATTGCTAATTTAATTAAAGGCAGCCGTATTATAATCCAAACAAGAGCTCTACGACTTTTTAAAAATCCGTTTTCTGAGCTCACGTCGCCTTAACCCTCTTTTATAAGCTATCTTGTAAGTAGGTATGCTAGGAATCGTTGTTGTAACATTTTTTCTAAGTTCTGTCATATTAACTTGATACTTTACTTTATTTGAATTATCATTTTTCTATTCTATTCTATTTTATATTGTATCCTAAACATACGCTTATGGGTTTGGGGTAGAAGTGTCGAGCATTCAACACTTAAGTTTTAAAATATATATTTTTTATTTCCATTTCGTGGTAGTACCTAACTAATGATTTAAATGTAAATGTATGAAGTTTTAACCTGTCTGAAAATCGCCCTGCTCGTGCATGATGTGCTGGAAGTTGGTGACGGCGTCGCGGAACTTGCCCATGCGCACCAGCAGGAGTCCTATGTTGTGCATCACCTTCATCCTGCACGGAAATATGAACCTTGTGTAACTTGTATTAAGGTTATATGTATCTTGATTGTCATTGTAGATGTCTCTTTATTTCTGTATGTTACCGTTTGTTTCCTAAATAAAAATAAAAAACAGGTGTTGTTTGTTCTTTTTTCCGCACGAGCGGCAATCCTATGTTGTGCATCTCGTTCATCGCGCACGGAAATATGCACCTTGCATAGCTTAGAATAAGAATGTAATTATATTGATTGTTGTTTGCTCTTTTTATTTTATTCTGTTCTACTCAGTAGACTTAGGGCTAGTTTATATTGGGCGGGGTTGTGGTAATGCGTTTATGTCACACCTGGCCATAAAATAGCAACATCCTACTTCCTGGCCAGAGACGTAAAATATTGTAATCACCACGGGTGGTAATAAAGAAAGCTTCAGATAACATATTTATAAATACCTGCGATCTGAGACATTACGAGTTTTACCGCCCTAGGTAAGTAATGTACTATTCTTATCGCGCTGTCATCATTGCCTGACGATCCAATGTGTATACGAGCCGATTTACATTGGGTCAAATATCGCCTTCGTGAGGCGAGAACTCCATACCAAAAGTGACACTCTCAAGCTCGCACGAAATTCACCGTAATGTAAATGGTGCTTTAAGCTACAGCCACACTGAACGCGATAAACGAAGAGGCAGTTACCTAATTTAGGAGCACATAAGGAGGTGGTAAGACCGCCGTTATGTAAATGTTGAATTTGACCGATATCTGTCATCAATGTAGTGAAGGGGTTGATTATTTATTTATTCGAATCATGTTACTAGGCCCAATACGCACCTTAAATCCTTCTCGGCGGTAGGAGTCTGGTCTAAAGCCATCCTGTACAGTTTAAGCGCTTTGGGGTGTTCGCCCATTTTGAAATAAATGTTGCCCATGTTTACCTGCAAAGGAATCCTCTGTTATATCCTCGTGGCGCCCACATACAACACAAAATGACATTGAAGTTTGAATCAAACTAATAAAAGAAATAGAGTTGAATTTCTTTTGTTTCAAGAGAAGACCAAAACAAAACAAATGCAACTCTATTCCAACCCAAAATTGTTTAAATTCCTTTAAGAGAATATGTTCTTCCAGTAGGCCCATGGGCGCTAGGAGGATATTGCTACTAAAGTCTTGTCATTATAATATGTAGGTATGCATAGTCGACTTCACTTGGAAGAGCACAACTACTTTTCATAGGGTAGGTAAGTACTATTTAATGTTTTGGTTATAGCGTACCTATCGCTTTCTAACTCGACCCTGTTGAACCGGAATACGCTGGCAAAATTATGTCCAGATGTGTGACATTATAATTAATCATATATAATAGTAGTTTATGTGACTGTACATAATGAAGGGCATTAAATAGGAGTGTGGGTGCGAGTGTTTTAAATGCCTAATTATGTACAGTTACATACACTATTTTATCTACCCACATGTTATATAATCCTCAATGATGTGTTCGGAAACCATTAGAATAACCGCCATTGCACCGCCATGGCCGACTAGTTTTCAAGTCATGACCAACTAGATTTCCATAATAACATCGATTATCGACATTATTATAATTTTTCATGCATTATAATAACACTGGCACTGAGAAAACGCTGATGTTACGTCACTGGTTGCAATAATGGTGGTCTTTATATATGCTTTCCGAACTCATTCTAGAGGATTTTTTTTATATTATTTAAATCTTTATTTCAGTTATACAATCCACATTTTGTTAATGAAGACTTACGACTAGTGTTAGTAAATAATAATACGAAATAAATAAATCTAACTTATTTCCTATATCATAGAAAGCTTTTTGTCATCCCTATCTAGTGAGCCAAAATTGGACTATCATATCGGCCCGCAATCACCCCCAGAATGCTGTTGGAGCTGCCCCTAAGTCGACCCATCATCGAGACGATTTGGGTGATATTATGATATGAGTGTAGTTAAAACCCTGATTGCCTACAAGTAATGTAATTAGCTTCCAGAATCACTATCATTATTTTATTAGACGAATGATGTCCACTGCTGATCACAGGCCTCCAAGGAGTGCCGCAATGTACGGTCCTGCGCCACCCACATGCAGCGGACTCCCGCGACCCTTACCAGGCCATCAGTCCAGTGTTTTTTTCTGGTTGTGGTGTGTGGTGTCAAACCTTTCCTGGTATGGGGAAAGCCCGAGCAAGCTTGGATTACTCATACCTTAAGGCGGTTAGCGTGTGGGAACAACTTGTTCCGTGTGAGCAGCTGGTATGTGTTCAACGCTTCGGTGTACATTTCGTTTACAGCGTACTGCCCAGCGAGGTTACATAACACCTGGGAACAGAAGGCTTCATTATTCCGTTGAAAGAACCACAGAGGGAGATTAGCAAGGGCCTACAGTTTGCACTGTGCCACCTTTCCAACCTTGTAGAGTAATTTGCATATAAACTAAAAAGTTGCAGAAAAACTAATCTTAAGTCGACCTTCGAGCCGAAAAGTCCGTGTACAGTCGCCATCACATACATAGGAGTCTCTCATAGGAGCTCACAAACATCGGAACACACCTCTATTTTCAAGGCATTAGGGTGCATGTGCCGATATTTTTGAACACCTATAGTGTACCGATGTATGTGATGGCGACTGTACAAGTGCACGCGGCGCAAGAATATCTGGCGAAATTTTATTTTATATTGCACAATCATGAGGTTCTCGAGTGGCGACCACGTACCGGAAGGCGAGGCGTGGGTAGGCCCCCCACAAGGTGGACTGATGACCTGGTAAAGATCGCGGGAGTCCGCTGGATGCGGGTGGCGCAGGACCGGTCATTTTGGCACTCTTTGGGGGAGGCCTATGTCCAGCAGTGGACGTCTTTCGGCTGATATGATGATGATGATGATGAATCATGAGATGAGTTGAGAGAGTTTCAATGAGCTCAAACCCGTCGTGTTTGAGCTCATCTTGTGTAGTTTAGGAGTTGCTATGGCCACCCTGTCTCTATCATTAGGTCAGCTCGGTGGTGCTAAAATATTGTACTGTCATAAGTATGTCAAATTACAGTTCAATCAAATACCGGCAAGAGATTGAAAACTGGTTTGCAATTGTTGAGGACAAATTACATACTTACGTAAATACGAACTACTGACCGCGAAGGTGAGGTCCAGGTTGTGCGAGTCGCCCAGGTTGGCTTGCTCCTGCATGCGGATCAGCTGTCGCTCTAAGGCCGACGCCTCCTGCGCTTTGGCCAGTGCCTGTAACGTCACAACTTAACTTGAATATCAAGACGACTATGAAGCTAGTGGTTCGAACCCCGGTAAAGGCAAATATTTGAACTACTCCATAGTCAAACTCATCTAGAGCAGCCGCACATTGAACCACTAGGTGGCCGCCATAACCTGCGGACGAGTTCTTTCATACATTTTGCATGACATCGGCGCACACCGAGCGTTTGAGCGGCCGCGTCCAAGCGGTGGCGGCCACCGTAATGTGTGAGGCGAAATTGCGGACGTCTTGTGCATGGCGGCGATCAGTTGAGTTGAGAGCGAGCTGCGAGCATTTGGACTGAGCTGGAGCGAGGTCAAAGTCGTCGTCGAGGACAGGAATGCGTGGCACGAGCTTATGAAGGCCCTATGCACCCTCTGGGGTGTCCTAGGATAACAACAACAATCGTAATGTGCGGCCATGTTTACCTGTCCCAGGTCAAGCGCCGTATTAGGGGTGTCCTGGTCCGAGTCGGGCTGCGCGCTGAGCATGCAAGACTCCTCCACGAGCGACATGATGCGCGCCTCCATCTGTTTCACCTTGTCTTCGATGCTGGAATAAAATTTGTAATCGAAAATTTGAACAAACACCTTTTAAAATGCCAAACAAAAAAAAATAAAAATTGAAACAAAAATCAAGTCACAAGATGACAACAAGGTTAGGTAATTGAGGCCTATGGTAAATAAAATTTGTTTTGTCCCTTTCTTACAACATAAATGTCCAAGTGGCAGATAAACAACGAATTTAACGGCATTTTAGGTTTAATACGGCAAAATTATGTTAATAGGCAAAGCCCGCGGTCAAAGTATTTTTTTTATCATAGCACACTTGTTTAACATACTTAGCACAGTAAATACAGGAAAAATAGCGGACAAGTGCGAGTCGAACTCTTCCACCGAGGGTTCCGTAGAAAATTACAAATATGTAGTTTCTAGATTTTTCTCTATAGGTACTTGTAGTATAACACGATATTATTTGCCAAATTTCATAGTTCTAGGTCAACGGAAAGTACCTACTTTATACATTTTGATTCCCTTGAGTGTCGAAATATACGTTTTTAGCGGCATAAACGGCCTTTTTTTAGTTTACGTTACTTAGAAGTTTGATGGTTTTAATTTCAACTCAATACCTCGACGCGTTCCCGAGATAAAGGATCTTGACGGACAACAAAGTGATCCTATAACGTATAAGGGTTCCGTTTTTTTCCTTTTGAGGTACGGAACACTACAAAGCATCGGCGGCGCATGCTTGGATTGACTGCAGCGGGCCTACTAATATAATCAGTATCGTTCCTAAATTGGCTCATGCGCTAAGTTCGGTTTGCCGCGGTCAAGTCAGGTAAGTAGGTAATGTGTATCCGTTCGCAGCTGCTCCATATAAAATGCAGGGCTCGGCCACAGAGAGCAGCCCGCCTGTCTGTGGCGGCTGAAATGCTGCATTCAGCCTGCGGTCAAGTGCGAGTAATGTAAATCCTAAAGGTCGATTTATATCTACAGACATTGAGCGTGCCAGACACTTGTCGTGGCAGACAAATAATATTCTTCCATGCAGAGTGTATTAAAGTATTTATATCTATCGTAACGCGGCCGCGCAGAAACCGACAGACACAGATATAAATACGTTAATACACTCTGTATGGAAGAATATTACTTTTCTCAAAAATAGCCCGCAAAGTGAACATAACTCGCTACATGTTGGAAGGTAATGTGTATAGTTGAAGGCCAGATCAAAATTAAAATATAAAAAACATTGCAGGCCGCCTGGAATGTTACATATGAATTCCTTTATTTGTCGAGTACCAAACTTTTTAAAAAGTAGAAACTGGCATATAAAAGACGGCACAAGTCGTATTCAGCCAAATCAAGTCGTATTTTTCTGTTGCAAACGCGACATTTTTGTATGTGTCATTAAAAGATTGCGTTTTTCGGTGGAAAAATACACTTGCGATTCTGTTTAAAAAAAAAATATGACGTTTAATTTTATGTCATTTGCAGTATCCTCAATTTGTATTTAATAATAACGCTTGATTTAAATTTAGTCTTTTTTATTCCCCCATTTTTGAGAAAAGCACTATATTAGCCTCAGCCGGAATGGCAATTGCAGGCTTCGTATTATAATTAAACGGACTCGCAAGCTCGTCCGTTTGAACAAAATACTCAGCCTGCAATTGCCTACTTCCCGGCCACGGCAATAATGTACTATTGTCTGCCACGACACGTGTCTGGCACGCTCAATGAACGTAGATATAAATCGACCTTAATCGTAAGAGCTCACGTGTCCTCTTTGCGGTCCTCGCGGCTGGGCGGGCGCGCCGCGGAGGTGTAGCCGGCGGCGCGCACGGCGGTGACGGGCCGCGCCGCCGCCGTGCCGGCGCGCGAGCTGCCGCCGCGGACGTTCACTGTACCCACTCGGAACATCTGGAAAAATACTGGTCAAGTGCGATGGTTTCATAGGTACAGTGGCGGAATGAAAAGGTTGACCAGTTTTCAAATCAAATCATTTACGTGTTGCAAGCACATGTTACCTTTTTAAACGTGTATCAGACGAGTGTTGCATTGAAAATTATGTTCAACTGTTTGACAACAAAGTTCAAATTTACTTAGACGAATTTTCCTTGACTATTAATAGTTACCTTTTTTAGGGTTCCGTAGCCAAATGGCAAAACACGGAACCCTTATAGATTCGTCATGTCTGTCTGTCTGTCTGTCCGTCCGTATGTCACAGCCATTTTTTTCCGAAACCATAAGAGCTATACTGTTGAAACTTGGTATGTAGATGTATCCTGTGAACCGCATTAAGATTTTTACACAATAATCGAAAAAAAACATTAAGTTTTAGGGGTCCCATACACAGAACTGAAACTCAAATATTTTTTTTTCATCAAACCCATACGTGTCTATGGATAGGTCTTCAAAAATGATATTAAGGTTTCTAATAAATTTCATTTTTTTCTTAACTGAATAGTTTGCGCGAGAGACACTTCCAAAGTGGAAAAATGTGTGTCCTCACCCCTGTGACTTCTAAAATAAGAGAATGATAAAACTAAAAAAAATACATGATGTACATTACCATGCAAACTTTAGTTTTTTTTTAATACGTCATAAATCGTAAACCGCAATTTATTTTACGGAACCTTTCATGTGCGAGTCCGACTCGCACTTGGCCGCTTTTGCATTATTTGTTTGATCTTGCTATAACGTTGTGTCAAGTTTGATAAATCTAATTATTAAATCCTCTTCGCTTAAAATTATTTACACTATAAATGTAAGTAACAGGTCCTGTCAATGTAATAATTGCTATTTCTTGTATACGTTTTTTTTTTTTTACTCGTTTTCCAAAATTCAAAGAGGTCAATTCTCATAGTAGACGTGTCTGTAGGCCATGTAGTGAAATGACATTCATTATGACGGAATGTGTCTGACACTCGGTCGACAAAGCAGATAGGTACTGATAACTTATATTGAGCAAGCAAAAAACAGATCTTAAGGTGGTCAACCTTTTCATTCCGCGACTGTACTACAGTCGACGTCAAAGAGATGTTTACATTATTCACATTTATTTATTTATTTAATCTTTATCGCACAAAATAATAACTTATGGTACGAATGGCAGTCTAAATGCTGTAAATCATTACATTACCAGTCAACCTTAAGGCAAAGCAGATAAATTGCATTATTATGTGTAATGAATTCGACCGTACAAACTTGGTTGGGAGATTTAATGTTTAGAAAAAATTAAATCTAGATATGTCCTGTTCATTTAATCAATCATGTTATAATAATAAAAAAAATCACTTGGTTAACTTAGATAGGTATCTTAAAAACGTGCTAACTCCGCCGTCTTGACCGCCGATATCCATTTGACCTAGTAGGTAACTACTTAGTGTTTGAATTTTTGTTCCCCTCATATCGGTTCCCCAAACTTGAAATCGATACGTATCATATGTATCTATGTATGATGATTTTGGAATCGTATGTTATACATACGATTCAGCGGGGCCAAACTCTCCCAAACAAAAATCCTGTATCCACCATTGTGACAACATACCATATGTTGGAGCAACCTCGTTGAAACACGCGTACAGTTCATCGTCTTCGTCGACCACCATCGCCGTGCGCGGTTTGCGTCCGTTCCTATAACTTTCGGCTTAAACGCAATCTTACCCCGGTCCCCAGCCGACTAGGCATCTTCCTCCCGACCCCCGCCGTCCTCATGGACTCCTGGAAGGCCGTGTCCTCCCGCAGCGCCCTCGTGTCCAGCGCTGAAGCCACCTCGTTGAAACCCGCGTACAGTTCATCGTCTTCGTCGACCACCATCGCCGTGCGCGGTTTCGCGTCCGTTCCTATAACTTTCGGCTTAAACGCAATCTTACCCCGGTCCCCAGCCGACTAGGCATCTTCCTCCCGACCCCCGCCGTCCTCATGGACTCCTGGAAGGCCGTGTCCTCCCGCAGCGCCCTCGTGTCCAGCGCTGAAGCCACCTCGTTGAAACCCGCGTACAGTTCATCGTCTTCGTCGACCACCATCGCCGTGCGCGGTTTCGCGTCCGTTCCTATAACTTTCGGCTTAAACGCAATCTTACCCCGGTCCCCAGCCGACTAGGCATCTTCCTCCCGACCCCCGCCGTCCTCATGGACTCCTGGAAGGCCGTGTCCTCCCGCAGCGCCCTCGTGTCCAGCGCTGGAGCCACCTCGTTGAAACCCGCGTACAGTTCATCGTCTTCGTCGACCACCATCGCCGTGCGCGGTTTCGCGTCCGTTCCTACGCGGGACGCGCTGTAGTACCGCGAACTTAGCATATCTGCTGCTATTTGGTGCTGTGAGCTGTTTGGATCCCAGAAATGTCTGATGAAACACTAGAAACTCTCTTTATCACGTGTTAAAGGCGGTGAAGAACAAGTTTTGAGTGATGTCTGTTGTGACGCCGTAGCTATGGCAACGCCTGTCATGTCACCAAGGGACCGATAGTTTTGTTATCTGGTAATACTGCCCTCATGCGGCCCTATTTGCAATTTTTACGAGCGTTTATTTAACTTGCAATGTAATGTATGTAACTATGTTTGTTCGGGTGGAATCTTGCAGCTTAAACCGAAATGATAGCTGAAATTTTGGGTTTAAGTGTAGTTTGGAAGGCCATGGGGATTCAGGACTTAGCAGACGTAACCCCGTTGAGTTTGGGCTCCTTGGAATCGTCTCAACGAGTAGTTGATGACAGCGGTATACAGAAAAGTACAGTTGGCAATAAAAGCTTGTACCAAAAATGAATTTATTGACAGAAACTTATTTGGAACTTTTACTTAACCCATTCGCTGCCACAGAAAAATAAGAGAGGTGACACCGCCACGCCACGCAAGTTTTAAGTCTATTGTTTTTGGACTTCGTACATTGATTTAATATATTGAATCAATGATTTCGTATGAAGTCGGTGGCCGGTGGGTGGCAACGGTGACTTTAGAGTTCAAGTCAGTGGCGGCGAATGGCTTAACTTTCGTGTGTAAATCAATACGAAGCAGGGACTGATTTCTGTTACGGTTATACCGGTATGAAACCAGTATTCCATTACGGTACCGTTATGTCGTAAAGGTTATGCGCGCCGCGCGAACATAACGGTACCGTAACCGTTTTGAAATAACGGTTAGCGGTACCAGTTTAAAACGATACCGTAACCTTTATAATACCGGTATTATAAAGGTTATCGAGAAAAGTACGCGAGCTGGCACTCTACAGAGGAAGCATTGGCTACTAAACATTTAAAGACTAAAAGACAAAGCAGCAGAGCCATTGCCGGCGGTTTGGCAACAACTCCAGGCCAAAGTCGATATATCGGTACCTTTAAATAGCGGTTACGGTACCGGAAAAAATAAAGGTACCTTTATATTTCGGTAGCGAAATATAAAGGTTCCGCTACCGAAACCGCTATTTGACAACCGATATGACGTCATACCGTTAAAATAGAATACCGGTATTTTTCGGTTATGCAGTCCCTGTACGAAGTAGTGAAACTACCTATGTTAGGATGTCCTCCAAAATTTTCAACCCAATTGTGTGCACTTGCCAAGTATCCGATTGAGCTGAATATTTGGCATAATTATGTAAGTTCAGTGACAACGTAATAGAATGGCACAATCGAGCTGATCTGATGATGGAGATAGGTGGCCATATCAACTCTTACCTACTTAAACCACAAAAGACAAACCCACCGTAATATTTGGGCTCATTATTAAAAACCTCTCAACAAGTAGTTGATGACTGGTCAAAAGGCTATCAGCAAAAAAAGCTTGTACTAAAATTTTTACTTTTGACGGAAACTTAATTACCTATCTTATTTATAATTTTAGTATAGATTGGGTACTAATGCCTTGATCACATGTACCGAGCAAACGGGCGTGACGGTGCTCTCGGCCGAGTACTCGGTGCGTATAACATAGCGAGAGTGACTGTTTCTACACACCGAGTACTCGGCCGAAAGCACTCTCTCGCCCGTTTGCTCGGTGCGTGTGATCAAGGCATAAGCCTATAATTACACGCAATTACCTCTATGTCTCTACGGCACAGATTATATAATAGTCTATATTCCTCAATAACATTATCTATAAAAAACACACTTTTCTCATACTCGTGAGCCTACAGGTACATGTTGAGATCGAATTGATTAGTATTAACCAACAGTTTTTAAACTTACGAGTATTTATTTAGGTACTCATATCTGGGCCAATCAACTTTTGGACCCACAGTATTTTGTCCGGTAACGCAAGATATAGAACTGTCATGTTTGTTAGAGAAACTGCTATAAACCAGGTATCCAATTGTGTATAACGATGGTTTACACCAGCAGTTACGATATGCCTCAGATTTTAGTTGGATTGATAGACACAGGTTTGAAATAGATTGATTTGAAAGTTTGTAAAAAGTAACACAGGAGACAGAAAAAGTGTGGGTGAAAAAGTTGATTGACCCATCTACTGCATTGTCTATAGGCTCATAAAACTTGTATTCTAATAGGTCAAGCATTAGCAACACAACTGTAGAAAATGGATTAAGTACCTACCTTCAATGCGAACATTAAATCGGTCGGTGTAAATAATAACAACAATTTCACGGTCACTTTTTATTACATGATCACTTACATTCGTTACAATCAAGATCCTGTCTGATCATTTCTAATCCTCAACGTCGTCACACCAATAAAACAATTATTAATTAAACATAATTGAAAAACAAATGACTGAGTAATGGCCATCACAATATTTATAATCACCGGTTGTCAGCATTGTTCGAAAGAACAGTGTTATGGAAGACCCGGAAGCGTGAATCGTAGATACACTAAATTAAAACTAACCCCTACAACTTCATCAGTAAATACATGCAAATGAAGTGATCGGATACCAAACTACAGCCAATAATCTAATCCTGACTCGACTTCCATTCCAAACATCAGGTACAAAAATAACTGCATTTTAATTTAAACATTATCGTATCTTCGTCCAAAGTAATAACTAATAACAATATTTTAGTATCGATCTGTCATCGCGGAGCCAATGTGCATCAAACCCAAAGTAGTCTATTCTATACTATTATTGCGACAGTGCCTTTCAGGAACTATTTGTACTCGTTATATGTAAACTTGTATATACTTGGTATATTTATGAAAAGGCAAATCGAAGACACAATTTTGTAGCAAGATGGCTCCGCGGCCGCTAGTCAGATCCAGCAGTATAAACGATTACAACTTTAGTGCCCCTAAAAGACTAGTTAGAAATGCAAATACCCATATTTTTGTACACATTTCGCTTATCATTAAGATAACACCAGATAAAAATAATAGAAAACTCTCGTCTCTATTAACAGGGATATGACTTAGATGTTAACAATTCGTAGTTAGATGCTCCATATAATTTTATATACATAGTTATAACAAGTCGCCTCGCGGGCGAGGGAAGCGGCCGGGCTTGGAGCGCCGGTGTCTTATTGCATAATCAAATCCTTCAGAGAGTAAATAAGTGGAGTTGGATGCCGAGGGAGGGTAAGCCAAGGTCCGTCCTTGGCAGTTTCGGCTTGTACAACATTTCAGAACCCGTAAAGCGCGTGTTACATATATCCTAAATTAGGCACTAACGAGAAGGACGCCGCAATAGGTTGGAATGAGATGAAGATATCTCCATACGTATCTAACGTATTGCGGCGTCCCCCTCGTTAGTGCCAAATTTAGGATAATGTAATAACCCCTTTAGAACGACACTGAGTCACTAGTGGTGGCCACAAGCTGCCGACGAGTTATTCACACCTGTTACTTTTGTTACCACTTGGTGACAGCTGGGATTTTTTTCCCATCTTTTACTAGTGGGAACTAATGGGAATACTACTTGATGGTAACTACTGGGTTTTTTTCCAGTAGTTAACACCGAGTACTTTAGCGGTAAAACATGAGGAAAATATTCCCAGTAGTTACCACCTAGTACTTTAGTGGTAAAAGATGGGGAAAATATTCCCAGTAGTTACCACCGAGTACTTTAGTGGTAAAAGATGGGGAAAATATTCCCAGTAGTTTCCACCGAGTACTTTAGTGGTAAAAGATGGGGAAAATATTCCCAGTAGTTACCACCGAGTACTTTAGTGGTAAACAATGGGGAAAATATTCCCAGTAGTTGCCACCGAGTACTTTAGTGGTAAAAGATGAGGAAAATATTCCCAGTAGTTGCCACCGAATACTTTAGTGGTAAAAAATGGGGAAAATATTCACAGTAGTTACCACCTAGTACGTTAGTGGTAAAAGATGGGGAAAATATTCCCAGTAGTTGCCACCGAGTACTATAGTGGTAAAAGATGGGGAAAATATTCCCAGTAGTTACCACCGAGTACTTTAGTTGTAAAAGATGGGGAAAATATTCCCAGTAGTTACCACCAAGTACTTCAGTGGTAAAACATGGGGAAAATATTCCCATTAGGTGCCACAGAGTACTTTAGAGGTAAAAGATGGAGAAAATATTCCCAGTAGTTACCACCGAGTACTTTAGTGGTAAAAAATGGGGAAAATATTCCCAGTAGTTGCCACCGAGTACTTTAGTGGTAAAAGATGGGGAAAATATTCCCAGTAGTTACCACCGAGTACTTTAGTGGTAAAAGATGGGGAAAATATTCCCAGTAGTTACCACCGAGTACTTTAGTGGTAAAAAATGGGGAAAATATTCCCAGTAGTTGCCACCGAGTACTTTAGTGGTAAAAGATGGGGAAAATATTCCCAGTAGTTGCCACCGAATACTTTAGTGGTAAAAGATGGGGAAAATATTCCCAGTAGTTACCACTGAGCATAAGCGTGAGCGAGATGGAATTGCGTGTTCGGAAGCGCGGATATCATGTTTTTTAATTTTTTTTTTGTGCGTTCAAATAAATAAAAAGTAATCACTAAGTTCCCTCAAACATGATATTGCCGATTTTTATAACCAATTTTAATATGTTTATCTTTTCGGCATAATTTTTTACGATTGTTTTAAGTGTATTTTAGACCTATGTTCGTGATTTTTTTCTATCGAGCGAAAATTGCTTAATCATATTTTGAATCACTGATCTCCCTGCAGAAAATCCCTTTTTTTTTTGAAACCATATATAACATAAACAGACGCATTATATTGTTTCAAAAATTCTGTTCGCTTAACTTTGCTGAACCTAGGGCGCCTTAATGTACGGCAGAGTCGAGTGGTCGGCTTTATTTTTTTGTAAAATTTACTTTAGTTTTAATTTTACAGAAAAAAAACAGTTTAAAAACTCATGTTTTGTCGTCTTCGTAATTATTAAAATGCCAAAACTTACGGAAACTTGGACACACTTACTTGACCCTCACACGGGCATCCAGTACTTATAGTTACAACCGAAATAATCATTCTTGTTATACATATACATTTATAAATTTTATTATGTTATAGCCTCTTGTTTAGCTGCGCATAATTTTCATGCCAGTCCGCAACAAGTTAGTGCTGAAATTGAGCTTTTCAAATGAGACTTACGAGTATCTATCTATATGCACGCCAGCGGCCCATGTTATAAACCTACAAGTTATAATATAACTGGCAACACGAAGATACAGTTCGCTGCTGAGAGACGTGACCCCCGCTTGCATACTTCTATACAGACTATACGTGACCCACGTTTTTCTAAAGCTACCTGTACTTTGAGCAATGTCGATCTTTTGACCAGAGGATAAAGATGATGGCATCCTCTATCTACGTAAAATTCTTGTAATTGTATAACTTGGGCTCTGCTCCAGAAATCAGCTGATCCAATAGATGGATAGACTTACTGCTCATACAACTTTTCTTACACTACCTTACTAAATCCAGTAAAAACATACACTTCTCATACAATTTCACTAACATTACACTTACTCCAGTAAAAACATACACTTAAGTTTTCGATTTCACTTACCTGATTAGCTTTGCAGCCAAAAATTCCGTACCACTTTTTGACACAAATACCTTTGATATTGGGCAATCGATTGAAAGTCGCCACTTTTCGTCTTCACTGTAAAACTCAGCTCGGTTATCACAAGACGGCGCGTGAGTTGCCTCGCGGCGAGATTTACTATCCGTCTCTTTCTGAGTGTTCTAATTAGAAAAAGACGCCAACTAATTTAGCTTTTTTAAATTGACATACAAAGATAGGTGCAATAGAATTAAGTCGGGCCAGATCTTAAAATCCAGTTACTATTATCGAACAGTCTTGCGAGCAATTTGTTTATTTAAAGCTACTCGTATTTGTATGTGTTTGTATTGGGTTGATTTAGAAACTACGGGTGATAGCTGAAATATTATCGCGGGCCTATCCACTTCATAGTTTCATTTGAGGTCATTAGTACTGTACGTGGCAACTAGCAACTCATCGGCAAGCTAAAAGACACCTGGTAGCCTACAAGAACCCTGCCGTAGACTACTCGTACCAACATTAAACTCGGAGTAACCTTGTTTTAAAGATAATAGTAGTATCAAACTGCTATGTGTAGCTCCATAATTCAGGCAAGTGGACGAGGCCACAGTATCCTACTCCTAGCAACAGTAACCCTGCCTAAAATAAAAGTGGTACCATAGTGCTACAGGCCAGCAGGCAGGTAAGTGGACTGCGATGACACGGGCTAGATCTGCGTGCTGAAGCGCGGGCGCGGCAGCTCGAACACGTCCCCGTGCACCGAGCGCGCGAGCGCCTTGATGCTTGCTGCGATGTCTGCCGGCTCGTTCTGCAAACAATACCAACCGTTTTAATAACAAGTTTGTGACGTCACGAACCTCTAGCGTCACAGTAAACGACATTCGAAGGTACGTTTTGCGCTCGTTGGGGAACACGGGCACGTTGATGGGCAGCGAGCGCGCCAGGTCCGCTCCCGCGCCCGCTCCGCGCGGATGTAGTACAAGTGAAGTGTGTAGGTAGTGTACTCACGTCGTCGTCTAGATCGCGCGGCGCGGCCCGCTCGTTGGGGAACACGGGCACGTTGATGGGCAGCGAGCGCGCCAGGTCCGCTCCCGCTCCCGCGCCCGCTCCGCGCGGATGTAGTACAAGTGAAGTGTGTAGGTAGTGTACTCACGTCGTCGTCTAGATCGCGCGGCGCGGCCCGCTCGTTGGGGAACACGGGCACGTTGATGGGCAGCGAGCGCGCCAGGTCCGCTCCCGCTCCCGCGCCCGCTCCGCGCGGATGTAGTACAAGTGAAGTGTGTAGGTAGTGTACTCACGTCGTCGTCTAGATCGCGCGGCGCGGCCCGCTCGTTGGGGAACACGGGCACGTTGATGGGCAGCGAGCGCGCCAGGTCCGCTCCCGCTCCCGCGCCCGCTCCGCGCGGATGTAGTACAAGTGAAGTGTGTAGGTAGTGTACTCACGTCGTCGTCTAGATCGCGCGGCGCGGCCCGCTCGTTGGGGAACACGGGCACGTTGATGGGCAGCGAGCGCGCCAGGTCCGCTCCCGCTCCCGCGCCCGCTCCGCGCGGATGTAGTACAAGTGAAGTGTGTAGGTAGTGTACTCACGTCGTCGTCTAGATCGCGCGGCGCGGCCCGCTCGTTGGGGAACACGGGCACGTTGATGGGCAGCGAGCGCGCCAGGTCCGCTCCCGCTCCCGCGCCCGCTCCGCGCGGATGTAGTACAAGTGAAGTGTGTAGGTAGTGTACTCACGTCGTCGTCTAGATCGCGCGGCGCGGCCCGCTCGTTGGGGAACACGGGCACGTTGATGGGCAGCGAGCGCGCCAGGTCCGCTCCCGCTCCCGCGCCCGCTCCGCGCGGATGTAGTACAAGTGAAGTGTGTAGGTAGTGTACTCACGTCGTCGTCTAGATCGCGCGGCGCGGCCCGCTCGTTGGGGAACACGGGCACGTTGATGGGCAGCGAGCGCGCCAGGTCCGCTCCCGCTCCCGCGCCCGCTCCGCGCGGATGTAGTACAAGTGAAGTGTGTAGGTAGTGTACTCACGTCATCGTCTAGATCGCGCGGCGCGGCCCGCTCGTTGGGGAACACGGGCACGTTGATGGGCAGCGAGCGCGCCAGGTCCGCTCCCGCTCCCGCGCCCGCTCCGCGCGGATGTAGTACAAGTGAAGTGTGTAGGTAGTGTACTCACGTCGTCGTCTAGATCGCGCGGCGCGGCCCGCTCGTTGGGGAACACGGGCACGTTGATGGGCAGCGAGCGCGCCAGGTCCGCTCCCGCTCCCGCGCCCGCTCCGCGCGGATGTAGTACAAGTGAAGTGTGTAGGTAGTGTACTCACGTCGTCGTCTAGATCGCGCGGCGCGGCCCGCTCGTTGGGGAACACGGGCACGTTGATGGGCAGCGAGCGCGCCAGGTCCGCTCCCGCTCCCGCGCCCGCTCCGCGCGGATGTAGTACAAGTGAAGTGTGTAGGTAGTGTACTCACGTCGTCGTCTAGATCGCGCGGCGCGGCCCGCTCGTTGGGGAACACGGGCACGTTGATGGGCAGCGAGCGCGCCAGGTCCGCTCCCGCTCCCGCGCCCGCTCCGCGCGGATGTAGTACAAGTGAAGTGTGTAGGTAGTGTACTCACGTCGTCGTCTAGATCGCGCGGCGCGGCCCGCTCGTTGGGGAACACGGGCACGTTGATGGGCAGCGAGCGCGCCAGGTCCGCTCCCGCTCCCGCGCCCGCTCCGCGCGGATGTAGTACAAGTGAAGTGTGTAGGTAGTGTACTCACGTCGTCGTCTAGATCGCGCGGCGCGGCCCGCTCGTTGGGGAACACGGGCACGTTGATGGGCAGCGAGCGCGCCAGGTCCGCTCCCGCTCCCGCGCCCGCTCCGCGCGGATGTAGTACAAGTGAAGTGTGTAGGTAGTGTACTCACGTCGTCGTCTAGATCGCGCGGCGCGGCCCGCTCGTTGGGGAACACGGGCACGTTGATGGGCAGCGAGCGCGCCAGGTCCGCTCCCGCTCCCGCGCCCGCTCCGCGCGGATGTAGTACAAGTGAAGTGTGTAGGTAGTGTACTCACGTCGTCGTCTAGATCGCGCGGCGCGGCCCGCTCGTTGGGGAACACGGGCACGTTGATGGGCAGCGAGCGCGCCAGGTCCGCTCCCGCTCCCGCGCCCGCTCCGCGCGGATGTAGTACAAGTGAAGTGTGTAGGTAGTGTACTCACGTCGTCGTCTAGATCGCGCGGCGCGGCCCGCTCGTTGGGGAACACGGGCACGTTGATGGGCAGCGAGCGCGCCAGGTCCGCTCCCGCTCCCGCGCCCGCTCCGCGCGGATGTAGTACAAGTGAAGTGTGTAGGTAGTGTACTCACGTCGTCGTCTAGATCGCGCGGCGCGGCCCGCTCGTTGGGGAACACGGGCACGTTGATGGGCAGCGAGCGCGCCAGGTCCGCTCCCGCTCCCGCGCCCGCTCCGCGCGGATGTAGTACAAGTGAAGTGTGTAGGTAGTGTACTCACGTCGTCGTCTAGATCGCGCGGCGCGGCCCGCTCGTTGGGGAACACGGGCACGTTGATGGGCAGCGAGCGCGCCAGGTCCGCTCCCGCTCCCGCGCCCGCTCCGCGCGGATGTAGTACAAGTGAAGTGTGTAGGTAGTGTACTCACGTCGTCGTCTAGATCGCGCGGCGCGGCCCGCTCGTTGGGGAACACGGGCACGTTGATGGGCAGCGAGCGCGCCAGGTCCGCTCCCACTCCCGCTCCCGCTCCGCGCGGATGTAGTACAAGTGAAGTGTGTAGGTAGTGTACTCACGTCGTCGTCTAGATCGCGCGGCGCGGCCCGCTCGTTGGGGAACACGGGCACGTTGATGGGCAGCGAGCGCGCCAGGTCCGCTCCCGCTCCCGCGCCCGCTCCGCGCGGATGTAGTACAAGTGAAGTGTGTAGGTAGTGTACTCACGTCGTCGTCTAGATCGCGCGGCGCGGCCCGCTCGTTGGGGAACACGGGCACGTTGATGGGCAGCGAGCGCGCCAGGTCCGCTCCCGCTCCCGCGCCCGCTCCGCGCGGATGTAGTACAAGTGAAGTGTGTAGGTAGTGTACTCACGTCGTCGTCTAGATCGCGCGGCGCGGCCCGCTCGTTGGGGAACACGGGCACGTTGATGGGCAGCGAGCGCGCCAGGTCCGCTCCCGCTCCCGCGCCCGCTCCGCGCGGATGTAGTACAAGTGAAGTGTGTAGGTAGTGTACTCACGTCGTCGTCTAGATCGCGCGGCGCGGCCCGCTCGTTGGGGAACACGGGCACGTTGATGGGCAGCGAGCGCGCCAGGTCCGCTCCCGCTCCCGCGCCCGCTCCGCGCGGATGTAGTACAAGTGAAGTGTGTAGGTAGTGTACTCACGTCGTCGTCTAGATCGCGCGGCGCGGCCCGCTCGTTGGGGAACACGGGCACGTTGATGGGCAGCGAGCGCGCCAGGTCCGCTCCCGCTCCCGCGCCCGCTCCGCGCGGATGTAGTACAAGTGAAGTGTGTAGGTAGTGTACTCACGTCGTCGTCTAGATCGCGCGGCGCGGCCCGCTCGTTGGGGAACACGGGCACGTTGATGGGCAGCGAGCGCGCCAGGTCCGCTCCCGCTCCCGCGCCCGCTCCGCGCGGATGTAGTACAAGTGAAGTGTGTAGGTAGTGTACTCACGTCGTCGTCTAGATCGCGCGGCGCGGCCCGCTCGTTGGGGAACACGGGCACGTTGATGGGCAGCGAGCGCGCCAGGTCCGCTCCCGCTCCCGCGCCCGCTCCGCGCGGATGTAGTACAAGTGAAGTGTGTAGGTAGTGTACTCACGTCGTCGTCTAGATCGCGCGGCGCGGCCCGCTCGTTGGGGAACACGGGCACGTTGATGGGCAGCGAGCGCGCCAGGTCCGCTCCCGCTCCCGCGCCCGCTCCGCGCGGCCGCGAGATGTAGATGCCTTCGTCGTGGCTTACGTCCGCTACAAACATTCAAATATTTTACGTAAGTACAGGGCTATATGTATTCAACGTATTCTTGTAAAGGGGTTATAGGAGAGTTTTGTAGCAACTTTATGGACCACATAATGCATTACGTAAAAGTTAGTGTCCGACCGAAGATTCGGTTTCGCTTTCGGCCAGTTTCGGCCAAAAAATCCTGTTTGGGCCGCAGTTTCGATTTCGGCCAAAAAACGGCCGAATTCGGTCGGGCTGAAACTTACGAAACGGTACTTCGGGTCGCGTTCGGCTAACTTCGGGTGCGCTCGTGCCAACCGGCAATATGCCGTAGCTCGCAGGCCACCGGCTCAGTGAAGTGACGTTTTGTGTGCTTGTTTCCGGAATTATGGTAACTTGTAGTAAACCTTGTTTTATTTTATACAACCTTCACGAGTTTCAGTACTGCTAGTGTGAGTTACAATCAAAACCTTACGTCATGTAACTACAGACGAGAGCGAATAAACGCGCTTCGAATAGATTCCGATTGTCGCAAATTCGAGCTGTCAAATAGGGAACATTACTGCAATGTTCTGCCGCCAGAGGCAGCACTAACACTAATAGTAAACCAGTATAGAAATATAGGGATTCACACACACATGCAAAATTGATTGTCAAATGAGTGACAAGGATGCTTGCATAGACAATACCGCAAGTGCGAACGAGATACAATGTCAACGCTGCTAGTGTCGCCACCTACGAAGAGTTTTGCGTAATGTTCCCTATTCGTAACTCATGGTGCCGTTGTACTACGAAAACAACTTCAAAACGTTACTCACTAGCGTTTAGTTTTCGGTGCGTAATTCAAACGTTCGATTCGTACTTCCAATTGGTACCATGTGACATTTCGAATCGAAGAATACCGTAGCGAGTGTAGTTTACAATTTCACTTGCAAAATGGCGCGTGATATCGTATTATTCCGTCAAGATTTACTGTAGATCCGATCGACACCTATCTCAAATTAAAGAATGAATAAATATATAGGGAACATTACTGCAATGTTCTGCCGCCAGAGGCAGCACTACCACTAATAGTAAACCAGCATAGGAATATAGGGATTCACACACACATGCACAATTGATTGTCAAATGAGTGGCAACCATGCTTGCATAGACAAAACCGCAAGTGGGAACAAGATACAATGTCAACGCTGCTAGTGTCGCCACCTACGAAGAGTTTTGCGTAATGTTCCCTATTGAACAAATATATCCGCAAAATTCGGATTGTTGCTTTAAATTAAAACGATAAATACTTGTGATATAAGGTTGAATATTGAATATCGTGAACTCGATCGCGAGTAAAGTAATGTATAAGTGACTCTTGGTAAAGTTTAAATTTTTAGTTCTATGAGTGAGGCGGTGTATAGATTTTTCATACAAAATCTTTTACGCAGGCGCAACTCACGTCACGTCAATCCCGTGGTAAGGGTACAGGTGTTACATTGTTAATATGTGTATAAAAGCGGTTTTACGTAATTTTTTCAACGATTTTAACAAGTCTACAAAAGGTTCGGTTTCGGTTTCGGCCGAAACTAGAGCCAGAGCCAAACCTTCGGTTTCGGGAAAAAAAACATGTTTCGGTCGGACACTAAGTAAAAGTAAACCATTTTCGAGATGAACATAATTCACTTAAAATTTTTTTTTTTGGACCGCGTACTTTACCTAAAAGTGAACCATTTTCGAGTTGAGCATAATTCACTTTATAAAAATACAAGTGTTAGCTCACCCACTTTAAAAATAAAAAAAATTTTTTTTTCTTCTAATAAATAATTAATAAAAAAGCGGCCAAGTGCGAGTCAGACTCGCACATGAAGAGTTCCGTGAAATAAATTGCGGTTTACGATTTATGACGTATTAAAAAAAAACTACTTACTAGATCTCGTTCAAACCAATTTCCGGTGGAAGTTTACATGGTAATGTACATCATATATTTTTTTTAGTTTTATCATTCTCTTATTTTAGAAGTTACAGGGGGGGGACACACATTTTACCACTTTGGAAGTGTCTCTCGCGCAAACTATTCAGTTTAGAAAAATATATATTCGAAACCTCAATATCATTTTTGAAGACCTTTCCTCCCCACACGTATGGGTTTGATGAAAAAAAATTTTTTGAGTTTCAGTTCTGAGTATGGGGACCCCTAAAACTTAATGTTTTTTTTCGATTTTTGTGTTAAAATCTTAATGCGGTTCACAGTATACATCTACTTACCAAGTTTCAACAGTATAGCTCTTATAGTTTCGGAAAAAAGTGGCTGTGACATACGGACGGACAGACAGACAGACGGACATGACGAATCTATAAGGGTTCCGTTTTTTGCCATTTGGCTACGGAACCCTAAAAACACAATTTAAAAACCATATTTACTCGAACCCAGTGACAACGGAATACTACGGCACCATTTGGGCACCATCAAGCTAATCTTATGATGGAGACAGAAGGTGCCATAGCAGTTCCAAACAACACAAAAAATACCGTCATTCCACGAGTAGTTCAGCACTGTACAAAAAATACAGGCGGCACTGAAACTTTGATCAAAAAATTCCATTTTTTATAGAAACTTATTTGATAATGAAATTACCGTCGGAGTCGTAGTCGTCCTGGTCCGAGATCATGTGATTGCGGGAGTCCGTCCCCTCAATGTCGAAGATGTCCTCCGCGTCCAGCGAGTCTTCTTCGGGGGGAAGGTCCCTGTTGTGCTGTGAAGTTAACACATTATTGGCTTGGACCAGTTTTTGGAGAGGAACAAATGTTTGTATCGGAGCAACTATAATTAAAGAACATAATTTCCCAAAAAATTTAGACGAAGACGGACTTCACTGGCGCCAGCCGGATCGCTTCATACTAGTTAATTGGCTTAAAAGTATGACGTCACAGTTTGCAATTTGTACTAATTGTTGTATGGAAAATCAAGTAAATTGCTGTTTTGGTCGCGAAATACTGAGTGGAGGTCCATAGTTGTTGTACAATTTTGTTTCTATAAAAGCGTAAGGATTCTATTGGTAGCTTTAAATTTGCTCTTGTACAATAAAAGAAATAGCATATTTTTCTAAACTTTCCATGTCTTTCAGGATCGTTTTATGATTTGAATTATTTTTTGTATTATTCTTTATTACAATAATTTGATGGTTTACTATCCATTTAGCAACACTATGTTATCCATTTCATCACATCACGCAACAAGCCTATTGAGTGCTGGTTTAGTCTAGTGGGTCTCTTACCCTGAATACCTAAATACTCATAAAATACATGGATACATTTTGTTAGCGTTGAATACAAAGCAGAAACCATAATCGATTTAACGGACAATTATAAACAAGGGCTTACCACTCCTAGCAAACGTGAAATTACGAAAACGCAAGTTTGCCTAATAAATACAATTATAATCCAATCATTGCATTTAATAACAAGGAAAATAATGCAAATGTGTCCCCAAAATATTAATTAATCATAATGTACCTATTAAAAGACAAATATTTTATGTTGTATATTATATTACAGACGCAAATGATTATATTGATGGAAACAAGTTTTGAAATGAAAACGGAAATAACCTTACATATCACCTACCTTAATAATATTCTGTGACGTTTTTTTGGCAACTTTGAATGAAGACAGTCTTCTTCTCTGCAGTGGAGGTAGCTGGGGTGAGGGGGGTCCGTTGTCAATGCTGGTGTCTACTCTGAAGCCATCGAGGCTATCCCGGGTTTTGCTTACAATACTGAAAATTTAAAAACCTCAAATAGAAAAACATCTATTTGTGACCCACACAAAACAACAAACAGAAAACAAAAGAAAAATTAGACGGAATGTTCCCAAATTAGCATATGTAGCTAGCGATAACCAGCTAGCACTGATCTTTTGTTATTGTTTTGGATAGTCTATTAATTCCTAACTATTATGAACACCAAAGTTTGTTACTGTTTCATGCAAAAATTTATAAAATAGACTATGAAACTTTCCAGTGATATAGCATCTTGATACATAGCACAATATCCTTGATTAATAGCCAATCTACCTGAATGTCCACAGTACCTTAATTATACAGAATATTAGGAAACAAGAAACTAGCGTAATAGGTGTAGTACCTAGCTAATATCTTGTGATCCCTTTGTGCTCGGTCTCTGTATGCCTCGAATTCCGCATACTTTAGGTCTCGGAAGTGCTGGACTGTTTCCTCGATGCTTTCGAGCTGCGCCTGCAGGGTCTTTGATAGCTGCTTGCTCAGCATGCCGATGGCCTGCTGCGCCGGTTGCCAGCCTTTCTTATCACTAACTATGTTGGTTGTGTCCACATTCTCTTTCATGTCTAAACTAGTTACTTCTGGCACAAGTAAGTTGAAAACTGGAGAGAAAGTGCTTGACTTCTTAAGATTTGAGACTTTCTCTGGTGTGGTCTATAACAAAACAGTAGAATAGTGATATTATTAGTGGCCAGTTTGAAATAAAAATTTCTGCAAAGTTCAACAGCATATCCATATAAAATACCTTCCAAATTTGAAAATTCTTAGGTACACTACTTAATTAGCCCATGAGGGGAAAAGAGGGGTTTTATAAGTTTGATGTCTGTGTGTGGCATCGTAGTTCCTAAATTAATGGACCAATTTGAATGAGGTTTTTTTTTATCCAAAAGCTGACATGATCAAGATGGTTCTTAGCTTCAACAACAAAATCGGTTCAGCCGTTTTTGAGATATTGAACTTTGAAATGCAATTGACAGGGGGTTTTTCAACTTTTCTCAGTTGTAGTTATTCAATTTAATTTGTATGTTAACTTTGTTCGAGCAGTTAACATTATGCATTATTGTATTTTTTGCTTGTTAATGAATTAACAATATCATGTTACATGTCAAATGGCAAGTGTAAATTGATGCCTTATACTTGCACAATGTATTGTATCAATTAAGCCTTTCTAGAGGTTTATGGGTCATTTAGCATTGAACATGAATTAAACCATTCCTGTCTTCAATCACAGAGGTCATTAGGGTACAATGGAGACAAAAGCAGTAACTTATTATAAAGACTTGTACTGACTTGTGTGGTTTTGGGAATGAGAACAGTGGCGGGCCTGTCTTGCGAGACAGCGTGCGTGATCTGACCGCACGCCAGGCAGGAGTGTAGCGCCCAGCGGCCCACGGCGCGCGGGCACGTCAGAGCTGGCTGCACCACCTGAGTCTTCAGGGAACTCAGAGGTGTTGACAGTAACTTCTATAAAAACAAAAAAGTTTAATACTCAACGACAAACAGCAATCGTTAATGATGACTAGCTAACATTCAAATAAAAAGCATCACTTTCAATACTTAATTTAGAATTCGGTCCTGAGAAGCACATATAGCACCGACTTCAAAAATAACCTTATTTTGATCGCTATTTACGCCTGACGGTGCTGTATTTTTATTGGATATAAAGGGTTCGGTGGCGTAAAATCGTGATATTCTTTCTAAATTCAAAACAATAGCCCTTCATAAACGTCAAGGTCAATACATGTTTACCCACGGTACCTACCTCACTGAAAAAAATATCCCTTTGTTCCGTAGGTGATAACTCCAGTTTTCTTATATCTACATTATCTTCTATTATATCACTTCCTAATGTTACATTTAAGCATTTACAAACACAGAGAGCCATAATGACCAAAATGCGACGATGCCGATGGTAAATCAAATTCGTATAAAAATACACAATCGTAATTTGTACAAAGTAGTCCAGAGATAGAAATACATGCAGCACGCACACAACAAAAATTCACACACACACCTGATTTTGTTTTTATCTACCAAAACATATACAATACATATAAAGATTACAGTTAGATATTTATACGCGGCACGTTTTGGCTATTTAACTTAAAGCAATCTAGACAAAATTTGTATATCTCAGCTTTTGCCTACAAAATTATATTGCTAGAAAGAAATAGCAATACTTAAGGGCAAGTTGTATTTTAGTATAATGTTCAAGAAAACGTGTAACACACTTTAAAATTTACGGCGAAGGATCGACGTTTCTCAGATTTTCTCGAATAGCTGTGGATTTCCTCGTTGAAACTGTTGACAGCTGTCAATGTAAAATAGGATATGCTGGACGTGGAAAATCGGCATGATTTCATTTTCTTTTCTTGCTGAGGTTAGTTTGTCTCCGTGGCGGTTTTGTTTTAACGGATACTAAATAATGTTAAATTCAATGCGTAGTATTGTTTAAATTTAACCTTAAACCCCTGCAGCGTTTGACGCATTATTTATACTGTTTACAGTGTTCCACAGTGCGGCTTTTAAAGTTTCATGCTTGAACAATGTCTAAAAGAAATCAGCCTAGTTGGTCACCGCCGACGAAGAAAGAGCAAAGGCCAGTGCTTCGGTTATACAACAGTTTAACACGCCAGAAAGAGGAATTCGTGTGCTCCAGTGGGAACAGGGTGAACTGGTATACATGTGGGCCCACTGTCTACGATGCCTCTCATATGGGCCATGCAAGGTATATTTACAATTTGAATTGCATGCTTACATCTACACATCACATAGTAAGGAATAGTTTCGAAATAGCCTTCATGTGACCCCTTAGTATGTTGTTGTTTCACAATTATAATAATGTCATTCTTATTTATGGTTATTTGTAATTCAATAAGACTCAAATTAATTTAAGTTTAATTAATAATAAATATGGAATATCAACTATGCATGCTGTAAACCAGGGGTTGGCAACCTTTTAGCAACCAAGGGCCATATAGGAGTTAAAAAAAAATAAGCGCGCTGCACTCCTTAATTATTTGTGTCTTTAACAGGCAAATCCAAAATTCTGAATTCAATGACCTTTACATATAGAACAGCCAGGGAGGCTCGCGGGCCGCCTGCTGCCGACCTCTGCTGTATACCATATAACTGAGCGTTTTTCAAAAAAAGTGTACAAAACAACTTTTTTTTAAAAATTCATTTTTTTTTTGCTTTTCTTACTCAGAATCTTTGATACTATCGATCCTCATACAAGAAAAAAAGTGTCTTAAATATTCCATTCCAGATCGTCACATTTTTGTATGCAGTCTTTTTTTATTTATATGATCTTGGCGCACTGGAAGAAAAAAATTACATAGTAAAATCTGGGACACCTCTTTTTCTTGTATGAGGATCGATAATATCAACGATTCTGAGTAAGAAAAACCAAAAAATTTCGAATTCTGAAAATGTACACTTTTTTTGAAAAACGCCCAACTACAACTTAGAAAAGTTGAATAACTCCCGACATTTTCATTTCAAAGTTCAATATCTCAAAAACAGCTGAACTGATTTTGTTGAAACGTAGTTAAAAACCACCTCAATCACGTCAGCTTTTGGATAAAAAAAACTGCATTCAAATCGGTCCATTAGTTTAGGAGGTACAATGCCACAGACAGAGACCATCACACACAGATAGACAGACACACAGACACGTCAAACTTATAACACGCCTCTTTCCATGGGTTAAAAGTAGCTTCTAATGGCTTCTAACTGATAATTATAATATTTTAATAAAATTTTTCCACATGGTAGGGTTAATCGTTCATAGCTGGCTACCGTTCAATAACTGGCCACCTCATACTAAAAATGAACTCTATTCACCTATAATAGAATTCATTTTCTCATTTTTTTTTTTCATTTTCTTTTAGGGGTTTCAATAACTGGCCATGTCATACTAAATTGAATTCTGTTTGTAGGTTAACGAAGTTAATTTTTAGTATGAGGGGGGCCAGCTATTGATGGGTGGCCAGCTACTGGTAATTTACCCTATTTACACAAGTCTTTGTATCTGTTTCCAGGTCATATATATCTTTTGATATTCTGAGACGAGTAATGGCCAATTATTTTGGCCTGGATATTCTGTATGTGATGAACATAACGGATATTGACGACAAAATCATCAAAAGGGCAAGGCAAAACCATTTGTATGAAAAATATGCTAAAGAAGAGAGAGATTTGAGTAAAACAATAGATGATGCAACAGCAGTAGTGAATTACTATGAAAATATTGTTAAGACTACTGGTGACCCAGATAAAAAGGTTGCCATGCAAAAAATGTTAGACAAGTAAGCGCATTAAACTGGTTTAATTTAGTTAACGTAACCCAATTCATATCAGCAGATTTGTTTTATTAAACACTTCACAATGTGACTATAGTATGCATTTTTAGTACATTATTTCCACTGATAAGATTTAATTTGCCTTTCCAGTGTAGCAAATGCAGTACAGGCTCTCAAAGTAGCAGTAGAAAGTAAAAATGATGATAAGATCTCGGAAGCAAAGTCAACACTGCTCAAGTCAGCCAAAGATCCTATATCAGAGTGGCTAGACAGTCAGTTTGGTAGCACAGTTACGGATAATGCAATATTTACCACATTGCCAAGATATTGGGAAAATGAGTTTCATAAAGACATGAAAGCTTTAAATGTAAGTATCATCAATGTAAGGTCGCCAGAGCTCCCTAGGGTGCGCTGTGTTGGGAGTGAGGGACCTGCATGTCTCTATCTGCCAACACAGCGAATCCTCAAGTGAATAAAGGGTCTGCAACGCGTTTGTGATTCTTCTGGAGTCACAAGTGTCCATAGGCGACGGTACCAGCTTAACATCAGGCAGGCCGTAAGCTTGTTAGCCACCGTCGTTGTATAAAAAAAAAAACATGAATATATTACTTTGCTTAAGCAATGGCTTATGTACAATTAAATCCATGCCACATTTGAAACTTTCCTATATAAAAAATCAAAGACAGTTTACAATTGTCATTCATTTGATAACTAACTAACTATTTGTGTAATTTCAGTTGTAATATTTTTAATACTTAATTAAATTCATCAATAAAAGTTGAACCTTTAGAGTCCTTGGGTTTTTTGACATTTTTAACCCCCGACGGAAAAGAGGGTTGTTATAAGTTTGATGTGTCTGCGTGTCTGTCTGTCTGTCTATGTGTCTGTGTGTGTGTGTCTGTCTGTGGCATCGTAGCTCCTAAACGAATAGACCTATTTGAATGCGGGTTTTTTATTCGAAAGCTGACGTGATCGGGATGGTTCTTAGCTATGTTTCAACAAAATCGGTTCAGCCGTTTTTGAGATATTGAACTTTGAAATGAAAACATTTTCAACTATTCTAAGTAGTAGTTATTATTAAAGACACACATTAATTTAAATACAGAACCCTTAAAAACAATATTTATATTTATAATACTCCCAAAAAATAAGAAAAAACATACATATATAAAAAACTACATACGAAAGAAGTGCATAAATTTGTTTAAAAACTCTGCAATGAAGAAATAAAAGCTTATCTTATCTTAATACTCCCAATATGTTATATTTTATATTATTTATTTATTTATTTATGTTATATGTTCCAGGTTCTACCACCAGATGTATTAACAAGAGTTAGTGAATATGTACCACAAATTGTTAAATTTATAGAGAAGATTATTGAGAATGGTCTGGCTTATGAATCAAATGGCTCAGTATATTTCAATGTCAGTGAGTTTGACAGCAAAAAGCACCACCACTATGCAAGATTGGTGCCTGAAGCGTACGGAGACACCAGCTCGTTACAAGAGGGAGAAGGTAGATCTACCAAAGCATTTTGACGCCCGGTTAGCCTAGTGGGGCAGTGACGCTGCCTGCAAAACTGAAAGTCCTGGGTTCGAATCCCAGTAAGGGCACAATATTTGTGTGATGAGCACGAATATTTGCTTCTGAGTCTTGGATGTTTTCTATGTATTTGAGTATTTATATCCATTAAATATATCGTCGTCTAGTATCTATAACACAAGCCTTATTATTATTAAGCTTATGGAGGCTAAAGTACGTTGCTAATAAGGCTAAGTAAGATTGTCCCAAAATATTTATTTATTTATTTATATTAGTTTCCTTCAGCCATAGGCAGGATAAGGAAGTCGAAAGACGGATCCAAAACACCTGGAAAAGCTATTGGTCTTTAAAAGAGCTACTCAAGGGAGACCTTCCTTTAACCCTGAAGCGAAGACTCTTCGATATGTGTAATCTGCCTGTCCTAACCTACGGTGCCCAAACATGGTCACTCACTGAGGCACAAAAGACCAGATTGAAGGTTTGCCAACGAGCTATGGAGCGTAGCATGCTGGGAGTCAAACGGATCGATCGGGTCCGAAACTCTTCGCTACGCTCAAAAACTTGCATTGCTGACGTTGGCGCCAAGACCGCCAAGCTGAAATGGGGATGGGCGGGGCCACGTTTGCCGCATGCACTCGCAGAGGTGGGCTAAATTAGCTACGGAGTGGGTGCCGCATGGTGGGAGGCGACGGCGTGGCGCCGAGAAGGAGTTGGCGGGACGACCTGGACGTATTTCACAACGATTGGCCAGAGATTTCTCAGAATCGGGACGAGTGAAAATCAAGAAGGGAGGCCTTTGCCTTCAAAAAAAAAAAATATTTATAATGATTTGCAGGTGACCTCAGCGCCGACACCTCAGAGAAGCGGTCCGCCAACGACTTTGCGCTCTGGAAGCGCAGCAAGGCGGGCGAGCCTGCGTGGGAGTCCCCGTGGGGGCTCGGCCGGCCCGGCTGGCACATCGAGTGCTCGGCGATGGCGGCCGACGTGCTCGGAGGGAAGCTCGACGTGCACACCGGGGGCGTTGACCTCAAGTTCCCGCACCACGATAACGAGCTGGCTCAGAGCGAGGTGAGTTAACCTAGCTTCATTCTCTTTTGAATTATGTATGATTAGTTGAATTTATTCATGTCAAAATAACAAAATACAATAATTTAGTCTTACGTTTATTGTTATATTATTATATAACAATAAACTTAAGACTAAATTTATACTAAGCAGAAACGTCCGCTAACGAAATTCTAAGTTTCGATCAAAGAGGAAAATTGAAAAACTATTTGCCACGAGCGGAATTTGAACCCGCGACTTCTGGAATCCGTCCATTGCTCTTATCCAACTGAGCTACCGTGGGTCCCGCCCACGGTACAGGGGCGGATATTAAAGCCCTCCTAACGATGTCATTGAGAGCGTGGTGACGTGGAAATCTCCCCGAACAACGACAGAAACTCAGCGCGTGATATATGATTTAGAGTTAGAATAGCCAGCGAAGGCGATACAGTACTTATTGCGCCATCATGCATTTCTTGTTATCAGCATGCGTTTTTGACCATATATGTCGTAACATATTCTTACTCCTACATCTTCATTCTCCTATCTTTACCTCTTATGTTTTACATACATAACTAAGCCATCAACATCACAAATTGAAGAGTTATCCTCTTCTCAGTGCAATATTTCCCATTTCTCTCTTTTGTACAGTCGAGTTCTCAAATATCTATACAGACAACCTTTCAAAAAGATACGAGCAGTTGTGGTAGTAGTTCATAGTCTTTATTGTTACTGTCATAAGACGCAAGTGTAGATTTATTTTAAAAGGTCTGTGTAGATATTGGAGACTGCGACCGTACGCCAGCCTTCCGATTTCTTGATATCATATCAACCACAGAATACTTAATACTATAGAATGGCGATGTGGGCGTGGCACGCGCGCCACTAGAGTTTGAGCATGCGCTCAAGCTTTCGTACCAACGTCACGCGATCGCCGTGTTGCTGTAGGCCGAGGTGGTGACACTGGTCCCGATGGAGAACGCGAGCCATACCCCTTCTATAGTATTCAGTGTTCTGTGATATCAACCGTATAAACTCTCCCACCAGGCATACTTCAACGAGCCCGGCTGGGTGAACTATTTCCTTCACACCGGTCACCTCACCATCGCCGGCTGCAAGATGTCCAAGTCCCTCAAGAACTTTGTGACCATCGGCGATGCGCTGCGGCGTCACACGGCGAGACAGCTGCGACTCGCGTTCCTTCTGCACGGCTGGAAGGAGACGCTCGACTATTCCAGCAATACCATGGAAATGGCCATACAGACTGAGAAGATGTTTAACGTGAGTCTAGCTTTAGTAGAAGAGAGGTAGGGCACAGCGGAATGACATCTCGCTCATATTGGAGCAGCCCAACTGGGTAAGTACCTCCTTACAGAAGACCACAGCAATAATAACACCACTACTTCGTTTGAGGGTATTTGGTGTTTCTGCTGTAGGGCTAGAAGAGGGCGCTGGACTACTCCAGAATTACCATGGAGATAGCCATACAGACTGAGAAGCTGTTTAATGTAGTCTTAGTATCCTATAGTCCTCCTCATCGATTTCGATGACGGCGACCCTAGCAGTTACGGATTTGCCCTATTGTGAGCTCTGATGTGGCTGGCTAGGTTAAACTTACTCTTAAAAACTCTATTGCATGGGGTACAGTAGAGTTGGCCAGTTGTGTTATAGGGTGTAGCTAATAGCTTAAGCTAGTAGCTTTGCTATTGTAGTAGGCCGTGCCTACAGCGTTGGAAGACTAGACTGATCTAGCAATTCCTTGATGAGGGTTTTTCAGAAGGCATTATGTCACCAAATGGCTCTGTGATGAAAGGTCTTTTAAAATCCATTAATCATGCTCAATCGTCATAGTTGTGGACTTAAAAAGCTAATTATAATTAGATTTTCTTACAGCCGATATTTGACAGCCGGTACAATAAACGTCAATGATGACATACGAGTATGATGACATAAATTATACTGAATGAAATATTGTATGTAAGGGCATTTTCACTATAGCACGTCTCTGTTGTATACAGCGTCTGATGCCGTAGAGATATCAGTGAGTTATACTTGGTGTTGTTCCAGGAGTTCTTCCTGACGGTGAAGGACGCGATGCGCGCGGGCTTCGACGAGGGCTGCGGCGGCGCGTGGCGCGGCCCCGACCAAGCGCTCGCCGACAAGCTGCGGGCCACCAAGGAACAAGTCCATGCGGCGCTTTGCGGTAACTACGTCTTACACTGTTGAACATGATCATCATCATCATCATCATATCAGCCGAAAGACGTCCACTGCTGGACATAGGCCTCCCCCAAAGAGTGCCAAAGTGACGCATCCACCTTTTGGCGTGATAACCTCTTATAAATCGATGAACACCAGCAGCACGCACGAAAAAGTATGACTCATTGTCCCGTTCCGCCTGGGCCAGCGTTCGGCTTTATAACGGACGTTAAAAAAAAAAAAAAAATTATCCTCGATCAATTACTATCCCATTTTATTTTGAATAATTTACTTCATGGAGATCAATTCGGGTTCACGAGGGGCAGGTCTACGATTGATGCAGGCACGACCTTAATTAAACATATTTTTGAAGCATGGGAGCAATCACTTGATGCAATAGGCGTGTTCTGTGATCTGTCTAAAGCCTTCAATTGCGTGGATCACGACGCACTAATTCGAAAGCTTAACCATTATGACATGAAGGATAAGGCACTTGATCTCCTCCGGTCTTATTTGAATGACAGAACTCAAATAGTAGACATAAATAAAACCAAATCAGCTGGGTCTATTATTTCAATGGGGGTCCCTCAGGGGTCTATTCTGGGACCATTTTTATTTCTTGTCTACATAAACGATTTGCCTTATGTACTGAATGGACAACATAAATTAGTTCTTTTTGCAGACGATACATCGATTATATTTAAAGTCAAAAGAAACCAAGACAATTTTAGTGAAATAAATAATGTATTGTCGTGTATTGTTCACTGGTTTACCATAAATAATTTGCTCCTTAATGCCAAAAAAACAAAGTGCATTCGATTCTCCTTGCCTAATGTACAGCATAAAAATAACGCGCAGATTATCCTAAAAGACGAAGTGCTTGAATTGGAGTATAAAACTGTTTTTCTTGGCATAACATTAGATTCGAAATTACAATGGAGTCCACATATTTCTACTCTGGCAGGTAGACTCAGTTCAGCTGCGTACGCTATTAAAAGGATTCGTCAACTTGCAGACGTTGAGACGGCAAGGTTGGTATATTTTGCCTATTTTCATAGTATCATGACTTACGGTATTCTATTGTGGGGCAAAGCTGCTGATATAAATTCAATTTTTATTTTACAAAAACGTGCTATACGTAGTATTTGTAATTTAGGGTCACGCGTTTCTCTGCGAGATAGGTTTAAAGAAATCAATATTCTCACCGTTGCCTCACAATATATCTACGAAAATATAATGTATATTCGTAAAAATCTTGACATGTATAAATTAAAAAGTGTAGTTCATAATTATAACACCAAAAATAAAAATAAATTAGTCATTCCCTGTATGAGCCAGTTAGCCCATACACTTAGATAGTAGAGTTGGAGTGCGTTGAGAGAACGGAGAAGTTAAGTTGTAGTTATAAAACTGATTTATTACTTGTAAGGTATAAATAGTAAGATTAATTAGCCGTTCCTTCAGTTGATGTTCTTCGTAATGCGAATTATGTTTGCACTGATGTAATTTACTTTATAATATTATATGGTAGCGTGGCCTAAAAGTAGGTCGCAACGTAAACAGAAAAATGTACAGTACTGAGACTGTACATACTGGCAACCCCAAAAGAAGGGAAAAGAAAAGATAATTGTCAATAGAAGGAAAAGCCATTACAAAAATTACTTAATAAAATTGAAGTCAATGTAAGTTAAAAGTGACGTTGTCGTTGGCGGCTCGATGACGGCTCGGATGCTGTCCCGGGCTGCTCGCTGACCTCGCTGTAGGTCTTGGCAGGCTTCTCTCTTCTGGTATACGTTGAAGTTCAATATCCTCGTAGTGTGGCTTCACTGATTGCAGTGAGCATTGTTTCTTTTTCTTCAGCTTACAAAAATCGGGATAGCGTCTTCCCACTCCCCAAAGAATGGCAGTAATGGTGGCTGCAGCAAGTAGAAAGTAGCAAATAATATATTGATGGATATCGTGAGTTGTGAGAACGGTCGGGAAGTTTTGTTCCTTGCTTCGTTGGTTGAGTAGTCTCTTGTCAATTTCTTCGATATCTTGATTATTGTGTTCGTAAAGATACTGATGGGGTATGTTGTGGTAGGTTAAATTTGCGATTCGGTTGATCGACGATGTTAGTGAAGGCACGTTGATGACGTTGTCCAATTTCACCTTGCTGTTATATTGTTTAAGCGAGTGAATAGTCAGGTATTTCGATTGCAGCATGCAGCCTTGTTCTAAAGTAATTATTGCAGAAGACGTCATTGTGTGTGACGTCACTTCTTCATCACATATGACCCGTAATGTGCAGGTATCGCAACAAATGACGAGCCAAGTGTTCGGTGAATGCAACTCGATCCAGGCGTCTTTACATGACGTATGTGTTACGTCACATGGAGTTGTGGTGCGATGACCTATTAGTTTTGCCTCGCATGGGATGTTATCGTTATGTAAGTTGAATACTGGCAGGTTTTTGTTGCATATAAAGTTGTCGAGTTTTAGTTGGACACATTGTTGAAGGTCATCTTCTTTAAACGAAATGTAGGTATTTTTCTGAAAGTTCACTGCTATGTATCTTGCGCTAGTCTGAACTATGACGTGGTCTTGAGCCGTTTTGACAGGTAACGGGATGGCACGATGTAACGTAAAATCTTCGTACGAAATGAGTGGTATATGCAGCTCGAATAAAAAATACTTGCCAGTGACTCGCGCTTTGACATATAATAGTTTGTATAATTCCTTGATGTCTTCTCGTATGTTATCCACGGGCAGTGACAAAGTTCTGGGTAGTTTTCCCGCGATGACATTCATCTGTTCCAACAGATTTACGGGTGTTACAAGGTGTACGTCGATATGACCTTTGTAGACATCAGTTAACGTATTAAACAGCATTTCTTGCATGTTCTTCAAGTTATTCATAAGTAGATAGGCTGACAAAGCGGCAGAGTTAAAATAACTTGTGGCCATTGCTATTTCCACTGCCGACTCAACTCTGGCAAAGTTTATATCCGTTTGATTCATGAAGTTTTCTATGACCTCAAACTGTCCATGAATGTTGGCTTCATGTTTCTTCAAAACCTTGTTCTCCATCTCGACAATGGACGTTTGGTTTTTTATGAGTTCAAGTAAGTAGTTTTCGTTGGTACGCACGGCTTCTATGTCGCTTGTATATTTTTCGGCGAATTGTTGATCCAGAATCCCGAATAACCTGTTAGCTACGTATCCTACCCCATCTACGAGTCCGCGTTTCTTTCTGTTCGTCAGATGCTTCTGCGGGGTGAGTAGCATAGTGTTGTAGTGTTGTAAGACATCCATTTCATAGTAAAGCTGGTTAAGGGTAGTTTTGCAGTACCTCAGGTCTGTTTTCTGGCACCAGTCGTCCACTCCTTGCACGTAAGTCTCGATGCGTCTAATTCCTTCCGAATAGTTAGTTAAGTTGTAATACCTCAGTAATATCCATTCGTTATGAATAACTTGTACTTTGCCTATAGTATCGTAGTATATAGGTCGCTTGGGTTCCAGGTTCGTAATTTGAGCTGACGTCGGCACGACAGCTGACCGTGAACTTGTTATGATTGCGCACATGGTTATGAAGGTTGTAAACAGTGTTAAAAACATTGTTTGTTGTTTTTATTCCTGAGCATGTATCGTGCAGGTTTCTTCTCGTTGGTTTGTGGCGTTTGTACGTCGTTTTGTGCTTCGTTTATTTCCAATGGTAATGGTGAAAGTTTGAGGATGGGCCTTGATGGGTTAGATCGTTGCGGTGGTGGTAAGTCCGCCATTAGTTGGTAATTATCGGACAGTTTAAATCGGTGACAGCGTATGCAGCTTCGCAGTTGTTCTTTTACCGCTCTGTTTCCACGGATTATCCAATAACGTTGCCTTATGTAGTTGAGGGCTTGCCGCGCCCCGCCATGTAAAGTTGCCATATGTCCGTGGTGAATGACAAGGTAAGTTGTACGCCCTTTCCTTGGTAAGATGAGAGGGTTTTTCATGCCCGGCGGTAAGTTAGAGTTGTTTAGTCGTCCTCCGATGCGAAGAAGTTCCTTTTCATCCAAGTAAGGTCTCAGCTTGTACATACAGTTCGTTTTAGTTAAAGTTTCGTTTTTTAATAGAAGTTTATAATCATCCGGAAATGACATTCTTTGTGCGCATCGAATTATTTCGTCATTAGCGGCGATTAATTCATTTGTAGTTAAATAGGTGGTATCAGGTTTCTGTTTGCGACGTAATGTTGCTGTGAATCGCAAAATCCACGCGGTGATTCTTATTAATCGTGTTAGCGAGCTGTGATTTTGAAGTAGGTTATTGATAAAGTTATTATCTTGTTTTGTAGCTAGGGTTGTCTTTCCTTTTTTCACAGTTCCGATGTTAGTTGTAAAATGAGAATTTAAGTTTGAAAGTTCTTCTTTCTGGTCATTTTCGTCAAGTGACGGTCCGTGCCACCAGAGGTCAAAGTTAATCAGCTTGCTCGGGTAAATTCCTCTTGAAGCACAGTCAGCAGGGTTCTGCTCAGATTTGATGTATTTCTCAGCTGGTATTATTTGTTTAATTTTCGTCACTCGGTTAGCCACGTACTTTTCCCAACGTGACACGTCTCCTTGTAGCCAAGCTAGGACTACTTGGGAGTCGCAAAATGCTTGTAGTCTTTGTACGCTTCCATCACCTTCTTCATGAGTTCTGATAGTAAAAGGGATCCACAAAGTTCCAGTTTCGGCAGAGTAGTTTTTTGAGATATAGGGGCAACCCTAGTTTTGGCAGCTAATAATGTCGTTCTTGGCTTTCCGTTTTCGTCGTTGGTGCGAGAGTGAATGACGCAGGAAAAGGCTTTTTCGCTTGCGTCACAGTAGCCTAAAAGTTCGATCTGCTTTGTTTTCCCGCCAATCCATCGGTTGAGTTTGACCTTTTTTAATAGAGGTAGTTCGTTTTTTAGCTTCAGCCATTGTTCTTGTATAGTACAGGTAAAGCTGCGTCCCAAGTTAGATGAGGGTTGGTCCACATCTTTTGAAAGATTAGTTTAGCTGTCACCGTTACAGCACTATACCAGCCTAAGGGGTCGTAAAGGCGTGATATTTCTGATAAGAGAACCCGTTTAGTTAATGGGTATCTAGTTTCTTCGGGTAAGTTCCAATTGACCACAAAAGTGTCCAAATTAGGATTCCAGCCAAGTCCTAAAGTTCTCGTGGAGTCTTCGTGTTTGAAGTCGAATATGTTTGTCGAAATTTGATCTTCAGTTAGTTGTTCGAGTAAAGCCGGGTGATTTGCTGACCATTCTCGTTGATTACTGCCGCCGCCTCGGAGTAACTCGATTAATGACGTTTGTAGTTGTTTTGCTTCTTCCACAGAGTTGTGACCGCTAATGAGCTACGTAAATTTAGTTTTTCAGTATTTCGGCAGGCTTAGTTTGTTTCTGTAGTTTTCTTTCTAGTTGTAAAAACTGAGAGATGGCAATTGATTTGGAATTACCCAGTTTTTCTTCGAAGTTAGCGCGCATGGGCATTTTTACGGTGTTTTTTTCATCGGAACCTCGCTGAACCGTTTTTTGGTAATATTCTTCGCAGTAATCTTCTTGATAGATTTCCTCGTTGTTTTGAGTGATGACTTCGTTTTCCCAAAACTTTGTGAGTTCATTCATGTTAATTAATGTTACATGACAGTTAAAAGTTTGTAGTTTTCCACAAAGTATCCATCCCAAATGAGTTTGTTGGGCAATAGGAGCTTGTTGATCGATCTTCAGTACACCATCCATAATAATGTGGGCGTAAACGTCCGCACCAAGCAGTAGGTCTACAGGGCGCGACACGTTATAATCGATGTCGGCTAGTTTCAAGTTTTCTAAATGCGGCCAGTTTCCTTTCTTGAAGGTAGAGTTAGGTAGATTGTTCGTTATTTTGTTGAGAATCAACGCTTCAGCTTTAAACGAGTAATTGTTCTACTTTTCCTTTGCAGTTGCCGGACAAGTCTCCAATTCCAGATACAGTTGCATTTAGTTTCTTCCTGGGTAGTTTCAGTAGTTGTGCTGCATTCTCAGACAGTAAGTTCACTTGCGAACCCTGGTCCAAAAGAGCACGAAGTTTGATGAATGTTCCATCATGAGATTGAATTTTAAGTTGAACCGTAGTTAGTAGGACTTCCATATCCTTTGTAGCCAGGTGATGGTTCGACGCTTGTTGAGTTGAAGTAGATGGATTGGGCTCGTAGTTATATTTTCTATTATAAGAGTTAGTTATTTGTTTCTTGATTACGTTGTGCAATAATGAATGGTGTCTTAAGTTACATTCCTTGCAGGTTTTATTAGAGTTGCATTGTTTGTCGCCGTGACTGAACAAGCAATTTTTGCACACTTGCAGTTTCGCAACAGTGTCATTCCGCTGCGGTATATCTGATGAACTTCTGACATTGCATCAACACGTGTGCCTCGTTGCAAAACGGACATTGACCATATCCGGTATGATATGTTTTTGAGTTATTTTTGTAGAAGTTGTAGTTAGTTTTCTCGACTAGGTAAGAAGCTTCCTTATTGAAAGTTTTCACGAATGCTGGTTTTTGTTGGATGGTGACTTCTTTTTTAGAGCGTTTCATGGTTTCGTAAGCCATGAATTTTCTCTCGAGAAAGATGAGAAAGTCGCATAGTGCCGGGACCTCCCTATGATCTTGAAGGTCTCGTATGTAGTCGGTATGCGTAGTGGCGTCCAGTTTCATCGTCATTAAATGTACAATAATCGGATCCCAAGTTGATGTATCTAAGCCGATATTTCTTAGTCCGCTTAGACATTCAGTTATGACGTCATGCATTCTCTTTAGGTTGTAGGCGTCAGGTTGCTGAATAGTAGGTAAATTCAGCATAGTGTTCATGAAAGAAGTAAATTGCAGGCGTCGATTGTCGTACCTTTGGTTCAGAATATTCCAGCATGAGTTGTAATTTTCGGCGTTGATAGTTAGATGCTGGACCAATCTCTCCGCCTCGCCTCGAAGCTTAGTCTTGAGATGCTGCATTTTTTGTGCTTTGTTGATTGTTGGGTTGTTATGGACGGTTTCTATGAAAAGATCCTTAAAGGAAATCCATTGGTTATAGTTTCCTGTAAATTCGGGAATCTCAATCCTAGGTGCAGATTGCTGGTAGTGAGCAGTTGACCATATCTTGCAGTTAAGTTCTTTCCGCATACGGTCGTACTTGTTCTCGATGTCCACGATGGTGTCGTAGTAAGTTTCGTGAGATCCTTTAAGTACGCCATCTATTTCCCAGTGTAGTTTGTCGATGTCTGACCATTTTGATTTCAAGATGTTGAGATTATCTTCTAGTTCCCATTTTCCATTGCTAGAGACCGTGTCGATTTTTGACATCACACGATCAATTGCCTTGAAGTTACATTCTTGTTTACATAGTAGCACAATGACGTCGGCGTTCGCTTCGTCGTCCATTAGTCCCGTAAGGTCAAATTTGACTGGAATCTTCACTTCAGTTAGTTTAGTTAGCATATCCGACTTGTTGTTTTCATACATGGCCTTAGTTTTGCCGTATATGCCTTCCAGGAAGTAGGGGATATTTTTGTCCTTGATTTCCTCTTCAAGGACCGCATGTTGGTTTTCGAAATCACCCCATAGGGCGTCGAGATTTGTTAGCCGCTGGTTAAAGTAGTCATGAGTTTTTCTTGCAGCGGAGTCTTTCTTGTAGTTAACACATAATGTTTTGATTTTTTCAAAGCAGGTTTGCTGTTGTTGAAGCTTGACAGACATGTTGAGTTGATTTTGTCAAAGTTAAGGTTGAAGTTGAGTTGAGTTTGAAGTTAGTTTTACGTTGATTTCGATATAAGTTGTAAGTCGAAGTTGAGTTGTAAGTTGAAGTTGTAAGTTGAAGTTATAAGTTGAAGTTATAAGTTGAAGTTATGTACCGTGGTAACTCTGGAAGTATTCTCAATAGTTATCCGACGATGGTTGTACAGCTCTGCTGGTTGTGTTGCTTCACTGCTTCGGTCTTTAGTCTTCAGAGTCCGGAGAGCGATGAGCTGTTGCAGTTATCTTGTTTGTTCACAGTAGTTCACTGACAGGTAAATAGTGCCCCTGCACTCTACGTACGATATATGCGCATTCTCAATTCACTGGTGAGACCCGCTTGTGGGAGGCCAGCAAACCGATTCGCTATCGCAATAAAGTAACAAAAACACTAAATACCTGTTTAGGTTCGAAGGACCATTAATGTATGAGCCAGTTAGCCCATACACTTAGATAGTAGAGTTGGAGTGCGTTGAGAGAACGGAGAAGTTAAGTTGTAGTTATAAAACTGATTTATTACTTGTAAGGTATAAATGGTAAGATTAATTAGCCGTTCCTTCAGTTGATGTTCTTCGTATGCGAGTTATGTTTGCACTGATGTAATTTACTTTTCAAACCACATGCTCGACAATGCCGAATTATAGGTCATGTAAACCCTACCGAAAGCAAGACATTAAATCCCTTGGTATTAGCCGGGTTATAATGTTGTACTGAATTTCATTGTAACCCGCTGGTTAATAATATGATTTCACTTTTCATAATTCTTATTACTATATGCATAAAGTTTAATTTTGCTAAACACAAATTGTCCTAGGCCATGTGGCCTACTTGATTTGACAAAATAAATGAAGTTTGCCTCCGTGTGCACCCCGGTCCGGAGGAGCGCGGTGCTCGAAATTCAAATTTCGAATCTAGGACCACGGCTTGTGCTTTCGAATTTGGAACGCCGCGCGCCTTCATTTGTTCACGCGTGACGAACAAATCGAGTTCTTGTAGGTGCCTATAGAAGATTTAATTTCAAAAATAATATTGAAAATGTCGAGTGATGAAAGTGTTTTGACTCCTGAGTTTATCAAATTAGATGCCATAGGCATTGTCAACAATCTGCTGCCAGAGAAGTCAAAGGAAAAATACCTAAAAGCCTACAACGATTTTGACAAATGGAAAGCTACTATGTGTCTAATGTTACTATGTACTTTTAATTTGCTAAATAAACATTATTTATCTACTGAGCCTGTTTTTTTGTCTCGCATAAGGTGTGAAAAGTAGAGTATACACCTCGGGGATAAGACTGTTTTAGTCTTGGGCGGTTGAACCCCTCACTGCACTCAGGACTCAGTCTTAATTCCCTCGCTTCGCTCAGGAATTAACTTATAACTCCCTCGCTACGCTCAGGAGTTAAATTATGAGTCCTTCGTTACGTTCGGGATTCAATTCGCTCCCGTGACATAAAACAGTGCTTTATCCCCTTGGTGTATAATCTACTATTATAATATTATATGGTAGCGTGGCCTAAAAGTAGGTCGCAACGTAAACAGAAAAATGTACAGTACTGAGACTGTACATTCCCCCATACCGTCTCTGCAAAGTGAGTAATATGTCGTTTATGGGGAATTGTGTACGATTTTACAATAAGTTACCTTCTGATATGCTGAAATTGTCTGTGAATAGATTTAAGTCGAGCGTTAAACGCCATCTTATAGAGAAATCTTATTATACTATTAAGGAATTTATAGATGATATAGAAGCATTTTATGTAAAATAGTTAAGTTAAACATGACATGTAAAAGAGCTAGCTTAAGCCTATTTACAAAATAAATATTTTGATTTTGGTTATCACGTAAAATTATCATCCGTAAACCGACTTTATAGACAACCATTTTTTTGATAGGTTTAAGCCAGCGGCATTGTAGATTTCGCTGGAAACCGTGGCTATCTGTGGGTAGACGCCACTATCTCTTGTATATGTAGTTGTGATCTGGTTTTAAATATGTAATGTAAATAGAACAATTGCCTATTCGGGCAGTTCACAGCTACACGCAAAACGGGCTTAACTCAAGTTTTTCATGTTGATTTTTAGAACAGAAGAAAATTATTTATTTATTTATTACTGGAGAACCAACAGCTACAGTACCAACAGCTGATTATACATATACACAATACAATACAAATTCATGTAGATTCGCACGCTGTGATGGAAAAGTCAAGTTAACTTTAATTAAGGCTTTTTGCCAAACCTTCTACACGTGCGGTCTGTGGACTAACTTTACACAGCGAGCGTACAGCGCGTTGCGCGTCCAATATAATTACGCGTTCAGGATGATGTTCGGGCTGCCACGGTATTGCAGTGCGTCGACAATGTTCGCGGAGGCGCACATGGATTGCTTTTTTACTATCATGAGGAAACGATGTGCGTCTCTCCTCAATCGCAGTCGTGGCAGCCCAAATAGTATCCTGAGCATGCTAGCCCACCGCTGGGACTCGCCACTGCTCCAGCGTTATGTGCACGCGCCTGTAATACCGGTGCCCTGGCGTCTTTAATTTTAGTTTAGCATAATTATAAAACACTAACCATAGCTCTAAGTTTGTAACCACTAACACTATGGATTTTATAGTCCAAAATAAATAATTTGTATTTGTAAAAAGCCAATTACAGGTTCCCACCGATAGCATCATAGTAAGTATAAACATTTCTGAGATCACTATTGCATTGCATTACTGACTATTATTTGGAACAATTAAAATATAAATTACATAAGTGCTTTAGAAAAAGAGTATAGTGTTATCTGGAAAATGGAGTTCACTCAGCGCCCTCATCGTTCGAGACAGAAATTCCAACGACGCTGATTTTCAAGCAACTTAACGTTAAATATGGCGCTACAGCTGTCATTAATAAAGAATTGTCAAAGTACAAAGACATTTTAAACGACGTTTGGCGGTGGCGCTGTCTTGAGAGTGAGTGAGGGCTGTGTTGGGATGAATCCTCAAATCAACAAAGGTTCGGCAAATTCCAGAGTTGCAAGCGTTCATTAGGTCCAAGGTGGACTGATGACCTGGAAAAGGTCGCGGGAGTCCACTGGATGCGGGTGGCGCAGAACTGGCTATTGCGGCACTCTTTGGGGGAGGCCTATGTCCAGCAGTGGACGTCTTTCAGCTGATATGATGAAGATGAAGCTTCCATAGGCTGCTTGTTTACCACCGTTGTAGTAAAATAAAAGAACACAAATATTTTCCATTTTCCAGACAACATCGACACGCGCGGCGCACTAGACGCGCTCCGCGAGCTCGTGGCCGCGTGTCACGTGTTCCTGCGGCGCGCCGCCCCGCATCCCGCGCCGCTGCTCGCGGCCGCGGCGCGCTACGTGACTGACGTGCTGCACGTGTTCGGGGCCGTGGAGGGGGCCCGGGGGGGTATCGGGTTCCCGGTGGGGGACGGGGACAATGTTTGCGTAAGTGTATCTTCTACACAATGAGGCATCATGGCGCGAGACAGGGACGCCGTTATGCGTTGGAGTGCGATGGAAGTACTTCTTTCTCCCTCTAACGCATAGTAGCGTCCTGTTGCAGAATAAATATTTGAGTTTAACCATTAATCCTTTCCCCAGCTGGAAGAAGTAGTGATGCCGTACTTGGAAGCGCTGAGTACGTTCCGCGCCCGCGTGCGGGACGCGGCGCGCACAGTGAAGGCGACCGACGTGCTCGCGTTGTGCGACGCGCTGCGCGACACGGACCTGCCCGAGCTGGGCGTGCGGCTCGAAGACAAGCCTGGTGAGCCTTATTGACAACGGCATAGAGGCGATTTTGGTTCGACAATATAAGCCATGTTGATACTGTGTCCCAGAATGAATCTGGTGAACCGTAACACATGCAGTGCCAAAGATTTCATAGTGCTACGTTCGTAGCCGATAACATAGGGAACTCCATATTTAGATGATAGCTCCTACGAGCAGAGCGCGTCTAACCTAGCGGATTCCTGTTGACCTCTATTTTATAAATAAATTAAGGTAATGTCACTTACAAACAAGTTTAGCAGTCAGCGCTATGATCAGCCCGGTGGTTCTTGCAGATCTGAAGTAGAATGTATTCTTCCTTGCCAAACTTGCCTTTCTTTCTTATTTATGAATGCGTAATAGAGAGATGCTATGTTTACTATGATATATGTTTAAACTAATATATATTTTTTTTCATATCCAAACAGACCGCACAGTGGTGAAGCTGGTGAGCAAAGAAGAGCTCGCGCGAGAGAAGGAAGAGAAGAAGCGACTAGAAGCGGAGAAGTTGAAGAAGAAGCAAGAGCTCGCCGAAGCGCAGCGACTCAAGGACGAGCAGCGCAAGATCCCGCCCGGGGACATGTTCCGGAAGGAGGGGGACAAGTACTCGCAGTTCGACGACAAGGTAGGCTGAGGGAGGGAGGGACAGAAGAGATAAAACTGGCTCAAGGAGGAGCGGGAAATCCCGTCTGGGGACATGTTTGGGAAGGAGGGGGACAACTACTCGCAGTTCGACGACAAGGTAGGCTGAGGGTGGGAGGGGCGGAGGAGATAAAACTGGTTCAAGGAGGAGCGGGAAATCCCGTCTGGGGACATGTTCCGGAAGGAGGGGGACAAGTACTCGCAGTTCGACGACAAGGTAGGCTGAGGGAGGGAGGGACAGAAGAGATAAAACTGGCTCAAGGAGGAGCGGGAAATCCCGTCTGGGGACATGTTTGGGAAGGAGGGGGACAACTACTCGCAGTTCGACGACAAGGTAGGCTGAGGGTGGGAGGGGCGGAGGAGATAAAACTGGTTCAAGGAGGAGCGGGAAATCCCGTCTGGGGACATGTTCCGGAAGGTGGGGGACAAGTACTCGCAGTTCGACGACAAGGTAGGCTGAGGGAGGGAGGGACAGAAGAGATAAAACTGTCTCAAGGAGGAGCGGGAAATCCCGTCTGGGGACATGTTCCGGAAGGTGGGGGACAAGTACTCGCAGTTCGACGACAAGGTAGGCTGAGGGAGGGGGGGACAGAAGAGATAAAACTGTCTCAAGGAGGAGCGGGAAATCCCGTCTGGGGACATGTTCCGGAAGGTGGGGGACAAGTACTCGCAGTTCGACGACAAGGTAGGCTGAGGGAGGGAGGGACAGAAGAGATAAAACTGTCTCAAGGAGGAGCGGGAAATCCCGTCTGGGGACATGTTCCGGAAGGTGGGGGACAAGTACTCGCAGTTCGACGACAAGGTAGGCTGAGGGAGGGAGGGACAGAAGAGATAAAACTGTCTCAAGGAGGAGCGGGAAATCCCGTCTGGGGACATGTTCCGGAAGGTGGGGGACAAGTACTCGCAGTTCGACGACAAGGTAGGCTGAGGGAGGGAGGGACAGAAGAGATAAAACTGTCTCAAGGAGGAGCGGGAAATCCCGTCTGGGGACATGTTCCGGAAGGTGGGGGACAAGTACTCGCAGTTCGACGACAAGGTAGGCTGAGGGAGGGAGGGACAGAAGAGATAAAACTGTCTCAAGGAGGAGCGGGAAATCCCGTCTGGGGACATGTTCCGGAAGGTGGGGGACAAGTACTCGCAGTTCGACGACAAGGTAGGCTGAGGGAGGGAGGGACAGAAGAGATAAAACTGTCTCAAGGAGGAGCGGGAAATCCCGTCTGGGGACATGTTCCGGAAGGTGGGGGACAAGTACTCGCAGTTCGACGACAAGGTAGGCTGAGGGAGGGAGGGACAGAAGAGATAAAACTGTCTCAAGGAGGAGCGGGAAATCCCGTCTGGGGACATGTTCCGGAAGGTGGGGGACAAGTACTCGCAGTTCGACGACAAGGTAGGCTGAGGGAGGGAGGGACAGAAGAGATAAAACTGTCTCAAGGAGGAGCGGGAAATCCCGTCTGGGGACATGTTCCGGAAGGTGGGGGACAAGTACTCGCAGTTCGACGACAAGGTAGGCTGAGGGAGGGAGGGACAGAAGAGATAAAACTGTCTCAAGGAGGAGCGGGAAATCCCGTCTGGGGACATGTTCCGGAAGGTGGGGGACAAGTACTCGCAGTTCGACGACAAGTTAGGTTGTGGGAGGCACACAATGTTCCAGAAACGCTTGGGACCGGAAATTTTTCATTGAATCAGGAAATCGATGTAGTTCAATATGCTTATAAAAAATGTAGAAGTGACGAGTGAGTGTAGTGAGTGAAGTCCATTCTTTATAGATTCCGAAAAAAAAAATGATAAAGGCGCTTTGGACGGAAAAGAAAAAAAAACAATTTCTCGTAGACTCCATGAGATTTGCACCTGTTATTATTATTGGCGATAGAAATAAATAGTAGCAATTATAGCAAATAGGCCTCCCCCAGACGGTTGTAGAGTTTCCATCACAGTAGGTACATGTAATATGTAATGTAACATAACTTAGGTATAGGCAAATCAAATTATCAGAGTTATTAAAATATATGAATAAAAGAACAGAAAGAACATGAGTGAAACTCTTGTCCGTTTCTGGCTGGCATAGCGGCGCGGTGGGAGAGCGCGGGTCGGGGTGCGGGCGGGGCGCGGGTTTCATTCTACGATTTCTGCGCAAAAACAATATCCCAAAGTCTCCAGCAAGATGCCTACAAAAGAGCAACGGTGCTGCCGAATATTAGAACTATTTGTCAATTGCTGTGCACGTTTCCTGTCACTACTAGCACTGCCGAGCAATCTTTTTCCACCTTACGCCGATTAAAGTCATATCTTCAGAAGAGCGTTTGAATGGACTGGCTTCAATGCATGTCCAAGATATTGCGTCAAAAATGAACGCTAATTAAGTTCTGGACATCTTTAGCAGGAAACGTTAAAAAAAAATATCAAACATGTAATTTTTCTACTACTTTAATAGACCTGTATATAAATTCTACAAGTTTATTTTTAACAGTTATTGTTGATTTGTGCCCCCCCCCCCCCCAGAAAAAAAATCTGGATCCGCCCTTGTCCTAGCTAAAATCATGATTTTACCCCACATCATCATTATTTAGGGCCCCCGTACAAAGCGTCCTAGAAAACCCTCCTATTACCTTGCATGCATATTTGACACAATCATTAACCGGTATAAGTTGCGTATGCTCATGATGCTGATTATTTATTTATTTAATCTTTATTGCACTAAAGAAGAACTTGTCGTACAAAAGGGTGACTAAAAAAAAAAAAAAAAAAAAAAAAAAAAAAAAAAAAAAAAAAAAAAATGCCGTAAACATTTTCTTCATGATGATTCTAACATGAAATAACCTCGTGATATTTGTTACAGGGTCTCCCAACACACGACCACGAAGGCAAGGAGATAAGCAAGGGGCTTTTGAAAAAACTGCAGAAGCTACAAATGGCACAGGAGAAGAAATACAACGAGTATTTGGCTTCTGTCAACGCAAGCTCCTAACGCGGTTAGCAATCACGCAATCTATACATCTAAAGCGGAGTTCAATGAAAATAGGAAAATAACATATAAGGGGCTGTGCTTTTATTACGTAAGACAATTTTAACCACTTTCTGACCCCCCAGCGTAAGAAAGACATGTTAGAACCCCTCTCCCTCCAAATCGTCTTCCGTAATGTATTTCTAAAGATCAAGCATGATCCTATTAACGATTGATAAATTCGATTATAATGTTTACGAGAAACTAAAGTTGAAATAACTATCCAGTTACATTATTTTTATAGCGTACTTTCACTTTGAGGTTATATGTCAAATAGTACAAAGTTGTTTAAACTTTTGCCATTTCTATTGAACTCCACTGTAGTTAATATTATGGTTCGTATGTCGTGTAACAGATGCATTACTTGTACTTAGTTTGGTCGATCGACTTTCTTTGGTGTTTTCTGTTAAAGACGAGGAATTATCAGATTCCTAGAAAATCATTATGTATAGAGTACATCTGAATTTCTGTCAATTTAGACCACCTTATTATGGTTTGAACCAGGGACTGATTTCGGTTACGGTTATACCGGTATGAAACCGGTATTCCATTACGGTACCGTTATGTCGTAAAGGTTATGCGCGCCGCGCGAACATAACGGTACCGTAACCGTTTTGAAATAACGGTTAGCGGTACCAGTTTTAAACGATACTGTAACCTTTATAATATCGGTATTATAAAGGTTATCGAGAAAAGTAAGCGAGCTGGCACTCTACAGAGGAAGCATTGGCTACTAAACATTTAAAGATAAAAAAACAAAGGTTACGGTACCGGAAAAAATAAAGGTACCTTTATATTTCGGTAGCGAAATATAAAGGTTCCGCTACCGTAACCGCTATTTGACAACCGATATGACGTCATACCGTTAAAATAGGATACCGGTATTTTTCGGTTATGCAGTCCCTGGTTTGAACTTCTCATATGCTTAGGAGATGATAACAAACAAGGGAACAAGAATAAGACCATTGATGCAAACGTCCATTTCACCAATTCTTCTTATTATTGTACGATCTCGTGCTAGCAAAGTTTTTCGCTGTATCCTCATCCTCATGTCATAACGCAGGCTCGTGACTTTGCGCAATGCTTTCCAGGCCAATCGGTTTTCGACCAAATAACTATGTAGTAAAGTTTCTGTATTTTAATTGAAAATTGTATATCTAAGTTCACAATTTTCGAGTTGCCAGCATAGTTTAAGAAGAATAAAAGGTACTACGTTCAAGTCAACGCACGTAAAACAAGCTCTGGCTGCCATATAAAATGTATGGCCGACGGAGTTTTTTTACGTGCGTTGACATGCGCATATTTTGTAACGTGACGAATCGAACCGAGCTGACTGCGAAATGTTTGCAATTTTAGCATTAAGGTCCATGCACAAACCTGCATTTGATTGTGTACACTGCATTTTCAGATACATTTAATTTATTCGGTATGTTTTCAGTATTGGCAATCTTAGTTTTATTGTTTTTAAGTAAATTAATTAATTTGTAGTAAATGAAGGCAACGATGTCGTGCATTTGGCAAAAAGTAATACATAAAGCTTGATTCCATGAAGTTACTTTAAATTTAAAGTATGAATTTGTTGTGGTCCTTTTTAAAGATTGTTATTAAAAAACCTGGATATCTGTGCTCAACAGTGTCTTGAAATAATCACTAATTATAAGTTTCCAATTGTTTTTTTTTTACCAACTAACGACACATATTACATACAGATGTGTCGAATAAATAACCTCCTTTTCAAAGTCGGTTAATAGCGTTTAATAAATATGAAAAGTATTACAATCATTGCCTATTTATTGCATTCATTAACAGTTACTATGCCAATCAAAAATCATTTGCAAATTTTATACTTACAATAAAAAATATTGTCATAATAAAAATCTTTTTATTATGGGTTTATTGCCTGAAATAAAGAAACATTTATTCATTCATTCATTAATAAATCCCGATCGAAACGCACCCAAGTACCTAACCGACATAAAAATTCGGTGGAATAATGTGTCCACATTTTATAAATGATCCTGTCAATGTCAACAAATTAAATAATAAAAAGAAGAGGGCTGAACAGAACAGTCCACCGATTATCTACATTTAAGTTAACATTAAAAATGAATTACCGCGACTTGGATGTTGACAATGGAGGTGCATAACGCTTCATTGAGGACTCTATAAAGGCGGTCGCCGCGTGCGCCGATAAAATACGAATAAAAGTAGAAAAAAAGGTAAAAAGTGAGGTAAACAATACGTTTTTTGTGAACTGAATGGTGTGGGGTTGGGGGGATCGGCGCACGCGACTACGGGATGTGTATTCTACGATCGTACTGCTCTGTTTAAGGACGCATGCACTATATTTGTCCACTGATCTTGTGAGCTTGGTAAGTCCTAAGTCGGCCGTCAGGCACTTATCTTCTATATTAATAAAAGAAAGTTGTGTTCGTTCCTTTGCTTATAACTCGAGAACGGCTGAACGGATTTTCATGATTTTTGATTTGTTGGATTTGTCTTCGCTCCGAATAGCAGAATAACTATAAAAAAATCGATGAAATTAAGTTTTTTTTTTGCATTTTGTACGGCGGAACAAAGTTCGCGGGGTCAGCTAGTATGAAATAAAATGAAAATGAAATAATTTATTCATGACAAAACTTAACCTGAGGTATCCCGCCATACCAGGAAAATAGGCAGTTAAATTTGAATCAAATCAAAATAAAAACTAGAGTAGACTTTGTTCTGTTTCTAAAATCGAATGATGCAAAACAAATGCAACTCTGTTATAATTTAAAATGATATAAATTCCATTGAAGGGAGGATGCCGTGAATTCGCGGCATCGGGAGACAACAGGAATACTATGATCTATAATATAATAATAAGTAAGCAGTTTGTCACGAAATGGTCTCGTATCAGCATAATGCTGGCTCATGAGCCAGCGCTGGTCTTCCGGTGAGACCATTTGTGGGCCACGCTCCCTGCTGTCCGACGACTATATGTACTCGTAGTTACTTAGTTATACTGGGCGTTTTCCGCAAGTCGACATTCATTGTGCCTATTTTGCGTAAAACGGCGGTGTGGCGCTACTCTAACCATCCCAGCTCGCCTAGAAAGTTGGTGAGTGCCTTGGTGTTGCTGACTGCGTCCCGTAGTGTGTCTGGAAAATTCATTCTGTATACTTCTACCTGCTTGCAGTCCAGTAGAATATGTTTAGTCGTTTCTTCTGCCTCCATGCACGCTCTGAACATGGGGCTGTCTGTGATACCTAAGTTATAGAGGTGTATGTTCAAAGTGTTATTCCTGTTATTATTCCCACTATCTTGCGTGTTGGTTTCTAGATACGACTATATGTATTGGTATTCATAAAAAAACTTCATCGATTCGATATATTTTTGGGCATTCCAAAATTGTGTTAAGATGAATAATAAACAAATATTGAGCCAATCTTACACAAATGGGGAACTTGCATGGAACTTAAATTTCGAATAAACTGCACTCAATCGATGCGGATATACGTAGAGATATCATACAAAACAAAATAAAAATAAACTATTGTATTAGTTTTATCTCACGTTAAAATGACGAACAAATAATTATAATTTTATCGATAAAATAACATAATAGTTATACAGAATATTGAATTAGAAATGATATATTGTACGACAAGTATAGACTTAAACGCACATTTTGTGGAGATAATTGCAAATTAATGACTTACTCCATAGTAAACGCGCCGAGAATATACGCAGTGACGTCATAGCATAAGCCCGTTTAGTATAGAGCGTTTTCGGGGGGTGCCGGCGCGTGCAGATTTCAAATGCATATAACATCAGAAAAATAAATCCTAAGAAAGTTTTTCTGCTACAATTGTTTAAATGCTGGATTATACTTTTGATTTTCGTAATAAAATAAAAACATGCAAGTTCCCTATCGAACTAGCCCCATAGTAAGCTCAATAAGGCTTGTGTGCTAGACGATGGCTAGGTACTTGACGACGATATATGTAATAGATGTAAATCCCATAAAAAACATTCAATGTAAAAAATAGGCCAAGTCTCGAAACTCTTTCACAGTAAAAAGTGGTGAGATATTTTGTAGAGCCAAGTCAGGCATTCTTATTAATCTTTATTTGCTTGTTAAATAAAATTCTGCAACTTGGGAATCACACAACTTTACTGCATTTACTAATTTTTGCATAGGTACCTAAAACTATGTAAGTGTGATTGCCAAGTCACAAAATTTTATTTAGCAAGCAGATAAAGATTAATAGATAAGAATGCCTGACTTGGCTCTACGAAATATCTCACCACTTTTTACTGTGAAAGAGTTTCGAGACTTGACCTATTTTTTACATGGAATGTTTTTTATGGGATCTCATTTCTTTTTGTAGACTTTTTATGGGAATGTTATTTTAACAACCGCAAATAACGTTTGTATAGTTTTGCAGGAAGGAACTGCAAAAGTAACTACTTTGTAATCGCATGTATTTGTATAGGATTACAAACTTACTTATGCAGTTTGTATATCGCTTATATTACCGCTTTAGCCTAGTTGGTAGTGACCCTGCCTACGAAGCAAGAGGTCCTGGGTTCAAATCCCGGTAAGGGCATTTATTTGTGTGATGAGCACGAATATTTATTCCTGATTCATGGATGTTTTCTATGTATTTAAGTATGTATTTCTCTATATAAGTATCTATATCGTCGTCTAGTACCCATAGTACAAGCTTTGCTTAGTTTGGGACTAGGTTGATTTGTGTAAGATTGTCCGCAAATATTTATTTATTTTATTTATTTATCTCTGAAACGTGACTGAAACTGCAATATTTTTAGTTTTTTTATGAATTATTAGGCTAAAAACTACGTTTGAAACTTGGAGCTTGTGGGTCTGCTAGAAGTATGTACCTTAGAATTAGCGTCATCATTATCAGTGAGTATGTCAGTGACAAAACTAACGAACTTTGACGGACAATAGTTCTTAAACAAAAGTTCAAATTGAATGTTATTGATATTATATATTAGCCCTACATGTTCCTGAAAATTCAGGGTTCTAGCTTTAGCCAGCACAAAATTACAGGATGTTTAAAATGGTCTGAGGGGTAATCACGTAACTTTCCGAACGCGCGTCGGTACAATTTAACTGTCAATTTTCCATATAAAAAGTGACATTTGGAACTACCTGACGGTCGTACAATGCGTTACGTGATCGACCTGCTGAATGGCTTCGAGAAAAGGATGGTACGGCCGTGCCTCTTTGTTTTGCTCGACTTTGCGGGGGCACTGCCGTGCCCCCAGATACTTAAATAACTCCAAGACTCAGAAACAAATATTCATGCTCATCAAACACATAATTTGTCCTTACCGGCATTAGAACCCAGGGCCTTCAGCTTCGTAGGCAGCGTCACTACCCACTAGGCTAACCGGTCGTCAAACTATTGAACTATCAGATGAGTCGGTTAGGATCTCAGAGCATAGAATACTAGAGAGAGGACAAGCCGCCGGCGGCTGTGTCGCAGCTGTATGCTCAATGGGCATACACTGCCATACTGTGCACGCGTGCTGATCGCAGAGAATATTACGTTTTTTCCCAAAATGCCTGATATGATGCGCGTTTATTGTCAAATAAGCGTGTAGGTATACAAGTGTGTGTGTTTTAGATGTGTGCGTGCTTTGTCTTGTCAATTACTTCGGCGTTGTATGGGTTAATGTACTTGCGACAGGCTCACTCTATACAAATCGGCCGCCATGTCCGACCTCCTTATATTCATACATCTGTGGTTAGGACACAAAAATATGACAAAAGCGGGATACCGAAATTTAATACCGGTATTTATGAAAATAATATCGTTCTACGGTCCCTGTTGTCAGTACGGTAGTTGAGAACAGAAAAAAAATCTTAGATTACCTATAAGTAAAACTCGCGATAATACTCGGAAAGCATTTCGGTTATTCTTGCTATTTAAAAGCTACATAAATATGTAATGAACGCTATTTGACCATACAAAATCGTGACGTCACTTGTTCCTATATCTCTACAGTTCAAACATATTTTTTTTTACAAACTTCAACACTCAGACCAAGAAAAGAGATAGAGCATTACGAACAACCTAGTGAAGCCAGTTTTTAACCAAGTCAAATAAGTTTAGCACACGCTCACGCACACATATACAACCGAAATTGCACAAAACTCTTCAGCACGTGTTGCAATGCTGTCAAGATCACCTATTTCGAGTTTTGTGGAATTTAATTTGTTAATGTGTGCGTGAGCGTGTGCTGAACTTATTTGGCTTGGTTGAAAACCGGCTTCACAAGGTTGTTCGTCATGCTCCGTCTATCTTTTTTTCTTGGTCTGAGCTTCAACAGAGCGTTTTTGACGTTTCATAAAAGTAGCTGATTTGACTATCCCTGTCGGGGATTCCACAAATACATGGTTACCGATTGCGTTACCTGTCTCAACTGTACTCACCACACTCCCCCGGATATAGAATATTCTGGTAAGGACGTCTTTGCTACCTTAGACATACCTAGGTGAGTAGGTACCTACAGTCAGGGGTATTAATATACATACATAAATTAGGACATAAATATCTGTACACACCTTTATGAAATTGATAATAGAGTCCTGTACAGATATGTATGTCCTTATATATGTACGTATATTAATACCCCTGACTGTACTATGTTTTCATATTCTTAATATTATCTTCAACTGTGTAGATGCCTGTACAGTCAACTGCAAAAATATGACCCATGGCTTTTTAAATTGTTTTTTATTTATTTATGAGAGGATTAATTCGCTACATATTTTTACCCTTGACTAATACAGTAATACAAATCTAGTCTAGTAGTAACATAGTTGACGCATACTTATAGGTACATATTTTAACATATTACGTGTTACAATGAATGAAGGTAACTTAATTTAACAGCAATTTAGTTATTAGGCAGCGCCTTTAATTCACTTGCATTTTATTTCGTTACTAAACTTCAATTGAGCGTTATTAGCGCCATATAAAGTAAACTCCACCTGGCTCCAACTGTAATAAATGTTTATCCAACAGGGAACTTTTTTTATGAAGTATTTGTAAAAAAAATTACATGTTTCTTTTGCACGCATATCCACGTATCACATATTTTATCTGAAGGCCTATCAGTGATCTTATCTTAGCAACAATACAGGACGATGTCCGCTAGAACTCCCGAAATTTCCGACAGTAACGGAAATAGCTTTATAAAATTCGCATAACAATTGGAATCTCCTAATTAAAATTCGTAACCGAAATTCTCAAAGAATTCATTTAATTTACCCCAAGAACTTGTGAAGTTAAGAATACATTGAAATAGTTCTTGGGTTTGATCACAATCGGACTGGACAGCCGCAAGGGTCCACAAAAGCCGTCACGGCGGAGGGCTGACCGCCGACCGCCCGGTGAGATGTCAATCACAACCATTTGAATACGAAAATTGTTCCATTTCCATATTCCGTAAAGATTTTGCGATTATACAATTTCAGAATAATAAAGTCAATGAAGTGAATGTTGCATTTTAAGTAAAAAAATCGATGGAAGCGACTTTTAATTGTAACGTTTCTAACGGAATTATTTCGTGGTTGATCATGCGGAATACCAGCAGGATTTTGATGTAACGGTTGTGCTTTGAAAACCGAATAAGGGAAGCGAATATTTAAATGAGTCTACCATTCTACATATTTATAATCATACTTTTCGCATCTTCGATCTTCCCAGGTTCTTGCTATCACAAAATCACAACACTTGATCGAAACGTAAAAAGCGTTTATACGATGTAATAATTTGATTAGAATTAGGATGATAACTGGGAAATATTGTTGTCGCAATGTCTTGTTGACAATGCTTGAGTAAGGTCTAATAAATCTCAGATGGCAAAGCCAGGAAAGCTCCCAATTATGGGACTAAGAAAACACGAAATATTCTCAAATTCTACCAGCGCAAAAGTTTAATTGCTGTCGTAATAGGATGCATTCTATAAATGATGGTCGCAGCCGCTCCCTCGATGGTAATAATAAGTATTTTGGAAGCGGAGTCTCGGACGGGGTCGCAATTATGGCTTGTTTTTTCATCGCGACCCTCGAAGCTGCTGCTGAAAAAAAGAAACCAATTTTGCACACTCATTAATTATTTAAATCTCATTAAACAGCCGCAAGTTTCCCTCTCTTGTTTCGTAATTTCTGTGCCTAATTTAAGCCGTTGAGCAAGGGAAGGAATGTGATTAGTGCTTGCTGAATTAATATTCCTGAAATAATGGAATACGCTTGGCTGTAGGCGGGTACGGGCGGAAAAGATGAATAGTTAGAAAGGACAAATTGTATGAATAATCATAACCACTTGGCGAGTTTGGATTAAGATTTGATTTTTTCTAAATTTGCTTTGCTGCGCTCACCATAATTATGATAAGATAGTTTAATAAAAGATTAATAATAGTTTAAAAATAGCTAAAAGATTACCGACTTATTATTCTGATCAGCGAACGAAACCATAGAATAATTGAGTCCCAAAAATATTAACATACCATCAGGTACAGTCGCCATCACATACATAGGAACACCATAGGTGTTCAAAAATATCGGCACATGCACCCTAATGCCTTGAAAATAGAGGTGTGTTCCGATGTTTGTGACGTGCTTGTTTGCTCCGATGTATGCGATGGCGACTGTACCTAGGTACCTGTCATCCATAAAGACGACGCGACGTCGCGTCAGCGGCAGCAAAATTAAACGAATTCACGGCTGCCGCGACCGCGTTTCCGCACCTTTTATATGCCAGCGCAGTTTAATTTCCTAATTTTCAAATGCTCAGACACAAGACAGTGCTGGGGACTTTGATCATCGAATCGGAAGCTACCGTCAACGCAAACATTCAAGTGAGCACGGAGCTCGTGCCAAATCTTACATCCTACTTACTTAATTTCCTATTTGATAATTTATTTAAAATTTGTATATAGGTATTTATAATATTTATTGGGAATCATTGAGCTGTCTGGGACACGTGTGTTCCAAAGAATATAGTCACTAGGTACCGTTTTGTATAGGAATGCCTTATAGTACCTTCGTCGAGTGGTATACATTAGCTAGTAGGAAAACGTTATTAAGAACTAAGATGCTTTTAGAATGAGGGTTTAGTTCCAACGGGTAGTTACCTACTAATAAAATGATGAATTTAATATTTTTGAACTTTATACTAATCAAGAGTGTCTTGCATCTCCTCGAAGAGTTTATTGCGGCGTTTCGTCTTTTCAGATGTCGTCTTTTCCTAAGCGTTAGTTATTTGTAAGTGGCCTTGTAAATTGGAATTTTCTGAAATTCAACAATACGACTGTGGACGACGCGTGGCGCCGACGTGGTCGATGTGCGACAGGCCTGGGTTTGACCTTCGCGACCTCACAGCCACCTAACAAGGGGCGTTTAAAAACCGCGGCGGGCGAACCGCGCGTTTCAACCGCGGCGGGTGAACCGCGGCGGTTGAACCGCTCAGCGTGTTTTTAAACGGCCGTAACGCGCTCTGATAGCGCAGGTGCTCTAGGGGAGCACTAATCCCGCAGACTGAGCTGCACTGTTGAAGGATGGGGTGTGGGTGACGATAAAATAATACTTGGCGAAAAATAAATGAAACGGTATAGTAAAATAATGAGACACAAACTACTGATTAAACTTTCCCTATCACAATTTCCTACTTCCTATCACAATTTCCCTACTTCTTCCTTTCTTCCTCTTCCTAGGAGCTCCCACTGGTGGGGCTGAGCGAACACAATTCTATCCGGCGATTATAGCCTCTTTTATACCCCTAAGGCATTAAAAGTGGTGGGGATATAATTTTGAAGACCTCGCCCACTTTTACTATGGAAAAGCTAGTTTTTACGTTTTCCTGGTTTTCAGGGAAACCTTAAGGGTTTTTACATATTTTCCTTCAAAAGAACTATTTCTGAGCTATACATTACAATATCTACTAGTTTTCCTGCTTTTCCCGTTTGAACTGGGAAAGTCGATATTTACGTAAAATTATCAACTTTGGTAACATGAAATGGCTTTGCCGGGCCCTAGTGGCTTTAATTAACATTAATTATCAAAAGTGATTATACATACGTAAGGGCATTTACCGTACCTTCCTAACGATACCTCAATTGCTTTCGTACCTCATCTGGTTACGAAGCTATGGCCGGGTGAGACCGTCAATTTTCACATTTACATTAACGTGGTAGCATAAGTTTGACTTTTGCTCCCGTCTTTTTAGCCAATCAGAGAAATCAACCTGAACCTTGACCATTATTGCACCATAATAAGCAATAATCTCTATGCATACGTTGTGTACATTTTTATTTCACATTTTATGTAACTCTAGTTACCGATGTCCCTTGTTGACGGACTAGATCTGGATATAGTCTCAAGTTGGTTTCTTTACAATTAATTTGGCTATCTCTCCCTCATTTATCAGGGGCTCTCCCCCTATCGATCTTTATGAAATAATTACTGGAGGTACCTGGTACCTTTATCTTTACTTTAAGCTATTTTCTTCGTCTGTACCTATTGTACTTAGGTCCTAAATAAATCACGCGCTTCTTATATGAGCCGTTTGCTTTAGGAGCTTAATCTGGGCACAATTGCCGTCCTTATGTGAAGGAATTATAGTTACGCGTCCTTTCTCTTCGTGACCCGTAGGCCTTATCGTTCACATACTATCCAACACCCTTTCTCTTCGTGACCCGTAGGTCCTACATTTCACAAACTACATTCTGTCGCCCACATTGAGTTTGCAGATAAAAGTGACATACCGTGATCGTTATAAACCCACTAAAATCGTGTTTATAATAATTTTCATTTCTCGCCAGGCCGGCGAGCGGGGAGGCTGGGTGGGTGGGATCACTCGCCCGTGCTTTAATTGCTTTTCACTTAGCAACCGCTCATGAACAGAGAACTCGCGAAAATGAAGAAAAAATCATTACATCAACATCTTTTAGATTGTCCAGATTTAAGAGGAGCGGAGAGACAGCGGTGTTCTTATATAACGCTTTCCTCTTTCTTGTTTTCCAGCGCGCCTCATTTCCGGGAGGGCCGCGGGGAGGCGCGGGTGGCGAGGGGCCTAAGTAATTTCGCTTAAGAACTCTAAACGTAATTAGTGTAGGGCGTGCAAAGGGAAGGGCTTGAAAGTTAGAGAGGGTTGGCCGCGTCCCGCGCCCGCCGCGCGCCGCCTGAATATTTGATCGCGCTTGACTCGCGATAATATTTTGCCGGAGGAGGTTTCCGTAAACATGAACACATTTCCCCACCTACTTATACTTTCCTTCATTCCGCTTTTCAAAGCTGTCGCGCGCTTTTAATTGGAGTCGGTGTTATTCGTAAGTAGACTTGTGAGAGAATTAAAATCGCGCGCCACGTCGCTCTCGGATACTGAACATGTTTTAATATTATTAAGTTTTTGATGAAATATTTCTTTCGAGAAAATCGTCTTTGTAAGACTTCAAACAAATTAACGGCGTCGTCTATATCTCGAATGATGTTTTTCATTTCTTTGAGCCTATTTAAGTGAGCGCTTCTCGGGTAGGTATTAGGTGTCATCGAGGCGCGAATAAATATGTGACGAGTATACCTACGCTTCGAAGTTTTATAATTAAAATATTAACATTTCGCGGAAAAGATATTGAGTGTCCACACAGAACGCTGTTATAAATGTTTAATAGGTGCCTGCCTTCAAAGTCAATTTGAAGCAGGAGTAGATTATGTAATATAATTCATTTGATAGCCTGAAGCAAGGGCAATAATTTACGAATTCAAAAGGCCCGTGAAACAAGAGAGGGAATTAGAATTTGTAATTAGAGCGAAGCAACGACGCGGCTACTCGTACAACATTTGATTAGCAATTATGGTAATTTGACTTAGAGCAGGGTAAGATTTCTCCTAATTTGTTAGTTAAATTATCATCGCGACTGCCAGGAAATATAAAATCCTGTTGGGAACTGGGTGATTAAATTATATTTTACGCGTATATTTGATGGAAATTATGACTAACTATGAATAATTAAACAGTAGTGAATTTCTGTGTGTTACAGCTTTATTTTACACGAGAGTTTTTTTGATAGATACCTACAGTCATGAGCTAAAATATTGGTAAATATATTGAATTTCGTTACAAAGTGTACCCGCTTCTACCACTATACTATTTAAAAAAAAAGTTATAAAATTATCAATTTCTTGTTCGCTCGTGTTAGAGATCGCTCGCAGTGAGGCCTGGCGTACTCGCGGTCGGCCTTTCTTGCCCAGCCACTTTAATATAGTGGCCATGTGTCATCATTACCACCGTTTATAAACAAACAGAGTCAAAGCACCATGATTAATATTTTTAACATAACAACCAAATTTACTGTGCATTATATCGTGCCATTAACAACCAGAGTAACATATCTGGGGATTAAATTAATTATTATCAGACACATAGAAAACCGACCGCTTTGACCTGACTTAAATACAACTTAAGTTAAATTTGAGGGTGCAAACGAAATGAATATCCCTACCTAGTAAGTTATTAAGTATGTAGTATCTATGTAGGTATGAAAATGTATACCTACCTAATCGGTAAACTGAGAGTGTAAGAAACCAATTATTATTAGCGATAAAGTAAATAACTGACGCCATTTGTAAACACAAAGACTACAGTGAACGCCGAAATCAGATGCAGGCGATAAAGCATCGCCCCGAATAACGAGGAGATTAAGCTTTAATTGTCAAATTTAATGTATCGTGAAACAATAACAAACGGACGCGCAATCACTGCTGGGAGGTAAAAAAAACCTCCACCGCGCGCTACGTGCGTACAGTTGTACTTTATTCACGCACTCTGCGATGCAATTTAATTATCCAGCCGGCTCCCAAGCTTTACCCTTTTGTATCTTAACCCCCGGACGAAAAAAAATGCTCACCCCGATAAAATAGAGGACGGGTACGAAAAAAAGGAGCGTATGCAAATTCGGGATAAAATATAGCCCGTAAATGCCACCGTTTCTAAAAGAATATTAGAGACGTTTTTCAGTGGGTGGATGGGGGCGCTACTTTATACTTTGTCTCCGCTAAGTACTGCTGCACGGCGTCCGCGCGAGGAATCCGCCTTAATTTGCGATTGTTGTTTGGCGATAAATCAACTCGCCCGTCTTTTCTGTTCGAGTATCTTTTACAGAAATAATTATTGCCAAGTGTCATATGAAACGAATTTACTGATTCCACGAAATGCTACTAAAACTGGGATCATATTATGTCGTAAAAGTAAAACATCGTGAATTGTGACTTATCGTTCACTCGCTCGTTGCAGATTCAGAAGCAGAAAAAAAGTAATACTTAATCACTAAAGTTAAAATGAAATAAGGATGATATTAAAGCAACAAGTCAGAGTAATCTTCTAAAGTAGTTTTGAAATGCACCCGACACTACCAACCCCCTGCAAGCTGCCAGATTTACAAATCTTTGTCGTGGGTGGGTAACAACCTACTTATTATTATTATTTCAAATTAAATGGGCATTCTAAAATAATGGACAGATTGTTTCTCTTATCTTAGCCAAATTGAACGACGCCATACATACCTACCATATAATAATATACTGATACCAGATCTTACCTGCCCTTTTTAGGGTTCCGTAGCCAAATGGCAAAAAACGGAACCCTTATAGATTCGTCATGTCCGTCTGTCTGTCTGTCCGTCCGTATGTCACAGCCATTTTTTTCCGAAACCATAAGAGCTATACTGTTGAAACTTGGTATGTAGATGTATTTTGTGAACCGCATTAAGATTTTTACACAAAAATCGAAAAAAAACATTAAGTTTTAGGGGTCCCCATACACAAAACTGAAACTCAAAATTTTTTTTTTTCATCAAACCCATACGTGTATGTACATGGATAGGTCTTCAAAAATGATATTAAGGTTTCTAAGATATTTTTTTTCTAAACTGAATAGTTTGCGCGAGAGACACTTCCAAAGTGGTAAAATGTGTGTCCCCCCCCCTGTAACTTCTTAAATAAGAGAATGATAAAACTCAAAAAAATATATGATGTACATTATGCAAACTTCCACCGAAAATTGGTTTGAACGAGATCTGGTAAGTAGTTTTTTTTTAATATGTCATAAATCGTAAACTGCAATTTATTTAACGGAACCCTTCATGTGCGAGTCCGACTCGCACTTGGGCGCTTTTTTTTTTGAAATTTGTAGTGGATCTGGCATAAACGGAACCCTTATAGTTTCGTCATGTTCGACCGACTTCGACTGTCTATCCGTATGTCACAAACGTTTCACTCAGAAACTAGGCTGTTTAACTTATTGCAGTTGTTTTGAGTATAACGCTACATACAAGTTAACGTTGTTAAATTCATCTTTGGTACAAGCTTTTATTGCCAACTGTACTTTTATGTATACCGTCATCACCTAGTAATTGAGACGATTCTAACGAGCCCAAATTCGACGGGTTTACGTCGCTTAAGTACTGAATTCCCATTGTCATCCAAACTATACCTATACCCAAAATTTCAGCTAAATCAGTTGAAGATATCTGCTTCAAAATTGATTAGCAGAATTCAACCCGAACTAACATAGTTATATAGTGACATATTTCGGTAGGTAATACATTGCAAGTTAATAGAACGCTTCATCATCATCATCATATCAGCCGAAAGACGTCCACTGCTGGACATATTCCTCCCCCAAAGAGTGCCACAATGGCCGGTCCTGCGCCACCCGCATCCAGCGGACTCCCGCGACCTTTACCAGGTCATCAGTCCACCTTGTGGGGGGCCTACCCACGCCGCGCCTTCCGGTACGTGGTCGCCACTCGAGAACCTTTCCGCCCCAACGGCCATCGGTTCTATACTACTCAAAAGAAAATAGGGGCCACTAAGTATTTTGATTGCTACGTGAAAAATATAGTAAACAGTAATGTATATTTATTAAAATAACATGTAACAAGGCTTTTGTTTTAACTTATGCTAATAACCATTTAATTGTGTAGTCAATTGTTTCACTTATTTCAATTAACATGAAATTAGTCCATTGTCAACAGCAAAAACTAAACAGAAACTCTTTGCAAAACAAAACAAAAACTGACACAAGCTGTTTTTTTTAATGGTTTAGTAACGGGTGTGTCCTCCTCTCCTGTTTTCACACTCCTGGAGCATTGAATGCATACTCTCGATTAAGTTTCTGATGTTTTCATCATGTATCTCTTCCCACGCACGTTTCAGAGCATCTATAAGCTTTTGCTGGTTGTGAACCTCTTGCTCATGCTCCCTAACTCTTCGTTTTAATTGGTCCCACATATGCTCTATTGGATTTAAATCCGGACTATACGCTGGCCATGGTAGGACACGAATATGGGAGTCATCCAGTACAGTCTGAGTGGCCCGAGCTGTGTGTGGGCGGGCATTGTCATGCATTAACCAGAACCCTGGCCCCACTCTCTATGAGAATGGAATCACATGAGGCCTGATGACTGCATCGATGTACCGTTGTGCAGTTACTGTGCCTTGATTTAAGAAAACCAGCTCAGTTTTGCCTTGTAAGCTAATCCCATCAGCCCAAACCATCACACTAGGACCTCCAAAGCGGTCAATTTCCTTGATGCAGACATCGGAAAATCTCTCACCCTGTCGTCTCCATACTCTAATCCGCCGATCATCACTACAGAGCTTCACTTTACACTCATCTGTGAAGAGCACCATACCCCATTGATTCATGCTCCAATCTGAATGTTCGCGGCAAAAACTTAAACGATTTCCACGTTGAACCCTAGATAAAGGAATTCGTACTACTCGGCGTCTGGACCTTTGCTGGTCTTCATGCAGTCGATTACGTATCGTTTGGTCACTAACATGAGTCCCCGTTGTCAACCGTAGGCGATTTTGTAACTTACGTGCCGTCACAGAGCGCTCTCGACGGGCACTCAATCGGATGTAGCGATCCTCTTGTGCCGTAGTCGCTCGCACCCTGCCCGATCCAGGCCTTCTTGCAACACTGCCAGTCTCTTGGAACCGATCCCACACATTTTGGATGGCTCGGCGAGAGAAACCCAACGAAAAAGCTACAGACCGCTGTGAATGACCTTCAGCAATCAATGTAACGGCTCTGGTGGCAGTAATGGTATCCATATGCCTTCGTTGACGTGGCATTATTAACAAAAGATGTTAAAAGAAGCAAAAGATAGACAGAAATAGTTTTTTAAAAGAATAAAATTGTGATTCCATCTGAAAGTAATTTGACCTGAAACTCGTTTTTTTTATTTGCTTCAATTTCTGGCCAGCTGTAGGTAAGACTTAAACACCAGCATTAATTAGTTTACATCTAAAAATTTACTCAAAAACAGAAATATGTAAGTGGCCCTTATTTTCTTTTGAGTAGTATACGTGCAATGTGCCCCGCCCACTGCCACTTAAGTTTAGCAATTCGGAGGGCCATATCGGTTACCTTGGTTCTGCTGCGGATAGCCTCATTTCTGATGCGATCGCGCAGAGAAACTCCCAGCATAGCCCTCTCCATTGCCCTTTGAGTGACTTTGATCCTTCTTATGAGGCCCATAGTAAGCTACCACGTTTCCGTGCCATATGTCATCACTGGCAACACACACTCGTCAAAGACTCTCGTCTTGAGACACTGCGGAATATTGGACGAAAAGATGCCGTAGCTTCCCGAACGCTGCCCAGCCGAGTCGGATTCGACGATTGACCTCTTTCTCAAAGTTGGACCTACCTAACTGGACAGTCTGTCCTAGGTATACATAATCGTCTACAACTTCGAGCGTAAAGTGTCCGATTTAAATGGGAGTTGGTACTACAATGGTAGGTACCAATAGAAAGCTTGTAATATCATAATAATGTTTGATAGGTCTTTGAATAAAAAAATAATCAGGGGTTTTGAGGAATATTACCTAAGAGGAGATGATCGATGTGTCTTACTTCCAAACTTTGCCGTCAAAAAATATTACCCAATCAAGAAAATTTCAATTACTTTAAATGAAAAATTAGGGTACCTAAAATCTTACAAAAATCGAACTAGTAATCGAATTAGTAAGCTCAATAAGGCTTGTGTTATTGAGGAGTAGGGCTCATTCCACCTATTTTCCATTTTACCCTTTTACCAAGACTCCTAGATCTCAAAATAACTTAGTGTCAATATACCTAAATCACAGAATATCTAACTTTTTTCTAATAACACCATATTCTTAATATAGCCGAATTTCAAAAAAGCTTAGTCTCATAATGCCTAAACTTCAAAACAATTTAGTTATTTTAATATTTTGTCATAGAAATGACACAAGTCATTCGGTATTTGTAGGAATTTGTGCATTTCAATCTTTAGGTATTTAGAGAATATGACGTTTTAGGTTTTGACCATTTTCATAATGGTTCATAATGAATTTCGTTCATTTTAAGAATGAGACAATTTGACATTTAGGTATTATGAGCCCATGGTAATTTGAAAATTAGGGGTAGTAGTGAATAAGATATGAAATTTAGGTGGAATAAGCCCTACTCTTATTGGGTACTAGACGACGATATAAAATTTAATAGATATAAATTATTATATACATAGAAAACATCCAAGGCTCAGAAACAAATATGTATTCATGCTCATCACACAAATACATATTTGCCCTTACCGGTATTCGAACCCAGAACCTTCAGCTTCGTAGGCAACTAGGCATGGTCACTTGTCTTACCCACTAACCTAACCAGTCGTCGAACTTTGAACAACATTAGGTCAACAAGTAGATTCCGAGGTAAGGCCGAAAACTACCTACTCAACGCAAAAACAAACCTACGTATGGTGAAAAAAAACCTTATGCACCGATCAGGCGAAAATCAATCTAATATGTCATTGAGACTTCGACCGGGGAGAACTTTAATCAGTTTGAAGTGACATGAGTACAGAAGATACGTTCTTCCACCCTTTCGGGTGCGTGGCTCGACTCGCACTTTGCCCGTTTATTTCTCAACTGGGTTAGTCTTACTCTTTTGAAATTATGGAACGAGCTGAACTAGCGATATCATTAATTGGAATATCTAATACCTACCAGTAACTTTATACCCCGTACTTTCAGGCGACAAGGTTACTGGACCATAAACCATGAGAGTAAATTAATAAGCCTAAATACGTCCCACTACTGGGCACAGGCCTCCTTTCACTGATGAGAGGGAACGGTCAGTAGTCCCCACGCTGGCGCTGGCCCGGTGCCGGTTGGGGACTTCACATACACCTTTGAATTTCTATACAGATAAATATCAAATGATATTCCGTACATAAGTTCCGAAAAACTCATTGGTACGAGCCGGAATTCGAGCCCACGACCGCCGTTTGGTAGCCGCATGCCTGAACCACTAGGCTACCGTAGCCTTCCAAAATAATAAACAATTAAAAAAAGATTCATCTCCTCAAAACAGTAATAAGCCTTCAAAATCCCGATTTGTTGTTCCAAATTCATATCCCGTAATCCCTTTGACCCAGAAACCTTACTTTAGCAACAGAGCTTGGTCTTTCACCAGTAAAGGGAAAAATACGAAAATCATCGATTCCATGTGAAACTCTTCGTGGTTGAGGTAATAATGTTACAACGCACAACCCTTTGGCGCCCGAGCGCATTCAATCTTGCTTTAATGGGATGTGTTTGAAGTAGTTCAGATGTTTGTGTTAAGTAATTTGGTTATCGAATATATGTAGATTTAGGTCCACGTCTTTCCTATGGGCATTGCCAAAGTTAAGTTAAGGCTATAAAACCTATTTTGTGGTTGCTGGTGAGCCCACAGGAAATACTTATGACCTTATGCACTTTATTTAATACCATCATTGTTGGCAAGCTCGTGGCAAGCAATCAATCCAGTCTAAGTTATGGGTTGAAGATACACACGTACGACAGACAAGTACGAGTAAGTACCTAACAACCTACATGGATGTTTGCATCTCCAAAATGACCAAAAAGTCACATGCCTTTATACAAACGCAAATATCAAAGAGAGAGTAAAGATAAACGATTTTTTACTAAAATAGGTTTGATGGACGTTTATGATAAGGGCACTAAGTGTGTGGGTAGGTAACATTGATGTTACTTATAATTTGTACCGAGTTTCGTTACTTTATTCTCTAGTATAGTACCTATATTTTGATGCTAGTGCGGAAAGTATGTCATTACTTCACGAGTGCCGATATATCGACGAGTGAAGAATGACATTTCCGCACTTGTATCGAACGACGTTTTTTAATACAGTTGCGAAAAAATAAGAAAAACAACAAGTAAAAAACTGTATTTAAAAAAAAATTTTTTTGAACAACTTCTTTATTTTCAACTGTATTACAATGATGTTACAGAATTAATAATATAAAAGTTTCAAATTCCTTACTTGTTGTTTTTCTTATTTTTTTGCAACTGTATTAAAAAACGTCGTTCGATACACGTGGAAAAGTAAAAAGCACTAGTGCGCAAAATACAACTTTGCGCACGATTTGCAGCTACAAAAAGTACTACTTTTTGAGCAACTGTATTAAAAAAGTTGTTACAGGTAGGCTGAGATTTGTTTTGTTTTGTAGGAAACAGCATTGACAGTTTTGTTGTAGGTAGGTAGGTAACTACTGCACAGAAGAGTGTACGAAGTGTAGCCATTGGACTAGAAAGAACATGTTTGGAGATTTGGTATCCTTGGCAAAGGCAGTCCGCGAGGAATGAGTTAAATAGGTGGTTTAATTATTGACGTCGGCCGAGGAGAGCGGCGAGCGACAGGGGAGAACAAGAAAGAGACAACATCAAATATTTAGCGCGTAATGCTAGCCGCGCTCGCTTGTAATTAAAGCGTTCTTTCCTTTTTTCAGCGGCCTGATACAATATTCAGCATGAGAAGGAAGCGCTCCGGTGGCGGGGTGGCGCCTCCATTGTATTCGCTAAGGAAGATAAATTAAAAAATATAATTACAAGGCGGCCGCCATAATTCTCGGCAGGCGGGGAGTGGGGCGGTGGGTGGCGGGCGGGGGATAGTGGAGGAGCGGGCGCTCCCGGAGGAGGCTTCTTAAATATTTGGGGATAGCGCGTACCTACGCATTACGTAAATTAATGACACGGATTCGAGGAAGGATGGCGCCCGCTGCCCGCTGCCGCGGCCGCTCCTCTCGCCGCTTGCTTTTGTTTTAATGCCCGTGGTTAATGACCTATTAGACGCGAATTATACATTTATTATCGGAGAAGTATCTCCACGATTGATTGGACTAACGACTTTCTTTTATTTCTCTTCGTAATTGCGGAACTCCGCGCTTCCGCTGACCCGAGTCCAATTTATAACTTTGACGAAATATTACTAGTCATTCATTTAGAGTTAAATTTCTCATTTGGGGAAAAGCTCGTTAATGTCCTTTCATAAATCTTCATTTAGGATTTTTATTATGGAAATTACTAAGCAAATGCTATTGTTGAATACAGACAGTACACAATAGCGTAAGTACCTACAGTCATGCCCAGTCTAATAGTTTAGGCAAAGACACTACTTAAGTTCGGAGATTCAAGCGATATTGAATCTCGTTTATAATTCATAATTAAATTGTACGTAGGTAAGTAATACGTACCCATAGATTGTCTCGTATGAACCAGGACTCTATTCAGAGTTTATTTCACTACACGCAAGAACAAAGTTTTGCTATTCGTAAAATAGGCACTACTTAGACATGGGTAATATGCCTGCGGCACCTATAGCTAACCTAGCTTAACATTCGATGCTTGTAATGTTGAAAAACCAGCAATTTTGCGAGTTACTACCCGATTTGAATACAGCCCTAGCACAGTAGATAGCAGTACAACCAATCCGTCAAACGTGCGATGTGACGCACTCCCGCAGACACGCGTCGCTACAAACTTAAGTGCAAGTCAGGGTAGCTGCTACATTAAGTCCGTGTGTCCGTGTGCGAGCTGATTATAAACGGAGCGCAAGTCTAAAAAGGTACCAAATGACTAGTTGAGATACTGCAATATATTTACTGTGGCCCTAGTGTAGTCACACGTTTCGTTCACAAGGCGCATGCCCGCATGTGATCAACAAGTGTCCCCATGTGCTCACCTATCGTACGAGCGTACACGTCTCTCCCGAAACTCGACTCATCAATTAGAACCACGGCCTCCTAGTTTTGTGCTAACGGTAGATTTTGAAATGGGAACTTGAATGTTTAAGTAGTAAGCGCGCTGGGATGATGCGTATTTGCTTTTTGCTATCGTAATATATGCAGCAACCTTCTAGTTTTGTGCTCACGGTAGGATTTTGTTTGAAGTGGGAACTTGAATGTTTAAGTTTAGTTTAGTTTTTGCTATCGTAAAATACCTATATGAGTACTTACTAACGACGCGTTACTAGTCTTATGCTAACGATAGGTTTTAAACTGGGATCTTGAATATTTAAGTTTAGCTAGCGCGCTGGTATGATACATATTTGCATATTGGTACATACTTCTCTTAAATAGACAGACTATAGTCGAGCTTTAGTAGATAATATATGTATTAAAAAAATGTCCCGACTATGTGGCAATATTGATGGGTATATCTAACCTAGCCATAAGGCAACAATGAAACTGCAAGTGTCCATTGGCTACGGTAACTGCTTACCATCAGGCGGGACATACGTCCACGACGTGGTATAAAAAAACAACCGGCCAAGTGCGAGTCGGACTCGCGCATAAAAACGGCAAAAAAATTACGTTTGTTGTGTGGGAGCTCCCTTAAATATTTATTTTAATTTTTTTTTTGTATTTGTTGTTATAGCGGCAACAGAAATACATCATCTGTGAAAATTTCAAGCGTATGCACCCATTCCTGTTGCTGTTATAGAGCAAAAGCAGCAAAAACAACACGTTTGCTGTATGGGAGCCCCCTTAAGTATTTATTTTATTCTGTTTTTTAGTATTTGTTGTTATAGCGTCAACAGAAATACATCATCTGTGAAAATTTCAACTGTCTAACTATCACGGTTCATGAGATACAGCCTGGTGACAGACGGACGGACAGAGGAGCCTTAGTAATAGGGTCCCGTTTTACCCTTTGGGTACGGAACCCTAAAAAGGCCGGAGCCGCACTAGAGCGATTGGCGATTTCCGTATAGGTACAATTTGCGCGATTTGCGCGTCGCTAATCGCCTTGCCATGCGTTCGCGGCCTTGAGGTTTGTTGAGATGCCGTTTATGGGATGGGAATTAAGAGTCCAACCAAAAATTAGGTTTTGTAGCCCGTAAATAAATTGTTTTGACAATGTCCAAAGGAAAAGCGCACACCCAAATATGTGTTTGACCAGAATTATTTTGTGTTTGTTACCATAAGTTTAGTCAAAATATAGACATTCCAAATCTTAAACCGGTGCATAGAATATATCAACGTAAGTTCGTAAAGTAAAACAACGTGCCCTACGTTATAGCAATCACGTCACCGAACAATCAAATATCGACCTACGTGTCTCCATATTAGATTCAAATCGGCTTTTGAACATGATTGAATATTGCATATCACATTGACGTCCAATGGTTTATACATTTCGTTGGAAGACGTTTATTAGCGGCAGGAAGCCTTTGATGTCACATTGACGTGGTATTATTTAAGAGAAATGCAAACTGAGTAACCTCCGAACGGGGGACAATATAGACACCCTGCACCTTGTCTTGACTGAATACATAAAACAAAAGACAGTGTAACTACCTACTTGCAGATAAGATAATAAAAGGTTGACGGTTGTTGGTTGAGGTTTAGCGTGGCAATTAATTTTATAACTACCAACGAGGAAACAAATGAAGAATGGCATCGTCGTCGGTAATCAACGAACTGAAACTACCAGCTTGGTCGGCAACCCTTTTAGAATCATATCACAATGGGATCTTATGGCTATTTTTGTATCCCTGCAAGACACACCAAAGATCATTGTATAATTTACAAGGAACAGAATAAATGTTCTTTTTATTTAAATAAAGATCAACTCTGAACAGGTAGTACCCGTATCGATTAAATACATTCACCGAACTCCTCTTTAAAAGCACCCTCCAAAGAAAACTTATTAATTTTCGTCATTAAGAATTCCGCGGGCGAAACTCGAACGTCTAATTTCAACCCTAACTTATCAAGACGCGAATAAAAAAGTTCACCCCCCGGCGCACCCCATGCTCACCCCCTTGTTTAAAACGCCGGCGAAAAAAGAAGCACATAAAAATGCATGAGGCCGTCCTCGTTATAAGGAAAGGGTAGCGCCCACCCCCCCCGGGGGGGGGGGGGGGGGGCAGCTGTAAAAATCGTCTCTAATTTAAATTTTGGAAGTTTCGCGCGGCAGCGTTGATGTCTTGATAAATGTGAGCGACTTCCACTAATTTCACGTCTTCAGCGCTTGGAAGTTTTAATTGGGCGCGCATAAATCTGCGCGCGTAATGGTAGGCGCATAAATTACATCTTGCGACTAAATGCCGGCTCATTGTTGCCGCGGCGCTCAATGCAGACTCCTGCGGTGATTCTATCAATTAAATCAGATACCTTGCTCACTATCGGTAGTTTAATTAGTGGTCGGCAACTCCTTGACCGATTTCGGTCATGTTCGAATTAAAAAGAACTTTTTGTCTCATTAAATCACCTACCAAATTTCACGACGTTCCGAGGAATACTCCAGTTATCGTAGAACAAATATTTAGGTATACATACATTCATACAAATGCCGGATTGTTACACTAGACCCAGAAGAATCAGTCGCTTCGCTCGCTCGTCAGTTAGTAAGGAGCGATCAGGGTAACCCGGAAGTATCCGAACACGGGACATGTCCGGAACAAAATATGCTTCGAATGTGAGTCGATTCACAACCAAATCATCCGATGATAAAACATTTCTTATGTATGACTGACATAACTAATCTCAATCCATGGTTTTTCCACCACGATATGGTCATGTTTATTAAAGTAAACCTTAGAAAAATTTCGTTATCTTGCACCTTAGCATTATTATGGACATTAATAATGAATTCGTACTCGTACAAATCAAAATAACAACCTACTATCTTTGTGAAAACAATTACGATTAATGATTATTGAAAATGACTTATTATATTGATCTGTGAAAACATCACTGCTTCTTTTTAATAACGCTAAAATCTAACCTCGTATGCTTTGGATTCGTAACTTGCGTCCGGCATTTTTTGTCCGACGTCTCTGAGCACTAAATAGCGTCATTAAGAATTTGTTCGTATTCGATTTTGGCGTTGTAGTGACACAGGCCCAGAAATTCTATTCTGGCAATCAAATCCAATATATACATTTCTATCCGTTCTTCTTCTTCTTCTTCTCTTTTTTTTGGCTTTCTGGCCAACTGTGTCGGCTCAATTTTGCCTATCCGTTCTTTAGTGGCGTGAGACAGGCTTAGATGTTGGCAGCGTCGTAGCAGCGTAGTGCGTAGGCCGCTACGGAGCTGCTACGAACTTCTAGTGTGCATGGCAATCGTAACCGCGGACTTACGTTGACTGCGAAGAATCGCTACGTGCCGCGTACGTACTTACGTACGTAGCCGATCCCGTGGTTTTCCCCGTATGTAGCGGAAAACAACTACGGCTTAGGCGTCCGCTAGGCGGGTCGCTGGCAGTGAAAATGTTAACCGACTTATAAGGATGTTCTCAACTCTATTGTAAAAAAAACAACAGTAGAGTCTGGCAAACAAAAGTTGAACCCACTAGATTCAATAACGCGGCAACACTAAACGTCATACGCATACATTTTGACCAACAATGTTGCCGCCTAATTGAACCTAGTGGGTTCAACTTTCGTTTGGCAGATTCTATGCTCAAATAAACAACCAGAAATAAAAATAATAGCTTTTACAATATCTGCTCAGAATTCGGGGAATACGATAGCACTAACGAAGTGCTTCACGAAAATTAATCATTTGATCCGATAACGCGATCTCGTTCATTCAATTAAACGCTAACTTGATTTTCCTCGATTTTTGTTTTCAGTTCTGCCGAATCTCACATTTCCGTTTGAAAAAACAAATAATGAAATTAAACATAACAGCGTTACGTTGGGAGTAATTAAATCAGAAACGAAGTTTCGAGTGAACAATTATCGTTCTTCCTCATTAGAGCGGGACAAAGCGTGGCCACTGCGCCGGGTGTAATGTTATTCATTTGCGAAAGTCAAAGGTTGTGTTTACAAAAAATAAGTCGCCGGAGAGCGGACGGTGGCATTTTTTCTATTCGCCGCGTTCCATTAGCGTGCCTTTGTTTGGCGGGAGCGCGCAAATTAATTTAGCTCTCCCACCATTTCCCTCTCCCCCCCTCTCGCGTCCCTCCCCCGCCGTGCCCTCTTTTGTCTAGCCTTGCTCTACGTATCGTTTTCTTCTTTATGGCTCATTAGGCAGCGTTGTCGCCATTGTTTTTTTTCGCCTAACCCACAATATCTAATTATTATGATCAGCAAATGTAATAGATCGATACCTTTTGTGCTTCCGTGGAGTCGTAAATCGAGGAGGGAATTAGGAAGGATTGTGTGAGGGAATGACGTTATGAATAAGAGGGCGTTAAGTTAATATGTAGCATATTTCATGTTATATCAGGAGGTCTATTTGACTCAACGAGGTACGTTGAATATTAATATGATATTAACACGACGCGCACCTGATAGCCGAGCGTGTATCGAGTGCATGCAACAAGTGTCATATGATCATATCGTTATCAGTAAGTCCAGCTAGTCGAACACACCTCTTATAGGTCAATTTAAAACATCGCTTGCTGACTCAACGAGGTGCGTTGAATATTGATATGATATTGACACGACGCATGCCAAGCCGAACAACGATGTATCGAGTGCGCGCAACTAATGTCATATCAATATCAGTATGTCAAGTTGAATAGACCTCTTGGCGATTAATCTGAGACATCTCTCTTTGATTTCAATGTGATATTGAGCGTGCGAAACAATAGTCTTATTAAATATATACTACGTCTTAGATTGATCCACTGAACTATCAACAATCTAAATAAGTTAATTCCAGTTTAAAGTTTACGGGTTAATTTACAAAAGCGAGAAGGATTTGGGACAATTGGAGCGATGTATGATGAAATTGGGCTCACCTGTGCTCCGTGTCGGCGCCGGCGCCGCGCCCGGCCGCTCTGCGCCACAAAAACGCGCCAACTGACGCTCGCTGGGCCACAGTTTTTTAACCCGCGCGTGCCCTCGCCTCGCCGCTAAACAACCCTTGCGTATTCATAAACCGATCCCTCGTACGACGTATCACGCGCCATAAAAATTTGAATTACAATTTCCATTCTACGACATTGGAATCAAATAAAGATAATAAATTATCATTTGTTTCAGAGTTACAGAATTCTTAATAAAATTTTAATTGCCGCCCTTCGCTATAAAAACGTTCCCAGGTAAATTACAGAATCTTTTCATCTGAAGAAAGTTGAAATCTTGCGAGCTGAAAATTTTTAATTAATTACTCAGCAGACACATTTTAAATTCTTAATTAAGCAATCCGTACTTTCTCCCGCCTATAAATTAGATCGAGCCGTTTCCATAGAGACTACTCATCCTTTAAAGCGGGTCGGGGGGGGCGAAGGGGGTTCTACAAAAAATATAACTTAGGGTGAGTAAAAAACCGTGGGGTGACTCAGCCGGCCGCTGCACCCCACGACGAGAAATCTACGATCAATATTAACTCTTTTTTTCAACGGGGAATTGGTGAATTTTTAACTCGTTTTAAGTCGGCACTGAGCGAAGTTATGATGCGTCGGATATTTCCAGTATCAAGACCGCTCGCCCGCCGCAGTAGTCGAGTACTATCCTCGTGCGTGGCCAGATAGTGATGCTCCTACAAAGTTTGCGCCACTATCAGCTTATTACTTGCAAAAACATGATAATGGATATTAAACTTTAATCAATTGAAATGAAGCAGGGCCGAGCGTGCTTATATGTTTATTATTTTTGCAATACCATTCAGATACGTGAGAACCCGTTAACTTGTGGTACTAGGTACTTCAACTTTGCTCCACTACATCTGTAGGTAGTCGGCACCATTTGTAGTACAGAAACGCTCTTATTGCTACAGCTCTAAAGTCTGTTTTTGTAAACAAACACGTGCGCAATGCAACTACCAATATCGAAGCCGACCAAAACTATAAATCACCGTCGGGGATGCCACATTCGCGATTCCGGACGCGTGCATTTGTCAAGGTCGCGACATATGTAGGTGACGGGAATTACGTACGATTGTTAGTTTATTTCGTTTCGCGATTGTTTCTCAAACGCACCAAGGAGAATAATGTTAGACTCGCATCGGAGTAATGGGAATATCATTGGAGGAAATTGTTTGTTTTCTATTAGCGGTTTTTTAGTCAGATAGAGAAAACAGTAAGAAATGCTTAAGAAACTAACGTAGGTATCGCTCATTATTGTTTTAGTCACCGTTGTATGAAACTTTGTATAGAACTCTGTAGATTGTAAGTATATGAGGTTAGATATGTAGGTTAGGTTTGTTTTATAAAAATCCTAAAAAGTTGACAGTTTCTGAACTTTATCTACATTTATGAAAAATTAAATAATTCAATTCAATTCAATTCAATATTCAATTCAATTCAATATATATTTATTTCAGTACCCATAATGTGTTAGTTACAATAAATTAAATTAAATTAAATTAAGTGTTAGTGACAAAATAAATTACTAAATACTACTCTTACATTAATTAACTTATTTATTTATTTATTTTATTTAGCCCAGATATGAGACACTGGTGCATGCTAATGGATTCCATTAGTGACCCTGGACCTACTAATGTTATTTATCGTTAATTTAAAACGCTGCCTTTACATGCCTCATATTGAAATCAGTAAGTCTTTTCTTACTCAACGATGCAGCGATGTGGTCAATATGTGTGTTTTATGTCCTATTTCCCCGTTTACAAACAAATAAGAAGGGTCGTAAAAACAAAACACAACTAAAATCCGGCCTAACACATATTTACATTTATATAAACAATGCATCATATATAACGTATACTCGTATATGTTATACGTGACGTGTAACAAAAATATCAAATTAATAATTTAAATTTCATATTAATAATCTCAATATCACCGCGTAGCGCGTATTATTCAACCGCGATGAGTGTTTGACGTATTTATGTGATAAAACTGTCATTTCCAATACCATACTATTCACGGTACATTACACATAATAGGCTTTGTGCTGACACTACGTCGGGTGACATGCAAAAGTAACTACCAAAACTGTCACTGCTCTTCAAAACCTCGGTAGTCGATATCGAGATACGACCTTTGATTTAAGTAGGTATTTGTTACTTAGTGAGTTTTGCTTGTCACCCGACGATTAAAAACAAAAGACAGCGCCTAAGTCAAGACAATTCACAAATTAAATACGTCAATTGCGTTCCTGAATAGCCCCGTACGAACATCATCAAGACAACATTTTATATTGTATTTAGATACGAATTACAAACGCCGCTACGCAGCTTACCCACAATCTAATCATGACTCCCCGCGCGACACAAGGTGACTAGCTGTTTTTATAAACACGTTATTAAAAAAAGTATAAACTTAAAAAAAGGGATATGCATACATAATTCGAAACAGTGCATTAATAAAAAGCAGAGCCCGGTGTTCTTGGTGGAGTTAAATAAAAAAAAAGTTCATTAAAAAAGCTATTTATGACAGCGACCATTATCGTCCAATAAATCAGCTGCCCGCTCTTCTGTTTTCGATAATGATTCTATTATTATGGAAAAGCGTTATGTAACTGTAACATTTTTTTCTGTACGTGTTCAGAAGTATGGAGGCGGCTTCTATGTACCTATTGTCTTGTCGGATTTACTGGGAGTAGGTAGTCTGCGATCTGTGAGTATTTAGAATATGATTCGGTTCTATTGAATAATAGACCCGAATCATAATTAAAATTCTCAAGAATTATTTAGAATTCTCTCGCTTGTTCTAGAACCCGTTCACGTGCTCACTAGCGCCACTGGTAAATAATTGAGATTATTTAAATTTAACGACAGATATTTAAAAAAGTAGGCCGCTACACACTGTAATTAAGTATCTTTTGAATACAACTAGTTTTTACGTTGCTTGATTCGTCAATCATGCGTCCAAAGTTCAAACGGCAGTTTTTCTTTTGAGTTCATAGTTCGATGAATCCAGCAACATAAAAACTAGTTTGATGTATACGAGTAGAACGCGCGGAGTGTTATGTTATGTATGTAAAACGAAAGCGATTACTCATTTATTTATCTAAACTTAATTGCGCTATACAAGAATCTACGTATTAAGCGTTGGACTTACCTTAAGGAATTCTTCACCAGTCAACCATTTGGCAAAATAAAATATTCAAAGTATACCTACTCTGATAGTTTAAATTGTAATTATAATTTTAGGCGGCATTTTTTAGCTGTGACAAAATACACAAAATTTTCGGCTACTCTCGATTGCACGAAGGTAGTAGAAAATATGTGATATAGCTGCTTACTAACAAACAAAGTCTAATAATGACTGCTGATAAGAGCGGATGGTCCCGGGTTCAAATCCCGATAAGGGCAAATATTTGTGTGAATGAAACTGATGAACATAAACATTAATTTCTGAGTCTTGGATGTGTTCTATGGTATGTACTTATTGGTATATACTTATTGGTATATATATCTATTAAATATATCATCGTCTAGTACAGGGCTAGTTCGATTTGTGTAAGATCGTCCCCTAATATTTAACTATATAGTGACTGTATACTAATCGCTAGGCTGTTTTCTGAAGAAAAAATATACATATATTTTGAAAAACTGAATTGACAAACAAAAACTCTATAAATATAAGCCTGCTCACAAATTTTCACGAGTTCCGGGTGATAAATGTGACTTGTACTTAGAGGAGAATAGTCGGACATCTGGACATCCGAACATACATACATACTAAATAATGAATGAAGAAATACGTTCGCTACGCTCGCTCGTTCAATAAAAAAACTGCACATATATTGATATACCTATGGAAGTGCTTTCCATATCCGCGAGCCAGCGTGTGGGTATGCTGCCGTGTGGGTACGCTGCCGTGTGGGTACGCACACAGCCTCGCTGCGTGTCGGCGTGGGCACTGCACGGGTTACAAATTGTGGGGTGAAAGGGGTAGTTTTTTCTAATCGACTTTCCTAACTGTAATAAACGATATTTATCTTTCTTAATTATAGTTTCGCTCCACTGTTTGGTAGCTTTGTTCGTGTTTTTGCTACAACTGTTTGTGTTATTATCGAATTACGTGCGTTTGTCGTTAATGTTAAATTTGTTCTTATTATAGCCCCGAGGAATTACTTGAGAAGGTGCGCCCTATTTCTTGTTGGCTTTTATAGCGATTTTCATATAAATGAATATTAATGACGTCTGGCGTAGGTATAGCTTTTTATTCGGGAACAACAAGGGAACGAATCGTTTTTTACTACGTACACTTAATTGTCCGAACGCGAGGTATTCAAATCGAGACGTTTAGGTACTCGTTTTATCGAATAATTTGTTTGCGTAAATTATCTTTGTTTTATTAAACACTAAGCGACCCGCCCGGCTTCGCACGGGTTTATATATATAATACATACAAACCTTCCTCTTTAAACACTCTATCTATTAAAAAAAACGCATCAAAATCCGTTGCGCAGTTTTGAAGATCTAAGCTTACATAGGGACAGACAGACATCGGGAAGCAACTTTGTTTTATACTATTACTATGTAGTGATAGTGATTATAATGTAGGTATATCTTCTTCAGTATCGTGAGGCTTTTTATCGTCATTAACATGTTTGAGATAAAGTTTCATGTCATTAATTTCAGCTGTTTTAGTTTATGCTATTACTACAGCCCCCCGCGGCTATGAAGTCAATCCTGACACATTGCGCAACTATGAAGTATCTGAATAATGACAATGTCAACCATAGGAAAAAAATACATATTCAACCCTAGAGGCATGTCTCAGGATTGACTTCATAGCCGCGGGGGACTATAGGTATTTATTAAGCAAATTAGGTATGCTCAATACCTACTTTCTCAAAACAGTAAGTACCTTTATTAAGAGTTATCATCATATTAATTAAGCTAGTCTATTTACTTTTAACAGCAATCTTCTTATTGATCTCGTTAACTGCTGTAGTAAAATAATTATATTGTTACAAAGCCAGCGCATTATTAGTTTAAAATAATGGTAATGCGATCGATTAAAAACCCCATTGTTAAAAACTGGCTGCAAGGGCAGTGATCCTCAGGGACGCATGCGTAACACAACCCTTTTTCACCCTTTCGCCTCCCCGAGTGTTTTTTGTAAGCGTTTTTGTAAAGGGTTGCAGAGGTACCTGCCACGCGTTGCAGCGAAAGGGTTGAGCTTTTTCTGTAGGGCCGACACGCTTTTTATACAGATGCGTTTTTTATGGGTACGCCGAGAACAATGCAAAGTGCATTGAACTTTGTACAAGAGATCAGCTGATCGACTCATAATAGTGCACTTGCGGTCGTGTATTGATTTTCGTCAAGGTCGAAGTATCGACTGCACTATTAGGGGGTCGTTGACAAACACGTTGATTCCCATCGACACCCAGGAGTCAACTGAGCAATGCGTGGACTTATTTCTGTTCTGTGGAGCAATGTTTGCAAACGATGGTTACCTATGCTAATATATTAAAAATATAAGAAATAGTTTCCGGTGAATAATGGTTTCGGAAGGACAATCTAACTTTTTAGTCTTCTTCCCATTTTGTCCGATTATAAATAAAAAGAAATATATCTGAAATCTGATCCAGTATGGGCGAACATATAATATAGTGAGGTGAGTGGTGAGGTGAGTTGAGTAGGAGCATAATTATTTACATCATTACTGCCGAAAGCGATTCTATGCGCACGCAAAACGTAAATACATATGTACCATACTCGTACAATTATGTTCAATTTAGTAGCGCCACTATCACACAATTACATGCCTACTAATTAATCACTGGCCTTTATTTCTTAGCTATGTATACACAAGGTAAGGTTAAGGATATAGTAGGTATATAAAAAAACACAAATCTAACGTGACTTTTAGTAAAAAAGTGGCAGGTACGACAATTGCAGTTTAGGTACAAATCCTTTGCGCTCTTTATAGCGCTACTATCACACGAATTCATTCCTAATACTAATTAATTACTAGTACTAGTCTATATTTCTTAACTACGTGTAAGGTGGATAATGAAATTAAAGATAAAAAATGTAAACAAAGAACTGTCAACCTCAAAGTGACGTCTCAGGGGCAATCAACCAGGTTTCGGTTTTAACTAATGAATATATCGTCACTTCTTTTAAAATCTTATCTTATATTTTACTTTGATCACTTTAATGTCGTAGGTTCGTATGAATAGGTAGTTAGTAGGTGATGATAGTCCGGCTACGATATACAGCAAAAGCCTGCAGCCACTAGAACCACACCAAGCGATGGAAGCAAGACGTGCCATTATTATATGTCTTATTAGGACATTAGGACCACTCTCGCTTTCTGAGGAAGACGTCGAATCCTCCTCAGTTACATTTATTATTAATATCTCTGTTACATTGTCTATTAGGTGCTCGAGTTGGCACATTTTATCCTCTACTTTTATTGCATGAGCCACACAATCACTCCATCTTTGAGCCGTCACCAATTTTAAACCTTCTTCGAACATTAAGAACAAGGAATAGGAATATCCAGGTATATTAATTAAATTAAGAACCAAAGGTTTACAATTCCTAACCATTGCCAGTGGCGTAAATATAAACTGCATATATTTATGAATATAAAATAACTACGTTTTCATTTTGCTTATTGAAATATTTACGAATATTTTCCAGGCATTGTTTTACGTATAAATTAGTAGCATTATTTTTTTTTTCGCGTATTTAACGAATTTTTAGTTTCCACTTCTTGGGATTGATTTTATTGCAGTGGCAACACATTTGTTAACATTTTTTATCTTTAATTTTATGTTCCACTTTAGGTGCCTATACAAGGTAATAGTTTGTACCTAAGTACGTATATAATATAATAATACAATGGCGTCAAACTTGCACAAACATAACGTGACTTGTAGCAAAAAAACTGTAAGTAGGTACTCTACGACAATTGCAGTGTAGCTATAAATCCTTTGCACTCTTTAACTGTTAACGTAACTCCGGATGGTGTCTTCTTACACCCACGCAGCCGTTCAATTTGGGCAATAAGTGTAAAAACCTTTGCAAAACTTTAATACCCCGGTGCCGGGTTCTAGTAACCCACATTGATCAAGGTGTTGGGGTTATCGAGTTGCAAACCCGTTATAATACACTCTGTTCGCGAAAAAACATAAAATGTGCAAAAAAGTGCCCTTTATATCAGTTTACGCATCGTGTGTGAGGTTGTCTTGCACTGTTCCAGAATTTGTTATATAAATTTATTGGAAGAGACAAATTAAAAATATGTACAGTCGGCCAAAATGTGGTCTACCACCCTACGGTCGAGGTTCATTTGAACGTCATGAAACAACAAGGTCGATTTCCACTTTGCAATTGCTTATGACAGTAACCTTAGCGACAATCACATCTCACAGAAAATTTTGTCACAACTGGCAGAACTTTCTTGGCCTACATACAAAAAAACCGATCAAGTACGAGTCTGACTCACGCACCGAGGGTTCTGTACAAACTTTCATACACTCTACCCGTCATGTCAGAGTATGTTTGTTTATCAACGATAGCTTTTTTATTTGAAAGAAGGGACTTTAAAGATAATCTGATAGGAATTTGAAACTATAAAATTTCATACAAAAGTAAGTAAATTACAAATTTAATTAAGGAATTATTAAAAAAAAATACGCTAGTTAGAGATCGTTTTATTTTTCTGGTATTATTTATGTTACTCTTAATCATATGTAATTATTTCAGAATTTTCGCTTGGTAAACTTCGGAGACAAGGGAGGGGGGGATGGTATTTTTTTCTACATTTTCCTTAATAAATCAAAATTAAACCACTGTAGAAAAAAAATTATAAACGGTTTTAGAAAGTGCAACTCAAGCCCTTTCATATGATATTGATCTATTTACTAGACTTTGATTTTTTTAACCCCCCTTAATATTCGTCATCTACACAGAAAATAAAAATGTATATTTAAAATTTTCATTTTTCATACACGTGTCTTAACCCCCTCAACAGTTATTCCAAAGATTGTTGCAAATAATTACTAATTGTTCCATGCTTTCATTGTAACAGTAATCAATTTGCAACAAACAAAATCTCGTAGCACCCTCCATAAAAATCTGTTTCTTAATCGTTTCTTGGATCGTGTATAGTAAGCTAAAATTGTTAGTAAATATAGTGTTCTATACCTTATTTTTATTAGCCATTTCACAATTTTGGTTATATAACTTGCTAATTTTAAATAACTATTTTACCATGTATATACATACTGAAATATTTATTTTATTTTGTCAGCTATCGAGCAATGAGCTTGTAATATAATGCAATATTACAAATACAAACCGATGTCACCCAATTTAGTTTTACGTCAATTTTTAATGAATATAAAAATGATTTTACGTCATACCTGGCCATAAAGTAGGAATTACCGCACGCTATGCGTGCGGAAAACCCCACTTCCTGGCCAGATAGGGACGTAAAATGTTGTACTCACCACGGGCGGTAATAAAGAAAGCCTCAGAGCGCATATTTATCGCCCTTGCCTTCGGCTCGGGCGTCAAATACCTGCGATCTGAGACATTCTTTGTTTAACCGCCCTAGGTAAGTAATGTACTATTACGTCATACCTGGCCATAAAGTAGGAATTACCGCACGCTATGCGTGCGGAAAATCCCACTTCCTGGCCAGATAGAGACGTAAAATTTTGTACTCACCACGGGCGGTAATAAAGAAAGCCTCAGAGCGCATATTTATCGCCCTTGCCTTCGGCTCGGGTGTCAAATACCTGCGATCTGAGACATTTTTTGTTTAACCGCCCTAGGTACTGTACTATTATAAGTTACTTAGTAATTTTTAGGCAAATTAAGTATTATCCTATTATGCGGTGGAAGTTGTGTTTTTTTATACAAAATTATTTAACGGTTAATTTGCGTATAATTAATGATTCTTGGTTAAATTCTTAAGCAGTATCATGGCAGTAAGACAGGCTTTCGCGAGTCTAAATTTAGAGGCAGCTGCTAGGCCGCCCCCGCTTGCCTACACTTTTTACTTAAAACGAAAAAAACTTGGGCCTTCTACGTGATCCGGAGTGGGCAGGCCGAGATCTGATTTCGCGAAGATAGAGTTTCATCAAACGATGTTTCTACGAGTTCTTTTATTAATTATATTAACCGTCACCAAAACAAGCATTCAGGGTTCTATTATTTTTCCTTCGTTTAACCGCCGGAATAAAATAGAGTTCCTCGAATCGATGTTTTCTATCACTGAATAGTTTTTTTCGGAGGGTTGCTTTTTATTATTTCACTAGTTCATGTTGGTGTTAGTTCTGTCGACTTCACAATAACACGAAATGCCATAGGTTCGAATTTTGGTCGGAATACATTTGACTTAATTGTGGACCTTTAGCGAGAACGTAAACTTTATTTGTATTTGGACGGGCGCTTTGTCCCTATTATGTAAACATGGGAGAAAGGACATTAGAAACGGATTAAACATAAACACCGCGCGGTAGTGCGTCTGATCCTGGTGGTGCCCACAAACAACTGATGCAAAGCGGACACAAACACTTTTGTGAGGTTTCTTTTGGTAGCGGCGAGTCCAAACACAAGATAAAGGGATAAGTATACTATTACAGTGACAATTAAGCATTGTTGAAGGCTAAAACGCCGTGAGGCTGAACGGTAGCGATACTTGGAGGATTAAAGGATTAGGTATACTGTAGTAAACAACTTTGCGCGAAACTCCTTTCTTACCTTCTGTTGTGCGGAGATTAGAGCGACCGCATCAGTCTATCGATGTCGCAACTTTCCACGGAATACCGTGTGACTGAGATCTCTAACGATAGAATACCATGTTATACTTTGGTCGCTCTAACGTCAAATGTGACTCTTCAGCTCCTATCCATATGCGTCGTTGTTCCGAGACCGCTATATTCACAGTAACGAGTTTCACAGATTGCCTCCGATGCGTAATCGTGCATAATGTGCAGTTTCTCAACTGTTAAGAGTGACTTGCGAAACGATAGAACCACATTAAGTGTTTACCTATAGGAGGATTTATCCGAAAATAATAATAGTTCTATGTGAATCGCGACAAGTTCCATACGGGTTATTAATGACATTGTGCATCATCCTTTTGTGGGGCATTACATACATCAAATGTTAAAGGAAATAATTTGGTTGAATGGGATTTTCGAAAAAAGAATATTTAGCGTAAAAATCAATAATCAAACGTCGCGGGGACAATGGGTGGCGGGTAACCGAATTCACTATCAAAATAAAGGCTTCTGCGTGACGAAGCGCGGGCGGAGTTTTTATTGCGTTAGCTGGAGTGGCGGAGAATCGCACCGATAACACTCGAGGGACTCCATTAAATAATGGCTTGGACGGCCGAGATGCGCTGACTGATGCAGCGATTACCGCATCGGTGTAATCACGGCACCAGATTAAATTGCAGTAGATATTAATTGTATGTGAATACTTGAATGCTTATGAAAACAAAGTTATACCAACGTGCGTTTGCTCTCGGATCTTGAACATTGATAGAAGGTTAGACTAATTACCTAATACTGGGCTGCTTGCAGCAAAGTGATCGGTAAACTATGTACTTATTGCCGTTACGGGTTTTATTAATAAATCATCTGAATCTGAATCTGGGTCCACGAGACGTCTACAAACCCATAGCTTTTTAAACCTCTATTTTCAAGAAACAGATAGGGGATGCATGAATTGAAATCTCAGTTGATACCTTCGGATAATATAGCTTAATAATTAGATCAAAATTATGTCTAATCCCAATAAGGTCTAGTTTTCCCTCTGGGTTGAAAGGTCAGATGGCAGTCGCTTTCGTAAAACTATAGCCTATGCCAAATCTTGGGATTAGGTGTCAAAGCGGACCCCGGGCTCCTTTAGGGGCACAACCGGGAATAACGCTAGGAAGATGATGAATTAGATCAAAATTATGGCACTTGTAAAAATCAGGATGTGGCCTGTAATAGGAGAAAAAAATTAAACGATGGGTTAGCCAATCAGCAATCAGTTTCAAGTGGTGTACAAAAAAGGAAACAAAAAAGATTTTTTTTTGGAGTGCCTAACTGCCTTCCTGGATTCTTGTCTTCTTCTTCTCTTACTTAAGAGCTAGATTCTTGTCGGTGTAGCTCAAAGTAGGCCCTCCATCTACTCCGATCCCACGCAATCTCTTTGACGATACGACCCAACATCAACTCTCTTTTTGAGTTGCTCCATGTAGTCTATTCTAGGTCTTCCTCTTCCTCGCCTCCCCTCTATCTTTCCTTCAATTATGTGATGGATTCTTGTACTTAACTGGAATACTTACTATCAATATTATTTTATATCTTAAGTACAAAAAATCTTGCCAAAAGTTAAAAAAAAGCTCCAAAAATTTATGGGAAACAAAGACACTTTTAATCACTATGACATAAGTGCCAAGTGTTCTTATATTCAATGAGTTACATGCTACGAGTACTATATCGTGATGTCAAATTGCATTACTTATGGATCACAATAATTTTGAAACACCAACATAAAATAACTGCGGATATTTTATGGAGTCATACTTTAATTTTTTTGCTCCTATTACAGGCTACACCCTGTATATTTAAAGCTAGGTACCTACTTAACTTGACACCTAATAAGTTAATGATGCTTGCTTATTCAGAGATATGAAAAACCACACATTTGGTTAACTTTAAGCAAATTCCTAGCTACAAGAACCGCTTTTTTAGGGTTACTCATAAGAGTAAAACGGGACCCTATTACTAAGACTCCGCTGTCCGTCTGTCTGTATGTCTGTATGTCTGTCTGTCCGTCTGTCGGTCTGTCACCAGGCTGTATCTCATGAACCGTGATAGTTAGACAGTTGCAATTTTCACAGATGATGTATTTCTGTTGCCGCTATAACGACAAATACTAAAAAAGCGGCCAAGTGCTAGTCGGACTCGCGCACGAAGGGTTCCGTACTATTATCTAATTTAATGGCAAAAAACTCACGTTTGTTGTATTGGGAGCCCCCTTAAATATTTATTTTATTCTGGTTTTTTGTATTTGTTGTTATAGCGGCAACAGAAATACATAATCTGTGAAAATTTCAACTGTCTAACTATCACGGTTCATGAGATACAGCCTTGTGACAGACAGACAGACAGACATACAGCGGAGTCTTAGTAATAGGGTCCCGTTTTACACTTTAGGTACGGAACCCTAAAAACAGAATTAAATAAATATTTATAGATATATAATGGTCGGGAACCTTCGCCTGTCGCCTTCGTTGGTTCGGTCACGTCTCTCGCAGGCCAACTGACTACGTAGGGAACAAATGCCTTGGTCTAGTCCTCGACGGCCCTCGACCCCGCGGCAGACCTAAGAAGCGATGGCTGGATGTCGTGAAGGCCGACATGAGCGAAAACGGGCTTACAAAAGAAGACGCCCTGGATCGTGCAAAGTGGAGGAAAGCGAGTAGGAAAGCGGACTCCCTGGCAAAGGCCGGGATAAAGCTAGGTAGAAGAAGAAGAATGGTACGGAACCCTTCGTGCACGAGTCCGACTCGCACTTGGCCGGTTTTTCTAGCTTTCTACCTACAGAATCCCAAGACAATGATTTGCGAGAAATCAAATGGAGCAATGCATTTGATTCACAATGACAAAAGTTAACCTTTTGGCCGACGAGGCCACACGTGCACCACGATTTACACTCACAATAAAACCTCTCAGATACTAAACGCTTGTGTTCAATACAGTTGTACTAGACTTACGTCTTTTTACTCTAGAACCAATACACCCAACGCAACGTATTCACTCATTATTTGCCCGCGAGAATCGACAGCCATTGATAACTCCGCATCGAAGCCTTTGCGCTATTTACTCTATTCTGGGAAACTTTTGTGTCACATTTATTGTATTATACAAGAGATTTTTTTTCCACCTTCGCTCGAGACGGCTCCAATAATTTCACACTTGAAGAGATTTTGCAAATAACGATCTTAATGACAAGCAATTGAGCTTGAGGCACGTAATTTAGTTAGATGCAGATAAGGCATTTAAAAATGTTTACGTACCTACGTATGCATAAACAAAGATAGCTCTAATAACTGGCCTACCGTGTCTATATATATACCCAGCTGTAAAGCTTATACTTAAAAAAAAAGCGAATCTTTTGTAAATTACAGTCATCTAAAATACTTCAAAATTAAGACTCTCTAATAATGGAGAAATGATGATAGCGTGCCGCCGCCGGTGTGGTTTAGCGTCGGCAAATGTTGCTTTAGAATGTGGGCAAAAACAGACTGCTCGTTTTAGCCGAATACATCCATTTCCTGGTGCGCCTTCCGGGTTTTTATGATAGAGGTATTTCAATAAAAATACTTGTTGGAGTTAGTTTTCTCAAAAACTCTTTTCGAATTTAATTAGGTAGTGAACGTATCCATGCCATGTTAGGCATCTCCCTTGTAGATCGTGTCCCTAACACTGAAATCCGGCGCCGAACGAAAGTAGCGGACGTCGGCAAACGAATTACACACTTAAAGTGGGGGTGGGCGGGACACTTGGCGAGGAGAAACGATGGGAGATGGACAAAACGGGTTACTGAATGGTGGCCAAGGTCATCGAAACGGTCAGCGGGCAGACCACCAGCCCGATGGACCGATGATATCTGCCGAACAGGAAGCATACAGTGGATGAGATTAGCATAGGATCGGGGAGAGTTGCGTAATAAAGAAGAGGCCTATACTCAACAGTGGGTGGATACGGGCTGAATAGATAGATAGATAGATAGATAGTGAACGTAACACTCCGTTCGTTTTTCTTAATGTTGATGACAGTTGTACCTAGTCCAAGGGTGGCGTCGTGTCCAATAAATTATATAATTCAGTCTCCTAAAGTAATTTTTTTGAAGATCATAGGAAGCATATATCTTACGTAACTATCTACTTGCTATCAGTGGCTTGGCGTCCATAGAACCCAGCATGATACGCATTATGAGAATCATCCACCATATTTTGTGAACTGTGTCTGAAGTGATTTGTTAACCGACTCAGTGGGTCCCAAGATACAGGCTCAGCCTAGTTTGGAGCCCAACGGATAATGTCTGTATAATCTGTAATCATGTGCTTGTCTAATAATAAATTATTCTTATTCTTATTTTGCAATTGAAGAAAAAGTAAGCTAAAAAAATTGGTCCGGCTTTCCTACAGATATATTTCTTTGACTTTGACAATTAAATTGGCTTTAGTTACTGTTACTAATGCCTGCCCCTTTCGAATTTTTGGTAATTTCTGTGCCGTATTACGGTTAGGCAATACATATCCACAGTTGCGTCGACGTACAGTCAGCGTCATATAGTTAGTAGCAGCCAAAGTAGCCAAATATATCGTAACACATGCTTACTCCTATAGTAATAAAGACGTGTTGCGATATATTTGGCTACCTGGGCTGCTACTAATTATCAGATACTGACTACACATACATTTGAATGGGTATTATTCGCATTAGTTCCTTTGGAAGAACGTACCTACTGCAAATAAATTATCTTCGCAATTCATAAGTTTATTTGCAATAGTTCCTCCAAAGGCACCTAATGCCCAAAGGAACTACTGCGATAATAGTTTGAATGTCACTGATATCGAAAATGCGAGTGTCTGTCGACCTTAAACTCGAGACTATGTACCTAATTGGAACAAGGACGGACACACACAGGTAATTCTGATTTGGATAAACCTATATTTCTTGGCATACTACCTAATTCGCACGGATCAGTTTCTGCTTACGCATCACGCTACCAATTTTTGCCATGACTAAATATTAATTGACTCGCATACAATGACGTAAAACCATACCCCGCTATTTCAGTAATAATTGTGAATTTTAAAATGTCTATCATTACGTTGGCAACTGTTCATTCTGCGCGAGCGCGCCAGTAATGCAGAAACAAAGCGGCACCTGTCACTCCGTAATCAATAGACCCGCTTCCTTCCGGACAAAAACAAATGAATGATAACTTATAAAAAAAACAAAGACGAAAGTGTTCCAAGCAGCAGATTATGAGCACGTTCAGTTATTAATTTATACGAAGTATCGCGGTAAAAAACTCAACCCCCACTTAGATAAAGAAAAAACGTAGCGCGCGTCGCGTAAAAGGGAAAGGGTGTCCCGCCAGCTCGCGTGCTGCATTTTGTTTTTTAACCGTACTCTGTGGTTTGTTTTTACGGGCGCGTTCCTGTTTTTTAACAACACAATACCGTTGTTAAGAACTGTTTTTTAAGAGCGTCATATTGGAAAGCGCGAGGCGCGATTGCTAGTGTTTTTGTAGATCTTATTTTTAAATCTTTCGGATGGAAGTTTTTGGGTGTTTCTGTTTAGTCACGGATTGGTAAAGGGGAAGACTTTTTTTGTGATTTATTTATAGCTTATGTATATGTGCGGGTTAGCACGAGCGAGACGACATATGGTTCGTTAGACAAAGAGTGGATGTAACACGAGGCAGGTGTGCCGTTGATTGCAAGATGCTGCGTCTGCGGTGATGCGTCTATCGGCGCGCGCGCAAGTGTACCCCGACATAAGCCACAATGCAAGATGCTCGATTATTATTATGACCTACTTACGTAAAGTTGGGGTGGCTTGTTATCACTTTGGTAGTACTTGGAGTGCTATTAGAACACTGATTACGTACCTACCGTAAAGATAAAAAAATAGGTACTTAGTTAAAATATAGTTTTTTGCATTTTTGTAGGTTAATGTTAGCATCTATGTATACCCGTTTTCATTTCTTAAATGTACGTTGTATGGAAGAAATAAAAAATATCTTGCATCAAAAAGCATCAATTACATTCAGTAGCAGAAGTGGCTACGCGAAATGATCTACACAGTCCATGTAAGAGAGGTGTCCTGGTCATATGCTACTTTTCTTTCTTATAATACTTACCAAATCCTTCATTTTAGCAATCAAAATACCTTGCGATAACAGTTTAATTAATTTATAATCACTAAATTCAACAACATAGGCTTTCACTACTAAGTGCTTCTAATGGAAAATAATGGTAATGTTTGTTATTTTATGAAAACAATCGATACTTATTTAAAATGTATACTATAGGAAATTGCACGTTATAATGAACTTCAGGCAGAAGTAGCAGTAATAAAATTAAAAAAAAAATTGTACCGTTAGATTCACACTCGAATGCTCCTTTTGTGTCAAAAGTCAGAGCGTACCAGAGTGCATCACACCGTATAAGTATTGACCTGGCTTTAGTTGCAAAACGAAGCCCCAGACAATACCGTGGTATGCAATTATAAATCGGGCCTCCGCGAACTCAAACGTCGCCGATAAAACAACGTCAATAGCGCCCGGAATTCGTAAGTGCGCTATAAAATATGCGCCATGAAAATGCCATTAAATATTAAAAGTGGAGAAACGGAGAGCTTAACAAGAATTAAAACATCGTTATAAGAGGCTATGAGACGGGCCGAGCAGAGCTATCGGCGCGGTTAAAGCCTACTTATACCTTATTATATAGCGGAGTTTGCGTTGAGGAACAAAATTAATTGGTTAAAACTCCTCTCAGTATCCAGGGCGGCCCCGACTCCCTCTTAATTCCGGCCCGCGCCCCCGCGCCCCCCCTCCCGCGCCTTTGAACGCTACCTACCTAGAGAAAAAAACAGAAAGTATAAAGTTCAATCCCCAAGCGTTGCAGCTTAATTAGTGATGTGTTACTGTGCGCGTGTTATTTGATTGAATGTGGATATTTCAATGTATGTTTTTGTATATGAAAAGAAAAAAGATGCTTTGTTAGTTTTGACTTATTTGCCAGGCGGCATATGAGAGCCACAACAAAATGATCGGGAATAGAAAATACTTATAATATCTTAATTATGATTTCTTGATTTTTTTATTCAGTAGTTACCACTCTTTTTACCCGACTGCCGAAGGAGAGAAGGTTATGTTTTTAGTTGGCCTATACAAGAGAGAGCAAGGTCTGGAAATACTGCGATACTAGCGAGAGACTGTGGCTGGGTTAGATGAGATTAAATAACATTGAATTGCTCATAAGCGATAAGATCGCCTACGCCTGTTGTCTACCTCTAACTACATTTTATTATATTGTTACTCTTTGTAACTGCTTTTTTTGTGGGAGGTGTGCAATAAAGAGTATGTATTTGTATTGTATTGAAGTAAATATCATCAAAAAAATAAGCTTACATAGGCAATATTTTGAAATAACCCTTGTGATAATTTTGAAAAAAATATAACTTCTTACGTGCAAGCTCTCGATTATTGAAGACTTCAAAAACGTAAAATTACAAACTTTTAGGAAAACTTATACCATTTTCTTAACGCTAATATGGTTTCAAATGTAACGGGTAACTTAGTCCCAAGTAATCTTCCGATCATTTATGTGGGGCACACATCATGCCTATTTCCAATTTGATTGTAACTTTATCAATATTCGTAATTTGATTTCCAATTTGATTGTAACTTTATCAATATTCGTAATGTAACCTTATATTCATATGAAAGACCTAGTAAGTACATTTAATTTATGTAACTTAGCTCCGTTAACGTTATCAATTTATAATGAGATTTTGACAGTTTGTTAGCTATGTTAGTAAGACGTGTGCTCTGTTTTTTGAGGATCAACAGTAAGTTTTTATCAACCACAGCCAAGACGTACACCGATAACCTATCAAACTGTCCGTTACCAAAATATTATGACGTAAATCGAATTAGTTTGCCAAAACCCATCTTTCCCAAATATATTTTCCAAGACAGAATGTCGGGACTGTAGTCCAGGGATGACTTTGATCAAACCGGATATTTTTCTGGATCTGATCATTTCATTTAAATTTGTTTGTACTGCTTTGTGTGCACATTCTAAGTGATCACAGTGATGAAAGATGGGTTGATGCAGAGGACAGGGGAACTGCTTGACCTGAGTGATAAATACGTAACGCTTCTAACGAGCTTTATGACAATTCAATTTTAATTCTCTAATACAAAAGTTGGCATTTAGATGTACCTGGCGCACGTGCGTTACGTAATCGACCAGCTGGACTTGGTAAAAGACTTTATCTTACTTGGGCTCGCAGATCTCCAACGGTATGAAAGAGGTCATCAGAAGATCGCAAATTGCTAACCCAGCAGTTAAGTGCTTGGAAAAGATATGGAGAAAGGAGCTCCGTATCAACACCCGGCTTTCAACTAGGTACATGCTTCCAAATAATGATGACATTCATTGACCACGTGGCCCGCCGAGGCCAGTCCAGCTTGGAGAAGATGATAATGGTTGGCTGCGTTGAAGGAAAGATACGTGGGGCCAGAGCACCCACACGATGGATTGACGCAATTCGAGATGTCACGGGCGTTAATATCCAAGGCGCAATACCATTAGCCCGAAATTGAGGGGTTTGGAAAATAGTTTTGAAGAACTGCGCTCTTGGTAGTCACGAAGAAGAAGAAGATTCTCAAGATTCCTGTTTGGTATGTCTTTTTAGTTTTTTATTGCGCAATTGCATTTCAGATTTTCCATACACCGGGAAAAAAAGTACCACGCCGATTTCACGCCGATCACGCCGCCGCCGCCGATGAAAATGCCACCAGACGCCGCCGCCGATGATTTTGCCATCGGCGCACACCTCTAACCTGAAATAAATATACATATACTTACAAACATTTATTTGAGCTTTACACATTACTTACGAACCGTAAAACGAGCGAACAAAAATGAGAGCAGAATCCATTGAACAAAAATTCGAACAGTTTCCGAGTTGCAACGCCCGGTGCGTGTGCCGGTAACGAAGGGCGAAAGCAAAGGGTAGGCCGGGGCGCGGGGCTTGGGGCTCTTTGCCACTTCTCCAAATAAATTATAATTCGCCTCCCGACCTGCCGGGCCATTGCTAATACACATTACTCTGCTATTAGTCTTCGTATCGCAATTATATGTTATGCAAAATACAGTGAAATATAAGAGATAATGCAAAATAACTGTTTAGTGTCTCCGGCTCAATAGATGATAAATCATGCGTTAATTTATTAACTTGTTAAAATTCGTTTAGTTTAACTTTAGCAATTTAAAAAAAAAACGAATAACTATAACACTAACCAAAACTAACTTATAACTATAGTGGCTCTTTGAGCTGTAGAACTCGCAAATCTGCGTTTATTAAAAAAAAAACTGGATCGCCAAAAAAAAGTTATAGCATGATTAGCGAACCTGCTGAATTTCATGAGAATCGGCTGAAAAATGAGACCTTTAGAGAACAGCTGGACAACTGGACATACGAAATAATTTTGGCCAAAACTGACGCAGATAACTTCGATCGCTTCGCTGTCTCGTTCAATTAAATTTTGGAAACCCTACATCAAGTAGCTGTCACTGTCAAATGTCAAGTCAAACTTGTAGAATTACCTCTTGTCAATCCGGGTATTGTTGATGAAATAGGTTCTGCGTTCGAACCATGCTCATTCATCCCTAAACTCACAATACAATACAATACAAATATTCTTTATTAATCACCAGAAAATAGTACATAATAGAAAAACAGAGGTAAATCACTACATAGTGTTAAACAAAGTCGCTTCCCGCTGTCTGTCTGTCCCTATGTATGCTTAGATCTTTAAAACTACGCAACGGATTTTGATGCGGTTTTTTTAATAGATTCAAGAGGAGGGTGCATGTATTATACATATAAACCCGTGCGAAGCTGGGGCGGGTCGCTAGTTATACGTGGTAGACAACAGGCGGTCTTATCGCTAAAAAGCGATCTCTTCCAGACAATCTTAGGGTGGTGGAGACGGTGCAAAATAATCATATGATTTGAGTAGGTGAAACAGAAAACAGGGGCCCATTGCATAACAATTTACAACTTATAATACAAACGGAAGTTTCTTTCTAATGCGAGGAGTTGAAAAGAGGTTTCCGCTTTCAATATAAGTTACAGGTTGTTATGCAATAGGCCCCTGAACACAGCTAATATAACCGCAAAAATCTAAAATATTGATTTGGCCCTTCTAAAACCTCCTCTCCTGCGAAGTTGACGTACAAATAGACTAGGTGAACCGTAGAATTCGCTAGACTGTCTGTTTTTCGAAAATAATATAGATATATATAATTTTCGTGCGTGCTGCCGGTGTTCATCGATTTATAAGACGTTATCACGTCAACAAAGGACTCATCATCATCATATATTATAAGCCGAAATACGTCCACTGTTGGACATAGGCCAAGGAATGCCAAAGTGACCGGTTCTGCGCCGCCCGCATCCAGCGGACTCCCGCGACCTTTACCAGGTCACCAGTCCACCTTGTGGGGGGCGACGCCGCGCCTTCCGGTACGTGCTCGCCATTCGAGAACCTTTCCGCTCCAACGGCCATCGGTTCTACGTGCAATGTGACCCGCCCACTGCCACTTAACAAAGGACTAATAAAGCTAACCGACAAATCTATTCTTGTTAAAATCAAAATGGCGTCAAAGATTGTCTCTAATTTATTTATTTTAAACCAGGTCGGTGGGTGGTAAGATAAGAAGTACCCACCTGATGGTAAGCGGCTACCGTAGCCTATAGACGCTTTCAACTCCAAGGGACTCGCATGTGCGTTTTCGACCATAATCTTCTTATCATCCATCACTGGAGTTGTTGGTCACTTTGCGCGTCGAAAGAAATGTACTGTATGTAATGCTTAGTAGGGTAATTATAGCCGGTAACGCGACCACCTTCGGTTAGCGACCATTCGAAGGACATGGTTTTTTCAATTAAAGATAACATGAATTCTACAGATCCTATTGAAATAGCTAGCAGTATGAATTATTGTTTGTAGTTATAAAATAGGTATTTACTAGAAAATATGATGCTTTCATTTCGCCAACTCATTGTCGCAAGTGGTCGCAAACCGGCACATAAAATTAGGTGGTCGCTAACCAGCAAAATGACCCTATGTCTCTTTTTTTGAAGGGTAACCATATTAAACACACTTCTCAAGACCGACGAATATTTTTTATATGTAGTAGGTACAATACAACCAACTTCACAGGAGATGAGATTTTGCCAGTGGGCCTAAGATACATAGTTTTCATTTTATCACAGATCGTTGGGGATATAAGACATCTGTCACTCTCACACTCGCATATTTGTCTACAACGATAAGTGATAAAAAGGTAACCATCTTAGCCAACCAGATCTTTATAAAACCGGGGGTACATTAATCAAGCTTCTTCCGTACTCATCAAATAGGCCGCGTCAGCTCAACTATTCTGACGGGCGGGGTGGAGGTACGTCTCTCGCTCTCCCACTGGAGAGCGATTAATTTAATAAATACCAACTGAATTCCGGTGCCGTTTGTCCTCAGCTATGCGGCGTGCCGTGGTTCTTGAGTGACTACTTACCTGAGGGTGGATTTCACTCAACGTTCGCCCTCTATCATACGGCAAACCACACATAGAAATCATCGTCTTCAGCCCGTCCACTGCTGGGCTGTTATTCGCTATGCGTTAATGCGGCTCTCCCCGCCGGTCACTCGTTACGAAACTAGACCTCTGCCTTCGCTGAATTACTACGCATCGCGGTGTCAAGGTATAATTGTGGGTGAGCGTTGAGATGAGCTTAAAACAAGTTACACAATAGGGGGGCTGGACATAGGTCTTCCCTAATTCACGCCACCGTATCCGGTTCTCAGCTCTCCGCGTCCGATCGCTTCCCGCCTCTCTCATCAGGTCGTTGGTCCACCTGGCGAGGGATCGTCCCACAGAGGCCTAGCTTAGCGGGACATAGCACTAACATATAAATAAAAGCGGCCAAGTGCGAGTCGGACTCGCACATGAAGGGTTCCGTGAAATAAATTGCGGTTTACGATTTATGACGTATTAAAAAAAAACTACATACTAGATCTTGTTCAAACCAATTTTCGGTGGAAGTTTGCATGGTAATGTACATCATATATTTATTTTAGTTTTATCATTCTCTTATTTTAGAAGTTACAAGGGGGGGGGGGACACATTTTACCACTTTGGAAGTGTCTTTCGCGCAAACTATTCAGTTTAGAAAAAAATTATATTAGAAACCTCAATATAATTTTTGAAGACCTATCCATAGATACCCCCCCACACGTATGGATTTAATGATTTTTTTTTTTTTAGTTTCAGTTTTGAGTATGGGGAACCCCAAAACTTAATGTTTTTTTTCTATTTTTGTGTGAAAATCTTAATGCGGTTCACAAAATACATCTACTTACCAAGTTTCAACAGTATAGGTTTTATAGTTTCGGAAAAAAGTGGCTGTGACATAAGAACGGACAGACAGACAGACAGACAGACAGACATGACGAATCTATAAGAGTTCCGTTTTTTGCCATTTGTCTACGGAACCCTAAAAAGTATAAATGTGAGCAGTTAGCTGAAACTAACATTGTGATTTGACCCTGTTCCAATGCATAAAAATTGGTGGATGTTATTCGCAAGAGCCAAAGTTACCCTTCAGCGCCAATGTAACCCGCGATTACGGTATTTGTAACCGGATTGTTATTTTACACGTGCGTTTGCTTCTACGCGCGCCAAGTCTAAGGTTTGATGACTAAGTACTTTGTTGTTCGTAGCAACTCTATCTAAATTCGAATCCCGGTAAGGGCATTTGTTTGTGTGATGAGCTCGAATATTTGTTCCTGAGCATTAGATGTTTTCTAAGTATTCAAGTTAGTACCATTGTAAGAGTTTTGTTTAGTTTTGAATAAGGTCGATTTTAGTAAGATTGTACATACCGCAATATTTATTTTTCGTTTATTTAACGCTAGAACCAGCACGCACGATATCTACATACTAAACAACAAAACGGATTCAATTTCAATACGTTTAGTGAAATAGACCTGCTGAGCGACTGCGCTTTTATGGGCGTAGCAGAGCCGTCAGACTGTGTAGACTACTCCTGCAGGCGATTTGTGTAAGGTTTTCCCCGACTCATATTTTATGTATAAATAGGGTTTTTTTTTTTAATTTTATGTACATATATTTGAAAAATCCCAATTTATGTCTTCACATTTCTCATTTACAAGATCTTGAAATTAACGTTTTCTCCGTGGGCCCTGTAACAGGAGCAAAAAAATGAAACGGTAGGCTTAAGCTTGTGAACAATTATTCCCGACGGTTTTAATTGTAAAAATTTTTTTTTTTTGTTTTATTTTTCTTCAAAATAAGTATACATGTATATTTTTACTCTTCTGAAATGCTATAAGTAACTTTTTATTTTAAAAACAAAAAAAAAAAAAAAAAAAATATGTTTTAAAACAAAAATGCAATAATAACATTACATGATGTTGCCTCAAAATCTGCATTGACTGCTGTGCTATGATCTCGTGGTGTCAAGATACATTACTTGGAGGTCATATTAACTTCAGATCAAAGTTTCTCTGAATTAAAAAAAAATAAAAAGAATGCAAATGAGACACAAGGGGCACAATACTGCAGATGCTCAAATGAAGCGTCCTTTTGAACATTTGCTCCTGTTACAGTGCCCACCCCGTATATCATATTTAATTTTGGTCTTTAAATATTCCTACAAGACGAGCATCCTTATGTCCACTGTCCAATGTGTTAATCAAATCTTGCAAGTTAAATTTGACCTACTTCCCGGATTTCGATTGAGCTGAAATTTTGCATGCACATGGTATATCGCATGAAAATGCAATATTATGATGACATGGAGCTGATCTGATGCTGGAGCTGGAAGGTGGCCATAGGAACTCCGCGATAAAACGACACAACCCCATGGAGTTTGGGCTCGTTAGAGTTTGGGCTCAGTGAGTAGTTGATGATGGTATGCAGAAAAGTACAGTCAGCAATAAGAGCTTGTACCAAACATTAAATTTTTAACAGCAACTTATTACAAGCTTTTATTTAGTTTCACCTGTCCCGTTGTCTGTCTGTAATCAAATCTTGAAAGTTAAATTTGACCCACTTCCCGGTTTCCGATTGAGTTGAAATTTTGCATGCATATGTATACCGCATGACAATGCAATATTATGATGACATGGAGCTGATCTGATGCTGGAGCTGGAAGGTGGCTATAGGAACTCCGCAATAAAACGACACAACCCCGAATCGAATTTGAGCTCGTTAGAATGTGTGAAATAGTGTCAATGAGTAGTTGATGACGGTATACAGAAAAGTACAGTCGGAAATAAAAGCTTGTACCAAAAATGATTTTTTTGACAGAAACTTATTTTTATCGGTAGGTAGTTATTTATAGGTACCAATAGGTCGAGGTAGGCCCGAGCTGATTTGTGGGATTTCAAATTCTATTGAGTGAATTTTATGTAGGTAACCAAGTAATCATTAAGGGGACGTAGGTTCGTGGTCTTCTCTCCCTCTCACTGAGCATAAGCGTGAGCGAGACGGAAGTGCATGTTTGGAAGCGCGGATATCATGTTTTTTAATTTAAATTTTTTGTGCATTTTAATAAATAAAAAAGTAATAGCTGATTTCCCTCAAACATGACATTGCCGATTTTTAGAACCAATTTTAATATGTTTAGCTGTTGTGCATAATTTGTTATGATTTTTTTAAGTGTATTTTAGACCTATGTTCGTGATTTTTTTCTATCGAGCGAAAGTCAAAAACTCAGGATTCGAATAGCTGATTTCCCTCGAGAAAGGCCTCAAAATTGCTAATAAAATTTAGGACAACCGTATAATAATCCAAACAAGAGCAACGGTTTTTTTTAAATCCGTTTTCGGAGCTCACGTCGCCTTAAGTCGTTTCACTAGTTGAATTTTCAAATGGTTACACGACCACCTACATAAAGTTAGGCCCCTAGACCTATTTCACCTAAAGTGAAAGTTGGGTAAATGCAGGGTTAATATAAAATTAAAAAGTGATTAAATAACAAACATCTCTTTATTATAATAATAATGTTGGTACTGGACATCGATAAAGAATTAAAGTACCTATATTCATAGTTACCATACCGTGTCATGCATGATAATTATTAAAATATATACGTTACTTATTGAGGTATTACAATTGTTCACTTGAAATTCAGTTTGGTGATTAGTTAAAATAAACTTCCTGTGTCCGAGCATGAGGTAGATAGTTAAATGGCAGTATCACTGAATTACAGAAATTAAGACAATATCTAAATTCACATAAATATCTTATTATTTAACTTCTTAAATTAATTGTGGAATAGTTCGCGATGTTCTCATGGCACTGCGAGCTAGTGCGTCGACTAACTAACAAATACATAAACAAATTTAAGCAAAACAATAAAGTTAGAAACGATTATTTAAAAATAGGAACTTAGGTAAATTGCAAATTAAGGTTTGGACTACTGACAAATCACCACGCCGCGGCTGCTCTGAGCGGCGCGGGAGATCCTTCAAACAAATCGATTACTTAGTACAACTCTAGTACGGTAAAATAGGTGTATCGATATAAATTAAAATCAGTCTCAAATGGTTCCGCCGTACGGCGTTAGATGACGGTGTGCGCTATCTCGCTCTCGCTGACGAGATAATCGTAGAAAATAGAAAATATTCCAAGAACTTTGGCTCTATACCCTGGAGCAGTAGATATCTCTATCGTATGAGGTAGATAATGGCACCGTAGCAATAACACTAATTACCGTATTTTACAATACAACATTGCAACATGAATTACAACTCCTAATTGAAAGTATTATTTAATTTGTACACATTATTTTTTGTACCAATAATTTCTTTGGGAAAAAACTCTTTTATCTTACACCGTCTCGATCTACTCTAAGACCCTACACTCCGTGATACTTTAACACTAAGTAATGAAAATAAAATAATAATAATCAACAATTAGCACTGTTAAATAGTTACATACATTTTATCGTGTGCGCTAAAACATTCAGAACGATTACTCTGCGATGGTAAATCAGACAAAAACGAATACAATAAACACACTACACCTAATAGGAAACTAATACCCGTAGAACAAATTGCGAATTATGCTCCATCAGTGCGGGGCGTCGCGCGGTGCGCCGCGCGGAGCCTGCACTACTCACTCCGGGCTATGTACGGCCTGCGATGCATCTACCCTACCTATTCCAAATATATACACTTTTCACATTAAATATTTAAATTGTATCTTAATAACTATACGAAAACATCTTCTATTTAACAGATTTCAATGCACCCGTACATAGCCCTAGATATCACTATCAAAATACATTCAAAAATTGTAAAGTTCTTTATTAAACATTTCCATTCATTGTCACAATTTCTTATATCCGTTGCGGTGTTTATTGGGATGTAAAAAGTTCACTATCACCCAATGTTATACAACGGATTTCGACTATTTCGTATAAATAGAGATATATTTACAAACCACATTTATTTTCCAAATACCAATTCGTTAAATTCGAAATGGCGCTGGGAATATTTTAAAATACCTACCAACTAATTGATAAATAATAAATAATTTTGTTTAGGGACAGCATTATGTACAGAAGCGTTGCGCCCCGGCCGCGCGCCGCTGCCCGCCCGCCGCTCTAACTACCTACGCTACAGCTTCACCAAACAAACAAACAAACAAACAGCCCCTATAATTTTATTGAAGCAAAGAGTGAGTATCGGTTACGTATTATCGGTCAGAAAACTTAAATTAATGCTTGTAAAAGCACAAAACAAGCTTGAGGCTATTGATTAAAAACTGGGAGTCGTGCACAAAAGAGGGTGATACTAAACCGGTTGTCGCAAGGCGAGGATCTGAGCGAGCACAATGACGATCGCTTTGTTCGCGACGAGGAATTCCCTTCAAATCAATACTTAATAATCAGCGATTGTGAACTAGTCTTTGTCGCGGGAAATAATAAGTCAATGTCGCGGCCTTCTCCGGCCGTATTCCGGTTCCCGCTCGAGCGCTGCCGCCGCGCCGTGGCCGGCTCGACCGTAACGCGCACATTTTTTGTCTAGAAATGGAAACAATAGAAAATGACAATAAATCAAAGAATTACTCTTGTGCAATGGGTTCGATCTTTCTTAGATTTGCCAATTTCAAAACAAAGGAACAAAACCATCGCGTTTTTTCCACCCCTCACCTTGCGATTATGCAAATGCTACGACAATAAACTTTTTAAACTGTAACACGAATAAAAAAGTGTCTTTATGGCAGACATTGCAAATGCAAAATCATAAAAAACGGAATGAGCGACTACCTAACTAGACTGACTCAGTTGTCCTTAACGCGAAAGCGTGCAAAAAAAATAATGGTTAGGACATTTTAAAATTGTTGTTCCAAGAAGTATATCTGTCCAACAAATTTTTATGAGATCTATATACCTATCATAAGGGTCGGGCGAGCAGGGCGTGTATGCGACCGAACAGGACGCGGGGTCTACGCGGGAGGAACTCGTATACCGGCTCAGCGGCGCGTGGAGCGCAGTGACTACGCGGAGTGCATGCGCAGGTCGGTGGGCGAGTCCGGCGTGGCCGGCCGCCGCGGCATCGACAGGTCCTCGGGCTCCGTCTGCTCGGGCCACTCGTCCCAACGCCAGTCGGCGGCGGCGGCGGCGGGCGGGCTCGGCGAGCCAGGCTCGCAGGTGCCGGCGCAGCGGTGCAGCGCGGCCGCCTGTCGCCGGCGGAACCGCGCGCCGCAGCGGCACGCGAACGGCGCGTCGCCTTCGTGCACCAGCGCGTGCGCCTTCAGCTGGTTGGAGTCGGAGAAGCGCGCCGGGCAGCGAGCGCATGTATACGGCCGCTCACCCGTATGCACGCGCAGGTGCCGCCGCAAGTTTGCCACCTGCACGAAGTGGCGCGGACAATGCGGGCAGCTGTATGGCTTCTCACCCGTGTGCAGGCGGAGGTGTGTCTTGAGGTGGTGATCTCGCGTGAAGCGCTTGTGGCACTCGCCGCACTCGAACGGCTTCTCGCCGGTGTGCGTGCGCTCGTGGTTCTGCAGGACGTGCTTGTAGCCGAACGAGCGGGAGCAGACCTTGCAGGTGAAGAGTTTATCACGCGGGGGGTCGGCGGCGCCGGGTGACGAGCCCGAGGAGGGGGGCGAGAGGGGCGCGGGGGTGTGCGACGTGTTGACTGAGTCGTCGAGTTTAGGGGTTCGGCGTCGCTTGCGCTCTGGTGGGGGCAGCCGCGGCGCGGGTGGTGACGGCGGCCAGGCCGCTAGCAGCGCGTTCGAGTACAACTCGGCAGGGAGCCCGGCTGCCAGCGCCGCGGCGCGCGTCGCTAGCAGCCGCTCCGCTAACATAGGCAACGATTCTTGACGCATCGTTGATAGCGGTCTCACTGATACACCTGTAACAAAGAAAACTAATTTATATAATGTACGTTGCAGAAAACGGTTAAAATAACCATTCGCATTGTATCATACGATCCTTCAACCCTTTACCAGGTCCCTTAGAACTAGCGTGTCTTCATACGTACTTTATTTACTGTTACAACCGTATTGAACGCCTTGTAAAAAATGTATTGATGAAAGGTCGCTCTAGGTTGAACACAAAACTTGTTTTATTACTTATGTGAGTTTTTATGATATGACAAGACAATTTACCGGGCCATGGGAAGAATAGCTCACGCACGGTTAAACTCTAATAAGGCCATGGGATAATGTCAACCCACATCCTAATTCTGGTCATACACAATAATGCATGAATATTTAACAATGTTTAAGATTACATTACCTTTCAACACTCAAAATCTACAAAATAGCAAAAAAACAATTCGACCTATGTATACGAGTATTTATGTTTCATAGAAATTAAGGAAAGTGTTCGAATTTCTCCGTAGTTTACTGACATTAGAGTTCAAGTGAATTTAAACGGCATCCAAAGATATATTACGCGATATAGAAGCGTGTTGTGAATGAAGATCATAAAATACTATTTTCAGGAATTGACAAAATATTTATTTTGTAGGAGGTTTGGAGTTAAAACCTGACTACGGTAACCGATATAAGATGTGGGAGGAATATATCCCTTCGCCTGGTTAAGGGTTAACTTCTTAGGTGTAAACTCAAAACAAAAATTGTCATCGTCGGCATCACTTCCGTCACTCGTTAGTCTCGGCCTAAATAAACACGCGGTGGAACCTATCGATAGCGCACTTATCAGCAGCAGATGACAAAAAACACGGCAAAAACCGTTGCCAGACGCTGCGGAGGAAACATTTGGTCGCAATCATGCCGCTGCAGGTCACTTCCGCCCCGACCTGTTGCGCAAATTACCGCGAACAAGCCTTGCTGCGCCCCGCATCCTGAACTATGTAGACTCATCCTCGCTTTTCTAAATGACGACAACTAAATTGGTAGTGATTCTCGGTTGGTGTTTCTAATTGCGTAATTCCCGCGGCGTGGAAGGGGTGCCCAGCAGCCCGGCCCCGCGCCGAGCGGACCACTTATAATGGAATTAATTATTCCTTGAGCGGCAAACTCCGCCCGCCCGCTCCGCCCAAATTATATTCAAATATTAATTTCGACGGAGAAAAGCCTTTTTGAGAGCACTTAATTAAAATTAGACAAAATCATAATTGAAAGTTCTCCTCGAGGCGTGAAGAGGCGGCGAGGAGGGAAGCTCCTTACATTATCTACTTAGCTGTGGAATTAATTCCGGGACGAACTGTGGACTTAGCCGTCGCGCTTAATTGAAGGAGGCAAAATAGAATTACTAGACACTGCCGAGTGCCGCAGCGGCTCTTTGCGCCCGCGTTTTTTTATTATAATTATAACTGACGAAAACCCCGGATTCCTCCTGGAAACATTGTTGGAAAAATGTTCAGTGAAGCTAATTACGTATTCTTCTATCGAATGATGTAAAATAAATGAGATAATTTTAAAGTTTGTGATTAGGTGGCGGCGGCGCGCGGCACGTACCGGCTTATCCCATAACTTTTTAATAACATTACTCGCTGTTTCGAGGCCGGGCAGCAAACCGAACTCGTGATGTGCCCTGAATTGTAATACGGACAAAATGTAAAAGTTGACTCGCCAAGTAAATACAGATGGAAACTACATTAGCTGAAGAAACCTACCTAAGTTATAAAATATAGCTTAGCTGAATACTCTCCCATCGTATTTAATAATCTACTGTAACGTTATTTTTCGCTCTCCATTTTATATTTCCCGGGGAATCCCTTTTTAGCGTTTTTTTATTTACAGTTATATCAATAGCGGTGTTTTTAAGTGTAACTATGTGTAATCTTTATTGTCGCAGATGAAAGATAGGCAATAGATCAACGCAATATGAGCGCGGTTATTGGTCGGCCCGTCGGGTGACAATACCGGTGATAAATTTTTACAACACCGCACCCTTCCCGCGACGCTTTTTATGAACCAAAGAGTTGTAATTATCCCCTCTTTATACGCCATAAATATTTGTCAATAACCCGTACTTAATACTTTTATGATGAGGCCTAGCTACACCACAACTCATTATCGAGTAAGGGCCCTCCGCTAAACATCGTGCGAATGACATTATTACTCTGAAAGCTTCTGTTCGGCGTAGGTACTAATATAATTTTTATATTAGAAACAAAGAAACGGTAAACTGGCAGTCTGAGAGAGGATACTAGTCGTGTTAACAGTAAATGGGAATGATTGGTTCTTTTATATCGAATGCAACATTGGCTGGATTTATTTTTAATTTTCAGTGTTAATTAGCGTTCACAACCCCTTTCTATAGCAAGATTCAGATTTTCTTTTTCTGGACTCGATATAAATATGATATTATGTTCATGACAGTATTTTTTTTGATAGTTTGAGAACAATGCCGAGTCGAAAAAAATTGGCATTTTACATACCTATTTCACAACAAGACAAGTGTCGTGCGATTTTTAAGAAAACAGTAAAAAAAAATTGTATGACATCTCCCTCCGAAGTCTTAGCGTTACAGTGTTAAAGTTAACAAAGTTAAAGTGAGCTTTGATTGTCAAAGTAAGTACTGACATTCTGAAAAAAGTAACAGCCCTTACGTACGGGCAGACATACCGACTGCGGAGCCTTAGCATTAAGGCCCGTTGGCGTTAGATACGAAACCCTAAAAACGATATGCAGAACTGATACTAAGAATAGAGTGCTTAAAGGGGCTATTCTCATTTTTGCGCACACAGTCACATCAGTGGATGTCGCTATCACGTGTGTAATTCTACGATTTATTCAGTATTTTACTCTCTATTAAGATAACTACCTACGCTAACTACATACTTAGGTACTTATCTTAGATACTATGTATATTTAAATTCATTACTTACTAGGTACATATTGGCATTTTATAACTGCGGCGGCGGTAGTGTGGCATGGCTGTGGCAGTGCGCAAAAAAAAAAAAAAATAAAAAAAAAATGCATTTATTTCGGACAACTTAAAAAGGATCCATAGGTTGTTAGTATGTACTAGAAGACTGAGAAAATGAGAGTGACCCAAAGGTGGCGTAATAGTGTCTTGGCAAAGTGTCAGTCATTGACATACTATATTATAATATACTGACTGGCCATTTAGAACATCTTTCTTGATGTCTTCCATCAGGCCGCCATCTTGGATTCCAGTACAGCACCTGCCGCAGACTATGCAAAGGTAAATACTACTACAGTAGGTTTCATCATCATCATATCAGCCGAAAGACGTCCACTGCTGGACATAGGCCTCCCCCAAAGAGTTCTAAAGTGACCGGTCCTGCGCCACCCGCATCCAGCGGACTCCCGCGACCTTTACCAGGTCATCAGTCCACCTTGTGGGAGGCCTACCAACGCCGCGCCTTCCGGTAGGTTTACATTATGCTTGGTGATGTCTGCTATATAACTCAATGGTGTTAAATAGTGGTACAGGCGGGTTACCGACTGTTCCAAATCGGTCACGTAATGGGATTAGCCAAGGCACGCACTCGCAGAGATTACGTTGCTACGGTTTCGTACTTTAGGGTTAAGCGGCGCGGGCCGAATTTCTCCGGCTTCGCATCCTTATGTGACGCGACGAATATTTTCAAATATGTCGGCTTGTTACGCACGATTCTCGCGGAATTTTAGAATTATGCTTGAGTTTTGGATTTACTTGACGCTCGATATTGGACATTATTGCTATCGGATTTGGGTGGAATTTTCAATTTTTATGTTGAGACATTCGGGTTAGGTAAGTAAGTCCTAAATATTTATTGTTTGAGGCATTTACAAAAAGGGGTTGATACTTTTACGTTTTAGATGTCTACCAATATGTTATACACATCTACTAACTCATCGTGCATCGTTGATAATGGTAAAGAGATACTTCGTTAAAACAATGCTTAGGTATTTTAAATTGAGTTTGTTCCAAGAATGTGGTAAGAAAAAAAAATTGTTAGAAAATAATGTATTCGTTTCATTCCAATGGACTATCATTGACATGATAATCCATTGGTAGCACCAAAGTAGTTGACAAACTAGTCTAAGTACTATTTTGTCAATTCTCAGATAATTTCCGCTCTTTAAAAGAATAATTTAAAGTCAAGTTTATGCAGTTCAATTCCATCACCTAATTAAACTACTTTCAGAGTATTTAGTATAGTAGTAGTTATGAGAAGTTGATGACATTGATGACTGTTTTGTTTTGCAAAAAGAAGAGAATGGCCCTGCTTCTCTATCCGAAATTGTAAAAGTAAATCCTGTCAAACGAACACAAACAAAAAGCGACTTTGTGCTCTGACTATGGGGTAGTTTTTTGCCTGCGTTTTTTACAGGATTTGCTGTTACAGTTTCAGATATAGGGATTATACTTACACATATTATTTAGTTCAGAATACTGTATTTTTCGCATTCAAGCGACGGAGAGGCAAAATGGTAACTAGGAAGTACACTCAAGTGCAAATAAAACGGGTACGTAGTACGTAGATCTCTACCAACTGTACCTATTTTCATAGCTCTTTAGTATACATTAATAGATATTATATGTTTGTTTGTATGTTTGTTTCTAATTTGACAATTGCCATTGTAAATGTATTTGTAAATTTTGTTACCTACATAAAGAGCCCTTGAGTCTTGCATAATAAATATTTGGATATTGAATTTAGATAATATCAAATTAGTTAAACAAGCAAATGATATGATACCGTTATTAACCAGTGATTCACGTGGAGGCCACTCAGAATCAGCAATTAGTAGATAGTTGTCGCCAATTTTCTACTCATTTAGGATAACCCTAAATTACCTCATTAGGTAATTTCGTAGGCCATTACTGGCCGAGTTATTTGCCCTTTAATAATAAACAGATTAAAATTTTTGTATGTATTTATAGCATACCAGTTATAACACATCTTCTTTATTTTTGGTATATTATAATAGGCATGCGCTTAGAGAAGAAAAAACTCTTGCCCCTTGAAGTAGATTTTTTACTAGATGGCATTATAAAAGTGGTAATTAGTCTTACCGAAAGAGCGAGCGACACGACTGAAGTTTCCGTTTCAGCTTGGGCCAAAATTCTTTCATATACCCGGATGTCCGGCTGTGGCTGTTCTCCTCTACAGGTCGCATTTCTCAACCGATTCTTGTGAAATTTTGTAAGCAGGTTCAATACCGTCAAATGGGGTAACTAGGAACACGACGGGTTACTTGAGACACCGGATTTCACCAGGAACTAGTGTGTGTTTGTATGTCGGAATAGCATATATATCTAGCTCAACATACAAACTAGACAGCTAGATTATTCCAACATACAAAAACACACTAGTTTCTGGTGAAATCCGGTGTCTCAAGTAACCCGGCGTGTTCCAAGTTACCCCATTTGACGGTAATTATATAGATTTCTCTGGGCCATTCCGTTTTTCGAAATAAAAAAGACAGACTCGCGAGTTCTAGCCACAATTATATCTTGTATGCCAATGAAATCTAGCTTGTACAACGCCATCTATTGTGCATTTTAGAGGCTAACGTTTTTTTGATTAGCATTCTTTATAAATAACTAGCTGCTTGCGCGGCCGCGGGTAACATAACAGTAGATTACTATATGGAGCTACGGCTACGGCATCAAATATACTTACCCTATGCCTGAAGCAGGGATCGGAAACCGGTATTGTTTGTATGGGAACGAAAACGTTATTTTTTCGTTCTTTTGTTAATAATTTCATTTCTATTTGGGCAATCTAATAATACGCACTCGATATCTCAAAACACAACTGAGTTCTACATATGAAGTATAACATAGTTCGAGATTTGTGGTAAAACGAGGTTTTTGCAATTAACCGGTTCCGATCCCTGGCCTGAAGGTCCAAAATTCCAAATTTAAAGGGTATTTTTTATTAGGGTAAAACGCCTAATGGGTAAAACGGGACCCTATTACTAAGACTCCGCTGTCCGTCTGTCTGTCTGTCTGTCCGTCTGTCACCAGGCTGTATCTCATGAACCGTGATAGTGAAACAGTTGAAATTTTCACAGATGATGTATTTCTGTTGCCGCTATAACAACAAATACTAAAAAAGCGGCCAAGTGCGAGTCGGACTCGCACATGAAGGGTTCCGTTAAATAAATTGCGGTTTACGATTTATGACGTATTAAAAAAAAACTACTAACTAGATCTCGTTCAAACCAATTTTCGGTGGAAGTTTGCATGGTAATGTACATCATATATTTTTTTTAGTTTTATTATTCTCTTATTTTAGAAGTTACAGGGGGGACGACACACATTTTACCACTTTGGAAGTGTCTCTCGCGCAAACTATTCAGTTTAGAAAAAGTGATGTTAGAAACCTCAATGTCATTTTTAAGGACCTATCCATAGATACCTCACACGTATGGGTTTGATGAAAAAAAATTTAAGAGTTTCAGTTCTAAGTATGGGTAATCCCAAAAATGTATTGTTTTTTTTTTCTATTTTTGTGTGAAAATCTTAATGCGGTTTACAGAATACATCTACTTACCAAATTTCAAAGCTCTTATAGTTTCGGAAAAAAGTGGCTGTGACATACGGACGGACAGACAGACAGACAGACATGACGAATCTATAAGGGTTCCGTTTTTTGCCATTTGGCTACGGAACCCTAAAAACAGAATAAAATAAATATGTAAGGAGGCTCCCAGGCAACAAACGTGATTTTTTTGCAGTTTTTATGCATAGTGGTACGGAACCCTTCGTGCGCGAGTTCGACTCGCACTTGGTCGGTTTTTTTATAGATAATGATACGGAACTCTTCGTGCGCGAGTCCGACTCGCAGTTGGCCGGTTTTTTTGGATAAGATGTTTCGGATATCATTCCTACATACACACATCTCTCTCATGTTTATGATATTTCTATAGAATAGACTAGTTCCTGCTATGTGGAAACGTCTAGAAATCTTGTCGAAACGACTCTCGAACGTAACGACAGTATGGTTAATATTATTTAATGTGGACGCCTTGTTATAAAACTGTAATTGCAATTGGAATCTTCTACCTTGAGCAATAGAGTTGCTTTTGTGAATGGACTACTTTGATGGAATCAGCCTACTTATATAATATCAAGTATAATCAAATGCGTAGGTAACTACTGCTACAAAAAAAAATTAGGGAGTTCCACGCACCCCATACATAACGTGGCAAAACTAGAGCGCGCAACAAATGTAGATTTGATATAAAACCAATATGTATAATATAAGTTGATCCAAATAATAGACCTCCAAATGTGCTAAAATAGGTGCGAGAATCACATGATTAATTCAACTCCCGAAAAGTATGTACTTAAGGTGGTTCGATTGCCATACAAAACGTTATTTTACATTCGCAGGCCAACGGCGTGATATTTTAAGAAACTTATGTAACAAACTTTCATAAATTGGCTTCCCATTTGCGCCAAATTCCTAGAATAAACTTGTATAAACTAGATTAATTTGAGAAATTGGTTTGTCACGTGATATTTTGGGAAAACTATTTTTCTCAAATTAATCTAGTTTATACAAGTTTATTCTAGGAAAGGGGGAATTTGGCGCAAATGAGAAGCCAATTGATGAAAGTTTGTTACATAAGTTTCTTAAAATATCACGCCGTTAGCCTGCGAATGTCAAATAACGCTTTGTATGGCAATCGAACCACCATAATAACAAAAAAGTGTGTGTGTGTGCTTATTATTTAAGTAAGTAATTATTAAATGTCTGGGTTTCGTATGGAGCCATTTATTCCAACGACTACTTATTTAAAAACACTTTAAGCTGATGTGGGCTACAAAGAGTATTTGGACTTGCCTTGCGGTGTTTCCCAAGTTAAACTAACTCGAAAATTAAGATGAGAATCCATCACATACCTAAAACCTTCGTATTCATTTCATATCATTCTCATTAAATTGAGAAATGTATTCGTACTTACGAAAAGCTGGCGTAACATTCACATGGAATTGGAAACGACTATTCAATATTTGAATGATTGTAATTATATATCATTACATTATATTATATTTAGGTGCCAAAACAGACCCCGGCTTCTTTAGGGCACAACCGGGAATAACGCAAGAGGATGATGAATATAATTTTAATTTCGTTGTTGCAAAGGTTAATTAATATTAATCAAATTAAGGCAAGTAATCCTCTTGCTCTAAGAATACTTACTACGATAGAGTTAACGCGAACTTTTGCTCCTTACATATAGTGTGTGTGGCAATTGACGTCCTACATTCCACGGTTTAATTAATCACAAAGACACACATGGTTACGATCACGATCAATCAAGTTAAACAGCAATAAAATTCAAGTATTTACAGCATGCAAATAAAAACAAATGAATCATTGCCTACGCGCTACGGAGTTTCGTAGCCGCTCGTAGCACCCGCTACGCGCTCGGCTGTGAGGCGCCCACGGTTCACTGAATCTGCAAAGCTCGACATGAATGCAAAACACACGTATGTGTGTGAGGCGGCGCGGCCAATCGCGGCGCCTCACACACGCAACCGCGCGCCGCTAACTTTCAAAACTTTTCCCGCACATGCACTTCCTCCAGATTCAGCGGACCGACAACACAGCATATTCACGAACCTCTAGAATTCAGCGTCGACTGCAGCGATAAGGACATCTCACATCAGTTCAGCTAGAATGCATTTGTTCGCACCACGGTAAAGTTCCAAGTTCAAGTCACATTAACAGTTCACGTTGGTGTTACGAGTGAGGCGCGATGACATGTTCGCACGGCGCGGCGTCGCGATCGTGAATGATGAGGTCTGTGCGTGCGGGCGCGCTCGGTGCGACCTACCACAACACTGGCGAGGCGAGCGGCCGGCCGCCCCTCTGCTGAACACACCCCACGCCCCGGCGCCGCCCCCGCGCCCCTCGCCCCGCGACCCCCCTCACCCCTGCCCCCGCTGCACTCCACGTGCACGCGATGCATTCACTTTTTATGGCCGCTACTACATTATGTTCCTTCCTAGAGTTTTTTAGCTGCACATAAGCACCTTTTTATGGGCCCGCTTCTGTGCCGTGCTTTCTTCCACTGAAGCTAATTGAAAACGCACTTAGGCTCATCTGTTGCACTGTTATTATTAGTCATAATTAATTGTAACGCGTCTGCATCTTAATGGCGCCTGTGATAATGATACTGGATGGAGGCTTGGAAACCTTCTATATGATTAAATTACTACAGTAATTAAAAATATTGGTTCCAAAAATCATCATTGTCGCATTTGCTGCATATCTCGTTTCAAACGGGTAAATAATTACTTGCTCTTATAATAAAGTTACCTATATAGAGTTAGGGTTCAATTAATATCGCATTAAAAAGTGTATCGGTTGGGTTTTGTCAGCTTAATTTTATTGAACAAATGGGTTGTCAAGAATCTTAGCCTCAGGAGTTCAACGTGAAAAGCTGCAAAAATGCACTACTTAAGTACTAACGAGCCCAAAAATATTTTAGCTGTCTCTAAAATCAGTGTTTAAATATTTTTCAGTGGCCAGTCCTTTGAAAAATATTCAAACACAGTCTTAAGGTATTTTACGTCATACCTGGCGATGAAGTAACAGTTTCCGCGGAAAATCCCACTTCCTGGCCAGGGAGTGACGTAAAACTGTGTACTCACCACGGGCGGTAATAAAGAAAGCCTCAGATCGCATATGAATCAAATAACTGCGATCGGAGGCATTCTTTGTTTACCGCCATAGTTAAGTAATGTACTATTGTAGTTATTAGTAAAAGATAGGTTCTCTTTTACGAACCACCGTTGAGATGTACCTACTCTATGGTAATAAGTAGGTATTGCAGCTGTATATACAAATTATGAGACCTGTGCATGAGCATATACACAGAGGATGGACAGAGGCTATGTTATATCCCGCGGGTGCACCTGGATTCTCTGTAATGCACAGAAACTTCACAGAAACTTATTACAAGCTGTTACTTAACTTGCAGGTTAGAAGAAGTTACGGTGGCCTAGTGGTTCAGGCATGCGGCTGCCAAACGGCGGTCGTGGGCTCGAATCCCGGCTCGTACCAATGAGGTTTTCGGAACGTATGTACGGTATATCATTTGATATTTACCTACTGTTAGCTTTTAGGTGAAGGAAAACATCGTGAGAAAACCTGCATACATCTGAGAAGAAATTTAAAGATATAACACTTTAAACTCTCGCGCTTTGTACACATATTTAAAATACTGTTTTACCCGGGTCCAACGCGATATTTAATTACCTTTATTTCTGACGTTTCGACACGGGTTGCACCGGTCATGGCCACAGATAATGGTCGCGTTAGACCCGGGTAAAACAGTATTTAAAATAAATTCAAAGATGTTTGTGAAGTCCCCAATCCGCACTATGCCAGCGTGGGGACTACTGCCCGTTCCCTCTCATCAGTGAGAGGAGGCCTGTGCCCAGCAGTGGGACTTATATAGGCTGATGAAGAAACCCGTCGTATTTGAGATTATAAGAATCCTCACAATGACAAACTCACGGCAACAAAAGCTTGTATCCAAACTGTTACTTTTGACCGAAAATTATTTAATTTCAACATATTTTACACCTATATTACCTATACACCTAAGGTAATAAACCCGGCATTGGCAACGGAAATCCTAATTAAAGTACAATGTAATTAAAATGATATAACATTCGGTAGTCAATTTAGTCTGTCCAAACTACAGTCCGTCGGCGGGTTAAACCCGTAGGCTGCAATTAAACTCATTAATTAGGAGACGGGTCGGCGCTATGCTTCACGGAGTACAATGCCTTAAAAAGCAACTCGTTTTAGTATTCCACTAGGTTTTTGCCAGGGGATTCATCCGTGTAACTCGCCTACACAATTTCGTTCTTGATTTCATCCACTTAGAATATTTTTAACTGATTTAAGTTCATGTTATTGTAGAAATACTTTTAAGGAATCAGAAAATAATACTAAAACTTAGATTTTTTTGTAATATAATAATTTATTGTCCACCCCCAATTGACACTCAATGTTTTAAGTATAGTTAGAGTATGTAAATAGTAGATAGGATGCAAATAGTAGATATTTGTTTCTTGTACAGAAAAAAATAAAAAAAAATAAAAAAAGATTTATTGTCGCAAAAAAAACACAAAATCACAAAATAATATGGCGTGTATGTAAAACACTCAAGTGAAGCCCTTCCCGTATGTAGTTGTAACCAGTTTGCATAGACATTCGTTTTTAGGGTTCCGTAGCCAAATGGCAAAAAACGGAACCCTTATAAATTCGTCATGTCCATGTCTGTCTGTCCGTCCGTATGTCACAGCCACTTTTTTCCGAAACTATAAGAGCTATACTGTTGAAACTTGGTAAGTAGATGTATTCTGTGAACCGCATTAAGATTTTCACACAAAAATCGAAAAAAAAACATTAAGTTTTAGGGGTCCCCATACTCAAAACTGAAACTCAAAAAAAAGTTTTTTCATCAAACCCATACGTGTGGGGTATTTATGGATAGGTCTTCAAAAATGATATTGAGGTTTCTAACATCATTTTTTTCTAAACTGAATATTTTGCGCGAGAGACACTTCCAAAGTGGTAAAATGTGTGTCCCCCCCCCCTGTAACTTCTAAAATAAGAAAATGATAAAACAAAAAAAAATATATGATGTACATTACCATGTAAACTTCCACCGAAATTTGGTTTGAACGAGATCTAATAAGTAGTTTTTTTTTAATACGTCATAAATCATAAACCGCAATTTATTTCACGGAACCCTTCATGTGCGAGTCCGACTCGCACTTGGCTGCTTTTTTTTATCTTATATAAGTAGTACCTACCTACTTTATAGTATCTACAAAATTAGAATCTATAGTAACACCCCTTGCAGATCGAAATGCTAGTTTAGTAGTAGTATAATGTTTCTAGGTTGCAATTAAAAATCTACTGCGCAATTGAAACATGACAAGGTACAGTAATGATCAGTTTGTGACATACAAATTGTATCAGCCCCGTGTAGAGCTCTCCGGCCTTCAAACAGCAGCCGGCAATTATTAGTCCAAAGACAACATACATAAAGAGCGTGAGTGTCGGAACACGGACGCAGATCGCGTAAATTAAGCGTTTTTATTGAGCCCTGCCCCAGCGACGGCTATTTCTACCAATTCTACTATTTTTACCATTTGTGGTAGCACGCGCCGCCCCAACTCTCTTTTTATCCAGCACCCGCCTATAGCACTATTATTAGAACTGAGATATGGTTTTTTGTTTTAGGGAAACGAACATTGTACTCCGTGGTCATAAAACTGGCAGGTTCCGGAATTAGACTTATTTTATACGATTATCGTTTCAAAGTTTGTATAAATCGTTCCTAAACAACGTTTACAGCGGCAGAGCGGTGTGTTTCTGAGCGCCGTAAAACTCCTTGTCAGCCATTAGCTACTGCGTCTGTTATCTTTGAAAGTAAATCAAACAAAAATTGTGTAAAGTAAAAAATAAACTGAGTTTGCACAATGCACAATGAAAAAGCTCCTTAGTTTTTTAAAGAGTGCTCCCACCTGCTGAAGTCGCGTGCCTTGCGCTGCCGCTGCAGTTTGAACCTTGTCTCGATTTAGTTGGGGTTTATTTTAGCTTGTGCTTAGTAAATGCATCGCAGTTTTTTATAATAAAAAGTATGTTTTGTCTGGTTCTATCGTAGCGCATTGTCCTTGTCGGAGGATGTTTAGTTTGTTATCTCGCACACGCCGCACCTTGCGCTTGTCAGGAGACGGGAGCGAGCGCAGTTCCGCAGATATCTATAAATTAGGCGACAACAGGCCTTTGTCCCGAAATATTTGCGGATAAACAATTAAGTTTGCCAGTCGGCAGGTGCCGTTTAATCTTGAATCAACACGATCATTGGCGTTATCTTGTTAATTACGTTAAATAAACAACCTTAGATCAGAAATGATGCAGAAACGAAAACAGGTGTCGGTGGCGACTATTATTCTTCCAGGGTATTCACCATAGCAGCTATGGTCTAATGATTTTTACCCCATTCTTATTAAACTAAAGCCGTGAGACCAAGTTAACCTTACCATACTACAGCATAATGAAATGCACACTAGCGTTTTTTTAATAATGAACATCATGAACCGATACTTGTCTAGAGGCTCTGTGGGCTGTAGAACTCTCGAGACTGATGTCTTTGAAAACAAAATATTTCGAAAAATTGAATCGTCTAAGTAACAAACCTATATAATTATTAAACCTGCTCACAAATTTTACGAGAATCGGTTGGGAAATGCGACCTGTAGAGGAGAACAGCTGGACAGCCGGACATCCGGGCATTGGAATTTTTGGCCCAAGTTGAAATAGGGAATTTCGTGATCATCGCTCGCTCGTTCAATCAGCCAACAGGCAACTATAGGCAGAAACGAGCCTATTAGGCTCGTTTCTGCCACGAGGCGAAATAAACTGTTTCACCTCACACCGTCTCGGAAAGGCTTGCTTTATCGCTCAAAATCTGCGTGCTAAAGTCCATTATATATCCGCTAGCGTGGAAAGTGTTTCTGAATTTCAAACGTGACGCTCTATCGCGAGATCCAACTTTTTTCTATAGGAATGAGAGCTCATTAAGCCTGCATCACACTGGCGCGGCCTGCGGTGGCGGACCATAGTAAATTTGACAGCTACTGACAAGTTTTCTATTGTCCGCCGCGGCCAGGCCGCGCCAGTCTGTGAGAGGCCCTATCCTGCGTTCAGAAACTTATGGTGTTATGCTAATAATTCATTATTATGATTTTCAATAATACTTAGTATTTCTTAATTACATATGAAATTTTAATAATTAGACTGAATTATGAAAATACAAAAATAGTACATTATGATACAAGTGAGGTATGTTGATGAGGCGGAATTGTCACGCGAACCGCAGGTGAGCGTGATAATAGAGCCGAGGATGTAATTATCAAAGCTCACGCGTGTCATACGATGCTTTTCAACACATTTGCGAGGAAAAAATCCTTTTCAAAAAATGAACATGTTACAGGCTCCTAAGTTGTTTCCTTTAGTTATTGAAGACAACAGATTTTTACTCACATATTTGTACATCTCCAAGAATGTACAGTGGCGTCAATTCTATTTATCACTTTTCTATTCACTACGAGTCAACATTTTTAACAATAACCAAACACGCATCATCAATGTTTACAAATATTAGTGAAATTACCTATAATACTACGGCTACGCACGCAACTATTTTTTTTCGTGAAGTTCGCGCAGTGCGCCCGCAGCGAGGCTTAGATGAAATCTCTAAACAGCCAATGCAAAATAAAATAAATATTTACTTATTCAATATAAATTCATGTAAAATGTTATCAAAAGTAAATAGTTTTACTAAATGAAACGTTTCTATATCATATCCAACAAAAAATAATCAATTAATCCACAAGAAGGATTTAATTTGTTTAGTCGAGTAAGAATCCATTTGCCGAGAATTAAAAACAAACCTGTATAACCCGGTCAATTTAAGAATGCGCCGAGTCCATACATACACCTTGCTGCAAGGTGCCAACGTGTCTTAATCGGGATATAAACATAACTACACGAGTGTCGTTATGTTATTAAACACGCGTGTTTAATACCCAGGATTATGAGCCCAAAAGCGGCACAATAAGAGGCACGTTACGAGCAAATGTGTTGAAAAAATAATTTATTGAATCAGGCGTTACTTTGCGGAAGTCCATGATATATTACGAGAGAAACACGTGTCAAAGTTTTTTCATTATTGGTGGTGGTTTGCTGTAATTATTTGCATATTTATACGCAACTAGTTGCATTTGATCTCCGCTGATCGACCAGCACGCATTTTTTAGCGGAATAGCAAAGGAATATTGTTGTTCTCGTAATACAATAAAAATAATAAATTTTTAAATTTACATATCAAAATTATGCCGCTTTGTGGTTAATTTCAGAAAAAGCTCCTGTACTTCCCTACATTTCGTTTTGTTTTGTTCTAAAGCCACAATACTATCAAAATAATGGAAGTTATTTATAAATTTTAGCGCAGAAGACATAGGTACATAAAATTAATTTTAATGCCTGCTGAGTTAGCGGAAATTACTTTCATTACATTTACAACTTTTCTCGCGGTGGTGAGGTGAAAAGTGGTGTGTTTAGCTCGGCATCACATTTGTTTGGCGTCTCTTGCCTTGAAAGACCCGCTATGCTCACGATTGTACCTTTGAACCATCCGCTTCGCTCATGATTCAATCTAACAATCTTTCACTAGCTCGGCTTTCAATACAAGCACTTGCGCCAAATAACAACTTTGCAGCCTTGCATAACAAATAACTATTGAATACATGATCGATAGAACTAAATAGTTACCTGTCAGTTTTTATTAGGATTATAGGACACCAGGGGAAAAAGAAAAACTAATTATATACGTACCGAATGGGTTTTATTTTAACGACATAAGCTATTCAATCATCATGACATCTTAGACCAAAGACAACAAGCCAGTAAGATTAACCAATAAGGTTAGTTTAGTTGCAAGATATTAAGAAACATAATCACATAATTTTAACCAAAACATGTCAACAATGAGGTACATCTGCTACCTACGACACTATTCTAACAACATACACGTAAAACGATTGGTTATGCAACGTTCAGACCAATTTTAAAACATAATTTCTGGAATTGGTCTTTACCTAGCCCCTTGGTAAACAAGTCAGCTAACTGCTCGTTAGTTGGTATATACTCTAACACTAAAAGCCCCTCGCTAATCTTTTGTTTAATAAAAAGATGCTTTAAATCTATATGTTTTAATCTCTTATTTTCACAGTTCTTAGCAACTTGAATGGCTGATTGATTATCAACATATATTTTAAAATTTGCGTTATGCAGCTTAAGCTCTGAAAGTAGGTTTTGTATCCAACAGGCCTCAGTAACCCCTTTCCCCAAAGCTACATATTCCGATTCCGTCGATGAAAGCGATATGCACCGTTGTTTTGCGCAACACCATGACACAGTGCACCCGTACACTTTCATAACAAGTCCAGAAGTAGATTTCCTATCTGTTTTGTCACCTGCCCAGTCAGCATCGGTATAACCCAACAGTGGAGTGTCTTCATTATTCTTGAAAATCTACTTGTAATCGATAGTACCCTTTAAGTATCTCAAGATACGTTTTAGAGCCTTCCACAAGTCTTGACAGATAATTTAACGCAAAGCATATGTCTGGCCTAGTCCCTAACATGGCGTACATAAGGCTACCAATCAATCCTCTACACTTCTTAGTAAAATTTTCGTCATTGGACGTCTCGGAGCTAAGTTCAATCCCTAATTCAATAGGTGTCGCTATTGTGTTGCAATCTTGCAAATTATATTTTCTCAATACATCTTCTATATACCGTGTCTGGTAAAGCTCTATAGTATTTGTCTTTTTCACTATATTTATCCCCAAATATTTAAGATTATTTTCGCCGAGACATTTCATTTCAAACTTTGCTTCCAAAGCCACCTGTAACCACCTTATTTGCTCTGGATTTTTTCCCAGTATAAATATGTCATCTATATACACAAGCACATAAAACTTTTCATTGCTCTTGTAGTATAAACAGCAGTCCGCTTCACTTCGGAAAAATTCCTTAACCATGAAGTCGTTAAATTTATTGTTCCACATCTTTGGTGACCTTTTCAATCCATACAATGATCTCTGTAGTTTAAGTACTTTATGGGAACTAGAGATTTCCCTCATACCTTGTGGCATTTTAAGATACAACTCTTCTTCAATATCTCTATAGAGAAAAGCACTCTTCACATCCATTTGTAACATGCTTAATCCGTGTTTGCAAGCCATGGCCAAAAGTATTCGTAAAGTGGTAAGTTTCGCCACTGGTGCGTATATTTCCGAGTGATCGAACGTATTTTCTTGTTGAAAACCTCGGACCACAAGTCTTGCCTTATACTGCTGTTGACCATTCTCTCCTCTCTTTATTTTAAAAACCCATTTCGTATCAATAGTCTTCTTCCCCGCTGGTAATTCTGTCTCAATCCAAGTTTTATTTCTTTCTAGTGCATCGAGTTCAGCGTTTATAGCTTCTTGCCACTTGTGTTTGTCACTTCCTTCAGTTGCCATTCTATATGTAATCTCACTATCTTCATTGACTGCTGTAAATCCCGTGTAATAATCGTCAAAACGCTTAGGCATAACAATCTGTTTAGATTTTGTACTTACTTCTCGTCCTGTTTCAGTATTTTCAACGTTAGCGTTTGAAGCTGACTCGTGTCTAGATTCAGAATTTCTTATTAACTCTTTCTCTACATGGTCTTCATCCGGCGTTTCAAATCCAATCGACGATTGTGACTCAATTTCCTCTTCCTCGTTCACTGACATCCGAACAGTATCAAATTTCTTTGTGCCTTCTAATTTCTCACTTGTCTCCTTTTGGTCCAATCGTTCACCTGTATTACTTTCTGAAAATATTACGTCCCTATAAGTATCAATTGTCTTAGTATTTGGTTCCCATATTCTATATCCTTTGCAGTTCTCTCCATATCCTACAAAAATACCGCATTTACTTTTAGCGTCCCATTTAAGTCTCTTCTGTTTAGGTATATGGGTGTACACCTTTGAACCAAATTTGCGAAGTGCATTTATGTCGAACTCCTTGTTGTACATCAGCTCATATGGAGTCTTATTTGGTACCTTAGTAGGCCTGGTCCTGTTAATTACAAAAGCAGCTGTACTCACCGCCTCCGCCCACAAACTTTTGTCTAATCCTGCTTCTTGTAACATTGTCCTTCCTGCTTCCACCATGGTGCGCATCTCTCTCTCCACCCTTTCGTTCTGTTCAGGTGTGTAGCTCACCGAAGTCTGTTGGGTGATACCATTCCTGTTAAACAAATTCATAACCTCTTTATTCATAAATTCCGTTCCATGGTCACTCCTTACAGTTTTAATTCTATGTCCCGTCTCGTTTTCAAATTTATTTAGTAATATTTCAATTTTCTCTTTTGTTTCGGACTTCTGTTTCAAAAAATATATAAAACGGTAACTACTGTAATAATCTTTACACAACAAGAAGTATGCAGATCCACCCAGTGATCGTTGATCCATAGGGCCACACAGGTCCATATGGATCAGTTCGCCTGGGGCACTTGCCCGACTGGTGCTACTTTCAAAAGCTTGTCTGTGTTGTTTACCTTTAATGCAAGGTTCGCATTGTTCAGTCAGCCCTTCAACTTTTACATTATTTTTACATAATATATTTTTCACCTGATTGTAGTTCTGGTGGGCCAAAATACTATACCACTCGTTAACGCTTTTGGTGGTAGCCAAAGCTACCGTCTTATTGAATTTAAATTCCATTATAAATAGATTCTCTTTGCGTGACGAAGTGCATGTTATCTGGCCACCCTTGACAAACTTACATTCCTCACTATTAGAAATCAACCTATAACCTCTGTCAATAGCACAAATAACTGAAAATAAATTTACCTTCAGCTCTGGCACGTACAATACATTCAACAGTACAGAATCAATATACTCACAGCCATTAAACGGCCTCCGTAGCCCAGTGGGTAGTGACTCTGCCTACGAAGCTGGAGGTCCCGGGTTCGAATCCCGGTCAGGGCATTTATTTGTGTATTTATCACGAATATTTGTTCCTGAGTTACGGATGTTATATATGTATATAAGTATCTATATGTATGTATCTATTATATATATCATCGCCTAGTACCCACAACACAAGCCTTACTGAGCTTACCGTGGGCCTAGGTTGATTTGTGTAAGATTGTCCCGTAATATTTATTTATTTATTTTATTTATTTATTAAACGCCTTCACTTCTATTGTGCCGATTTCACTTACTTTCAACTGCTTACCATCTCCAATGGTAACCCATTTATTTTCAACCTCCTTAAATTCAGTGAAGAGATCCCTGGACTGACTCATATGCTCGCTGGCGCCTGTGTCCATAATAAACTCATAAGTACAGTCCCCATTCATAATATAGGCATTTGGAGCTTTATGGTACTTCTGCTGTCTCGACCTGCAATCTTTAAAAACATGTTACACTATAAATTACATTTTCTACTTCTACAGTCTCTTTTAAAGTGACCGGGTTTGCCACACTCGAAACACTTGGCACTTGAGCTCTCACTCTTATCTGGAAACTTCCTGATGGCTCCTCGAGTTTGATTATGCTTGCTCAGTAGCGCTGATGACGTAGGCTCTGCGTCTGCTTCACTCACACCATTGCGCTCCTCCTCCACAAGCAAACGAGTCTGAAGATTGCTTAAAGTCTGCTCTGATGCGGTGACGGACTCCCACGCTGACACAAAATGTTTATACGACTCGGGTAAACTCATCAATATTTTCGTAATTACCATCTTTTCAGATATTTCCTCCTTCATAGATTTGAGTTTATTAACAAGTTCATCCACATTTGACATATATTTTGACATAGGCCCTTCATATTTTAGATTGTAGAACTTTTAATGTATCAAATGCACTCCGACTTTCGACTTTGAGTCATAAACTGAGTTCAACTTCTCCCACATTTGGTAGGCTGTTTCGCACGTAGCTAAATATGTCAGAACTCCCTCCTCCACTCTCAAAGCGATTATTTCTTGTGCTCTCCTGTCCATATCGTCCCATTTTTCTATCTCGGCTTTGTCCTTTGCCGCCGGTATCTGCTCTGATACAACATCGTATAGTTTACGAACTTTCAGAATTATACTCGTCTGTAACTTCCATGCTGGCCAATTGTTATCGCCGAGAACCACGGTTCGGCTGCTCTCCATCTGTAATACGACTGTTCTTACCCCAAATTTGGCTTGTTAGAACCGACGACACACGTATTAGCATATGCGTGAAAAATACACGTCGTACCACTATTCACTCCCGCTGTCCCCGCTATTTACTTTTTCCGTATCTGGGCCATAACCTATTAGGATTATAGGACACCAGGGGAAAAAGAAAAACTAATTATATACGTACCGAATGGGTTTTATTTTAACGACATAAGCTATTCAATCATCATGACATCTTAGACCAAAGACAACAAGCCAGTAAGATTAACCAATAAGGTTAGTTTAGTTGCATACTTTAACAGTTTTCCATCTGGTATTGAATTGTTCAGCTAAATATTATCCATAGTAGGACGTAAGGTTCAGATTTAAACATTAATTCGGCACAAACGCAAGACGAGTAATAATGCTAGATGTTGGTTTTTGAAGCTGCGTGTAATATCTTTGCGGTTATTATAAAAAAAAAGATTGGTTATCCTTTTATCTAAAATCTCAACGCAGGTTATACCGAAATAATCATTCGTTTCGACTTTTTATTCATAGGTTGGCCCATGCGCGGGCGAAGAGCACAGCATATCGAGTTAGATTAACGAGCGAGCAAGACAACGCGTATACATACAGTACCATTTTGAGGGTAACATTCGCCATAATATACAAGACATAATCAGATGAGGTGGCAAAGACGGAATCGACCGTGTCACGAAATTAACCTAACTCTGCTGTACAGCTAGCGGAGGCCAATTCTCGGGTCGTTCGAGATGATATCTAATAGACATATCTCGAAAAAACATGGCGGATATCGAACGAAAAACAATTTCCGTATTCTCAAAATCTCACAATCCAGATATGTCTACTCCCAGCGAGATACAAAGTGAAACTAAGTATGCCTGTTTGCCCAGAAGTTGAACGCTGTGCCCAATAAGCGAACGTTTTAGCTCCAATAGTTTAACGAAGAAAAACGTAACACCGCGCAGCCTCTCGCCTCTCACCTTTGGTCTAGTAATTATATAATCATTGTTATAACAATTTATACCAGTCAACAATCACAATATTGATACTATTTAAACACAAAATAAAACAATTCAAATGTACCATTTACATATGGATACTATTATAAGAGATTGTTCTTGACATATTATATTAATCATTATAACAATTTGTCATTAATGTATCATTGAAATGAAATACGATAAATTGTTGGGTTTTATATGTAATGAGTATAAGTCAGATTTCATGTAATCGTATCTTTAAAACCTGCCTAAAACTTGAACGAATAAATTTTGTTCGTTCATGTATTGGGCACGATAGCAAAGGAATGAACGCACTAAAATCAACAGAGCATTCACGTATTGGAATCGAAGCCAAAAGTTGAACGAACTCGTTTTATTCGTTCATCTTCTGGGCACAGGTTCTTTGTTGATCGGTGGTGCTTTTCATAGTAAAACAAATCCCAAAACAACCGTATTGCGAATGGATAGTCACGTTCAACATTTGGTTCAAAATCAACAGAGCGTTCACGTATTGGAATCGAAGCCAAAAGTTGAACGAACTCGTTTTATTCGTTCATCTTCTGGGCACAGGTTCTTTGTTGATCGGTGGTGCTTTTCATAGTAAAACAAATCCCAAAACAACCGTATTGCGAATGGATAGTCACGTTCAACATTTGGTTCAAAATCAACAGAGCGTTCACGTATTGGAATCGAAGCCAAAAGTTGAACGAACTCGTTTTATTCGTTCATCTTCTGGGCACAGGTTCTTTGTTGATCGGTGGTGCTTTTCATAGTAAAACAAATCCCAAAACAACCGTATTGCGAATGGATAGTCACGTTCAACATTTGGTTCAACATCAACGGTTAAGTAACGATTCATTTAAGCCATAAAAGTTGTATGTACCTTTTCATTAAGAATTTATATCAGCATTTGAAAAAACTGTAGGTATGTACCTTGCCCAGTATCTGAACGCCGTTTATCTATTAGCTCAGGTACATATCTAAAGTTGGAACCATTAGTTGAACGCTAAATATTTCTTAAATTAACAAGAAATATGCAATTTGTGATAATTAATCCACTAAAGGCATTAATCAAGAATCTATATCACGCAAAACAATGTATACCTACGTCATACATACATACGATCACGCCTTTATCCCTAAAAGGGGTAGGCAGAGCACATGAAACAATGCATGTAGACGTTTTATTCAATTTTATACGTAATTTAGAAATTAAATTTGAGAGCGCTTTCCTTAAGTAGATCTCCATACAAACGGTGATTTTGGTGCGAGACCTCGACGCGACAACCGCTCACAGAGAAGATAATTTACGAGTTTATATAGTCTGTGTTACTTGTTGAGTAAATTTTTCGCAGCAAGCAATAAAAAGCTTACTCGACTTCTAAGAATGTCAACCTTTTTAGGGTTCCGTAGCCAAATGGCAAAAAACGGAACCCTTATAGATTCGTCATGTCTGTCTGTCTGTCTGTCTGTCTGTCCGTCCGTATGTCACAGCCACTTTATTCCGAAACCATAACAGCTATACTGTTGAAACTTGGTAAGTAGATGTATTCTGTGAACCGCATTAAGATTTTTACACAAAAATTGAAAAAACAAACAGTAAGTTTTGGGGGTCCCCATACCCAGAACTCAAACTAAAAAAAAAAAATCATCAAACCCATACGTGTGGGGTATCTATGGATAGGTCTTTAAAAATTATATTGAGGTTTCTACTATAATTTTTTTCTAAACTGAATAGTTTGCGCGAGAGACACTTCCAAAGTGGTAAAATGTGTGTCCCCCCCTGTAACTTCTAAAATAAGTGAATAATAAAACTAAAAAAAATATATGATGTACATTACCATGCAAACTTCCACCGAAAATTGGTTTGAACGAGATCTAGTAAATAGTTTTTTTTTAATACGTCATAAATCGTAAACAGCATTTTTTTTTACGGAACCCTTCATGTGCGAGTCCGACTCGCACTTGGCCGCTTTTTTTTCATTAATGCATTGTAATGAAGCACAAATGTGTACATTAAATGTATTTGACGCCGACTGTACTACTAATTTCATTATATCTAACAAAAGACAGTTTAAAATTAGATTATATATAAATTATGCAAATTTTCTGTACAGGGTTAATTTTAACGTTCAGTTAAAGGACGGTATTTCCATCAGTCGCTCAAGTAGTAAGTAAATAACACAATACAAGATCGAGCATCTCGACCACCGAGAAAGCGAAAGCGAGGCGAGTGATTCTTTGTTTTGAGGAGGCCCCCACCGCTCATCAAAGGAGCCAACTCTTTGAAGACGCGAAACCACAATTAAGCCTTACCGAAGAGAATTCAAGGACGCATCACTCCTTCTAAATGAAAGGGATTTGTGAATTTCGCCTTACACTTTTACTTCCTTTTATTGCGAGTGTTATTTGCAAAATTGCTTTGTCTAAAGGAACCCTTTTAGTACACGTGTTATTGTTGGCCGGTGCCGGTACCCTTTCACTCTCGATTTTTGTTCTGTTTTACGTCATAAAGGCTTCAAACAATAATACCATTCCGGTCAATCGTCATGTTGCTAAAAAGACTTTAGGAGTAGGTACTACTTATAAGTCCGTCCGTCCTGTTCACTTATTAATTAAAAATGCCGTAGGTATTATGTTACGTAATAAACAGGGACATTAAGGTTAAAGTAGAGCTACGGCTACGCACCCTCATTTCTATACTTATGTTTTTTACGATAAAAAATCATAGGTACCGGACCTTTGCTAAGCAAATTAGCGTTTTTCATGTTTTACCACACAAACGATATTCTCCAGAAATGAGACCAGCTACCTACATAGATTTTTCGTTCCCGTAACGTAAAGTCCCCTGTACCTATTGTAAATCTCATCGAAATCTTTAGAGCCGTTTTCGAGAACCCATTCTCATACAAACCATTCAATTAAATATATAAATACCTATTGCTCGTTTAATATAACTCAACTTGTTGGTAAGTCATACATAATACAAGCCGAAATTTTAAATCTGTTTAAAAAGAACATAGAAAGCTGGTTTTGCCAGTAAGTAAGGTTTTGAACGTGTAATCTACACTACACGCAAAAAACAGGTAAAATTTGGCAACATCTATTCTGACGATCTTTAAAGACTACCGACGCTACTCTACTAGCTACCTAAGTTATTACTGATAAACTGCAAGCCAAAAGATAACGTCACATCGTAAAAAATTAAAGCGAAAGTATAAGATGAAAGGGTCCAACTTCAAAGAGTATGCGACCCAAAACGAAAATATATGCGAAGCCGTAATCGTTTTATTATCTAAGACAAAGCTAATTGTAGCTAGCCCAGTTTCGCAAATTGGAGCACAACCCAACCATTTTTTGCTAAACACAAGACATGCTTCGACTAAAGAAAGATATATCCTTGCGAAAGTTTTTGCCATAACAGTGACAATAGCTTTGAAATAACTCACAATCCTAATCACAATGGGAGCTAGCATTGACTCTATTACTTATATTGTTTACATTTGCTATAGTGCAATAAAAACAAATGCTTACTTCGAAATTGGGATGAAAATTGCCATCTATGCAAATTTAATGACGCAAAACAAGTTTTCCGTCGTTCAAGTTATTGTCTGAGCGGTCCCACCGCTGCGCCTGCGACAGATGTGCGCGCGCGGCGCTAAAATTACTAAAATTGTGAATATTTCATTCACATGATTGCGCGCTCGGCCGTTACGAATCAATCGCGCACAATGGACTCGAGTTTCAGCCTGTTTTTTTGTGTTTGTATGGGATTTTAATGTAAATTTTGGTGAGCTTTACACAAAACCTGGTTGGTTCTCTATTATTATTGCGGAAGGGCGGTTGATCAAGAATCAATACCGATTTGTAACAATCTTGTGATTGATTACAAACTTGTTTGCTTAGATTGACGTTTCTTTGTTAAAATTGGGTAAAATGGCAGTTGCAATAATTACACACTTTTTATATAGGCTTGTTAAAACTTTTAATTATCTATTAAATAACATTTCTAAAACGTCAAGAAGTATCAATAGATATAGTATTCAGCTTGTCATACGTGTCTAATACAGTGAATTGCTTTCAATGAGATATCGGAATCGAGAATGGTTGATGTGATATGATCGTTACATTTCTTATTCTTGCCCGAGCAGATTTGTTTGGCACATATCGTTCCGCTACGCCGCGCAGGTGAGAGCCGACACGTCGGTGACAATCGTAAGGGAATAAAGTGTAAAATATCACCTCCAAAGGATTCGCATTGAATATTTATCCCTCGCTGCGGAGCCCTGTCCGAGCTCCCTTTGTTCTCGGCGGCCGTTTAAACTTTTGATTCTGCAACTGGCAACAATCAACTGGACCCTCGGTATCAACTAAAAGATCTTACACTTATAACACACCAAGCGATATTAAGTCTTTTCTGAGGATGTTAAAAGCGAAGTTGGCGTGCGCCCCGCGGGGGTGGTTACGCGGCTGGTTGACGCAGTTGGCTATTTCTATGCTTGCGTCACGGGCTCTCCCCTTCCGGGTGTGATGAATAATTCCCTTTTTCTCAGGGAGAGTATTGTCCTTGCCAACTATCCCGGCGACTCGATACGCACCGTCGGCCGCTCCGCATAAATGTGAATTATATCCTGCACTATCCCACTTACAGAACTCCTCTTTTTATTTCAACGGTAAAACTGGATTTATGTTTTCTCCCAAGCGAACATTACGGCCAGTTAGGCCTCCACATAGCTACGGTCACATAGGGTTACAGAGAAGTAAATCATGTCTTTTACATTGCCTATTTTGTAGGCATCTGAGTAATAGTACCTACGGGTAATGTACTTACCTACTTACTTACGTTACTATTTAGGTAGATGGATTACAAGGACGATTTCAGGTCTTTATAAGTAGGTTTTACATGTGTTGTTATAATGTTTGTGGTTGGACGTATGTTTAAATAGTAGTTTACTATTGTTTTTTTTATTGTTATGTTAATCCCGAAGCCCCTCACTTAATGGTGAAAGAAGATGGGTAGTGTCGGAGATTACCCCTTACATACAAACTTACACCGTCACAAACTTTACTTCTTTATAACATTAGTAGGTACCTACCTATTACATCAATAGGTAGGTCAGGTTAGTATGTTTAAGGTTAGTCAAAAAATAGTAGATTAATGCGGCATATCCGAAACGAGCCTGCGTAGGTCGCAGTCGAAACTATTTTCTGTCCACATCGAAGGATTAATAACGGGGTGTGGGCGCGGGAGGGAGGCGGGAGGTGCACGCACTCGCCGCTCGATCACTCCTTCAGCCCCATTCATGTCCCGATGTCTTTCAAACGTCGCACTTTTGTATCACTCCTTGCCCGGCCAAACTGTCACCCATTGTAACTTGCGTTCGCGTCTTATCCGCTGTCAAACGCCTTGCACAAATTCAAAAATAACATTTAGATTAACATTTTTTCGAGCTGTCCTGTACAAACGTTAGATAAGTTTAGCGCTGGACCTTTGTTTGACGCAAACAAGGGATATCTCCCGCTTATCTGTCCGGTCAGATGCATTGCATCAATGAAATCATAGAGGTAGACCCGTAGGTATAAAGTAAACTTGTAACTAATAATAATATTTTACGCTGTTATTTTTTGGAGATGCGTAGCACCTATTTTTGTTATTGTATACCGACCTGTATAACAAGTATTACTTATCCTTAAAATATGTATGAATACGTACTGGTATCCGTACATAGTACATACATATTTTGACCTTGATATTATTCATGCAGTATCAAGGTTTAAAATAGGTACCTACATATTGATATTATTCCATGCCGATAATTAAACTAGTGACTCAGTGAGCTGTAGACGTCGCAAGTCTGTCTTTATTTACCCCAAAACGGAATCTAAAAACAATTATAATATTATCAAACATGCTCACAAAATTTCACGGGAATCGATTCAGAACAGGGACCAGTAGAGGAGAACCTGCTCGCTATCTCAATAAATACCTACTTATGCAGATAGTAGATAATTAATAACAATAACTAAGTGCTTCGAGGGTGATAAAAAAATCAAACATTTTAATTATCTTTAAAAATCACTTTTAAATTGCAGATTAATTCCTAACAACGCGTTTAGGCGAAGTGCAATATGCATGATCTGTAATTGTATAACAGTAAGTAATGCAAGTCACGCAATAGAAGATCAATTACTGTCCAAGCGTGGCAAAAATAACGACATTTTTTACGAAAAATTACAAATCCGTGTGGCGAGAAGATGTCTGGCGACACAATAGTAAACTTGACATCAAATTTGCGATATTTTTTTAAAATCACTCGTGCCGCGACGCGCGCCATTGAGGTGCAGCGAAATCCATAAATCCGCGAGCACACGTCTGTTTTTTACATAAAAAAATATAAAAAAGTGACCTAGAGAGCGATTATGTAGGTAACGGGAATCCGTTGGACGACATCGCCTATTGAATGTTTTTTTGACCCGCGGACCTTCAGCAACAGGCGATGTCCAGGTGCGACTCAACATAATAGATATTAAAAATACAATTTCGTTATTAAAATGTTTTTGTTAGTTTTTATGAGATAAGTAAGGGTTCCGAAATCATTGAAATCGATTTTTACCTATATTCTTTTGGAGAGTGACCGTTTATCGAGATACGAAGTTAGGTAGTATGTAAGTAAGTGCGACTGCTTGTGATTATGCTGATTAACATATATACCTACCTGATTACCTACAAAAATTCTATATATAAAGGTAGATGTGTATGGATGGAGGAGGATATTATATGGAGAATTATAGGTAATCTGTACAGAACTTTAGTTTTTGGGCGTTTTCACTCAAATGTCAACATTTGGAAAAAAAAATCTTTATCGGGGTCAAGAGTGCTTATGATTCTCAGCAGGAAAAACAAAAAAAAACCAAAATTCTGAGTATAACGTAAAAGTCGCACATTTGAGTGAAAAGGAAACGCCCTTTTACAATTATAACTTTACTTCATCATGTCACGTCTTTCGACTGACATGATATGTCAGCCGAAAGACGCTCACTGCTGGACATAGGCCTCCCCTAAAGAGTGCTAGAATGACCGGCTCTGCGCCACCCGCATCCAGCGGACTCCCGCGACCTTTACCAGACATATCATCAGCCCCCCCGGTGGGAATTTACTTAGCATTTTAAATTGCAAGATAATTTAAAAAGTATTTTATTGTAATAATAGTAATACAAGCTGAGACTGATTGTTTACCCCCAGGCCTGGATTTGAGCCGTGGAAGCAATTTGCGCCCTACGGCGATAAGGGGCGGGTCACAACAGCAAATAATATCCGGGCGAAAGAGGTAAAGATCCATTTCTGCCTTCGTCAATAATAAGCTGTCACATGTTTTTGACCGCCATAAAATATCGGTGATTAAACGGACAGGCATTCCAGTAAGTGTAGTATGCGGTGCCTTAGTCATGAATTATTTAGGTATATTATATTCATCTGCGTTCATAGGCACGCAAAAGTAAGTATCATGTGATATGATGAAGGAAAATGTGAAAATGTAAATATTGTAAGTGAATCGGTAACAGCGATAACGCGGTAGAGGAACCAAAAGATGAACGCTTTAGCGGCTATCCCAAGTTTTTTTTTATCGAGGAGTGGTGATTTAGTTTATACGATTTGGCATATATATAGTCGAGATTGGATATGACTATTTAAAACCATCCTATTACAATACAGTATTTTATTAAAAATGGTTTTATGCTGAAGTATGCCATTTTGCTCAGAAGATGAATGCTGTGCCCAATAGTTGAACATTTTGACACCAATAGTTGAACGAAGAAAAACGTAACACCGCGCAGCCTCTGACTTTTGGTCTTGTTATTATATAATCATTGTTATAATAATTTATACTAGTTTGCAATCACATTATTGATACTAAACACAAAATAAAACAATTCAAATATACCCTTTGCATATGGTTACAATTATATGAGATTATTTTTTCCATATTAATCATTAAACATTTTTTTATTAATGTATCATTAGAATAAAATAGATAAATTGTTGGGTTTTATATTTATTACCTATCATTGTTATTAAGATGTTCATTGTACTAACCCTTGCCTAAAACTTGAACGAATACATTTTGTTCGTTCATGTATTGGGCACGATAGCAAAGGAATTAACGAACCAAAATTAACAAAGCGTTCACTTATTGGAATCGAAGCCAAAAGTTGAACGAACTAATTTTATTCGTTCATCTTCTGGGCAGCGGTTCTTTGTGAAACAATCGTGCTTTTCATAGTAAAACAAAGCCCAAAATAACCGTGTTACAAATGGATACTCACGTTCAACTTTTGGTTCAAAAATCAACAGTTAAGAAACGATTAATTTAAGCCATAAAAGGTTTATGTACCTTTTCAATAAGAATTTATAAACTTAAGCATTTGAAAAAACTATACCTTAGGTACAAAAAGTTGGAACCATTAGTTTAACAATAAATATATCTTAAATTAACAATAAATACGCAATTTGTGATAGATAATCCATTAAAGGCATTAATCAAGAATATATATTACGCAAAACAATCCATATAGACATTTTATTCAATTTATACATAATTTAGAGCTTAAATTTGAGAGCGCTTTCCTTAAGTAAATATCCATACAAACGGTGATTTTGGCGCGAGACCTCGACGCGACAACCGCTCACAGCCGAGCCGTGTGTGTGGGACTGTATAGGTAGAGTTTAAATTCTAGCCTCAGCAAAGGGATGATGCGTTAGGAAAAAAATATCACAAAGGCGTAAAATGTATCGCGATATTTTTATTAAAATTTTACGACCAAACGTTCAATTATTGGGTGGTGTTCATCTTTTGGTTCCACTACCCTAACTAACCAAAAATAAAATTACTGGGCAAGCACCAGTCTGTTTTTTTCTATAGAATCCCCCCCTACCAACCCCAAAGGGTTGACCTCGTAACTTTTCGAACACACGTTAGGACAACTTATTTAGATCTGCCTGGGGCCCTAGCACTATAGGTTTTATTGTCACGTTTTACGTGACGTTTCAGTGCCCACATATTCGCCGTAAAACGTGATGATAAAACCTATCGTGCTAGCTGGGCTGACGCACATACAATGCGTTATATGATCGATAAAATCAAATCATACATCAAGGCAAAGCGCAAAATCAGGCAAAGCGCTTACGTTTGCGATTCTTTTCGTGTTGCAAGCGTTCCTAGGCGACGGTGTTCGCTTACTATCAGGCAGGCCGTATACTTGACGACCGCTTTAGCCTATAATATATTATATTATAGTTGGTAGTGACCCTACCTACGAAGCAAGATGTCCTGGGTTCGAAACCCGGTAAGGGCATTTATTTGTGTGATGAGCACGAATATTTGTTCCTGAGTCATGGATGTTTTCTATGTATTTAAGTATGTATTTCTCTATATAAGTATCTATATCGTCGTCTAGTTACCCATAGTACAAGCTTTGCTTAGTTTGGAACTAGTTTGATTTGTGTAAGACTGTCCGCAGATATTTAAAAAAAAAAATTAAAATACTTGTCTGCTACCTTCTTAGTATAAAAAAAATCTCTAAAGAATGAAAATAAAGAAATTTGAAGAAAGTGTCAGTATGACCGCTGGCTCATGTTTTGGACATCAAAATCCTTTCCAAGGCGCGAGGGCGCGGGCGGCGGAGCGGACGGCCGACCTTTGTACCTCGCTTTCTGCCTTTGACAACACCTTTGACGCAAACTGCGAAGCAGCCCTTACGTAACCTCTTACGCCAACTAAAACCCTCTTTGAAGTCCAATTTCTCGCACAAAACAGACTGTTATCAAATATATTCTATATCGGACAGGGTGAAAATGTTCGCGAACTATTGAGGTTGAGCAACCACCAATGTGCTATCACTTCACTTGTATATGTCACCGTCAGATTGTGAACACCGCCAGTTTATAATCTAACTCGCGATATTATAAACTGACGAAAAATTGTGAACTGTCAAAACCGTTCACAATTTAACGCACTATTTTTCGTTAGTTTATAAACTATCAATATCGAATCGTCAAATTGTCAACTGAGATCAAATCGGCATGCTACGGACCGCATACACAAACTCTAAGAGGTAGGTTAGGTTTGTTAGGTAGCTTCAGTTGCCCGAAGGGCAAACCGCCCGGAAATAGGAGCCCCGCTCAGCGGGGCTCCGTCTACATTGCTGGATGACAAAATAAATGGAATAAAATATCTGGATGAAAAAAAAAACAATCATGTTTTGACATAAGTGGAAGCTGTTAGCTGATGCAAGATGAATAATTCGTTCAACCAATCAGCGCACATGGTACGTTCCGAATCATACCAATTTGATTTAGTTCACAATTTGACGATCCGTCATTGATAGTTTATAAACTAACGAAAAATAATGCGTTAAATTGTGAACGCTTTTGACAGTTCACAATTTTTCGACAGTTTATAATATCACGAGTAAGATTATAAACTCACGGTGTTGATAATCTGACGGTATCATAGGTATATAAGTATGTACATTTTTTGCCTAGTAATCTTATTCAAGCCTTAATCAGGGGTAATAGCTTCTTATTACATTACTTTTCATTAGATCACAGGGATAAGACCCTTCTCGTTGGTTAATATAATTGTATGAGACCTTCCTTTAGTAAGTAATAACTAAAATAATATTTCTTTTTTGATATGTAGCTAGAGTATAATATAGAAACTGCTAAAAAATTTATAGGATGACAAGATGACTCTCTGGGATGTTAGCATGCCCGGTTTTCATCACTTTTTATGATTCTGACTGAATCTTTACGCTGGCTTCACTGTCCGAGTGGGTATGATCATGGCTAAATACCCTTACAAACACCTTTATGCCAATTACATATACACACAGACTGCCTGTGCTTTTAATAACAAGTGAGATGAAATCATAAAAAAACCTGTATTTTTTTTACAAATACTACAAGCCTGTGTCACTCCCACAACTAAGAGAAATCTAACGACACCTCACATGCTAAAATCCATCAAGCCATTTATGTTACAGAGAGTTTTAAAGAAATAGACATAATAAGTACTCGTACTCATGTTCATAAATTCATAACAATAGAAATTACATATTCGTCGGGTGACAAGCAAAAGTCACTACCAAAACTGTCACTGCTCTTCAAAACCTCGTATCTCGGTATGTAGTCGATATCGAGATACGACCTTTGATTTAAGTAGGTATTTGTTACTTAGTGAGTTTTCCCGACGATATGTTTTTCGAATGTACAGTCAAGGTCACCAATATGCATACATCACAAAGTTACAGAAATATGTATACAGACCTTATTACTAAGTAGTAAGGTTGTTGTAAACATAATTTTGCCACTTTGGGTATATACATATTGGTTCTCTTGACTGTACATGACATCCGAAAATCATAAGCTGCCGCAGTCCGGTAAAAAATCTGTTTACTTATCATCTTAACTAGCTTTTGCCCGCGGCTTCGCCCGCGTGGTACGAGTAAGTGTATTTTTTGCAATTATTGTTGCATTGTTACACCGCAACGGCCTACTCAATACTAGCTACTTTCCCTATGAATAACCCTTCGTCAAAACCCATTATGTTAAAAAAAATTACACTACTGAACCGATTTACAAGTGGTTTTCACGAACGTGTAGCTTTTTACTTATTTAAATTTATATCAATTTATGTGTACAGTTGCCGGCACACATCTTGAGCTGGACCATGAGCACTAAAGGTCCAGTAGCCGATTTAGCCAGTAGCCCTTGTGATTCAAGATGGTTGCCGGGACCTATATCAATTACATATATAGGTGAATTGCAAAAAAATTGTACATACTTAGTTAAGAGCCTTAATCTAATCTACGCTTTAACTTTTTTCCATTGTATAACGGCAATTACCCATACATTTTATATGGGTAACTTTCGTTACACAATGGAAAAAAGTTAAAGCATAGATTAGATTAAGGCCCTTAATTATGTACAATTTTATTGCAATCCACCCATATAGTAGGAATGTACAAAATGCATGCGAAGCATGGAACGAATTGAACGAAATTCACTTAAATTAGTTCAAATTCATCTTGTGGCCCGACATTGCTATTATGAGTTAATTTGTTAAAAAAACCACTTACGTGCCTATAAGTCTATACACGTCTTCTGTGTAAAAAACGCACTTAATACCTATATCATTATTTTGTAATTTTTATTTCTTTATATAAGAATTATTTTGTCATTAACATAAGAAACGTATTTATGAACTTTTCCATACATCGATCTAACCGCAATTAAATTTCCTTCTAACAGTCAACCAATAATTTATTTGTAAACATTAATATATATAGATTGTACGAAATATTTGTATGTCTGTCATAACATTAGGCATACACATATTTCAGGTCAAGACGAAGCATGCTTCGAATCTATTACTAATACTACCATTAATACATACATTTAAAAAATCTATCGTATTCTACACATTCTACCTACACTAAACGATTAAAACTATTATATCCTTATTAACGCTTTTAGGGGATGAATTGCTCCCCGAGAGCAAATGCGTTGATTATTACAGAAAAAACCCAAGTGGGCTGATAATATTTGAGGAGTTCCGTCGATTCCTCAAGGATCTCAGAATTAAGACTTCATTAGCTGCTACTTCAACGGAATCATGTCAGAATCTTTGACGTACTTTACATCTTTGAGGAGTTCCATAAGTCATCTGTGGTCTTCATCATCAGTTCCACTTCACCAAAATTGCGAGGGTAAATACACGAGTAATAATAATACCGAAATTACTACACGCGTGCCTATAAAATTTGAGGGTTGCCCTCAATTTCCCTGGGATCCCATCATCAGATCCTGACTTGGTGACAATATGACCACCTCTTTCGATTAAAAAAAGAATTTTGGAAATCGGTCCACAATCGACGCAGATCTCGGCGAACATACATAAAAAAAACATACAGTGGAACATATAACCTCCTTTTTTGAAGTCGGTTCCAAAGAAACCTGCAGTGCTGTCCTGCATTCATGTTTCTAGTCACAGTTTATCATTAAAAATCACATATTACTTATGTGAACTTTCAACCCCTATCTTAACCCCTTCAAGGGATGAATTAGAAAAAGATGCCGTTGTCAATGTTTTTGACTGTACATTAGGAGCTTATGGACCGAAGTTTTAAACGTCTTACTTTTTAACCCCCTTAGGAGATGAATTTTTATAATAACGCTATATTATTATCATTTTATTTGCTTTTTAGGAAGAAACCTTCATACAAAGATTCAAGTCTATAACTTTCCAAATGAACGATTTCCATACAACGGTTCAACCCCTATTTCACCCCCTTAAGGGTTGAATTTCAAAATCCTTTCTTAGTACACGTCCACGTACTGTATAGAATATTATTTATTTATTATTAATAATTTATTTCGGACATCAACGATCCATAGAGTTACAAATTCTTTATCACTAGTAAATAATCTTACTTACTTTAGTAAATAATCTTAAATATTAAAGATTGTACTAAATTTAACTGATGTATGTAATTTAATCACAGATCTGAAAATAAACAGTTCAAATTTTAAAATTTAAAATTTTAAAACTATGTTAGTTAACTTTATTTAGGTTATTTATATAAAGCCACGTGAGTTGATACCCAGTGCAGGGACTATCAAGCCTCTCCCCTATCTCGGCATGAAAACTGTTTGGAGCTGTCTCTCACTCGGCACATCTGGGAAAAGATGCGTTTTGGCATTGTTGCATGGAAATCGTCCATGCGAGCCTCCGCAAACACTGCACTGCAAAACCGAGGTAGCCCCATCAGCAATCTGTACCCGTTATTAAACTGGACGCGCAAGGCACTGTAAGCTCGTTTCGTATATTTGATCGACAGGCTGCACGTATAAAGTGTTTGGCAATACGACCTGAACAGCGTTCGTTTCACCTCGGCCGTACTGCGTGCAAACCTGCGGACCAACATATTCGTCCTTACTGCCAGTGCCCTGCGTTCCCTCTCAATATCGGCATCGTCTGTGAGATCCTCGTTTAGTACATGCCCCAGATATTTAAAAAGAGTTACCCTATTCAAGGCAAGCCCTCCAAGAGTCACTGGTGGCACTACCGAAGGACTCTTGCGTCCTGCCCGAAACATGAGTAACTCAATCTTCTTGGCGTTATAGCAGAGTCCATGAGACTCAGCATAAGCCTCACACACTCGCAACAGCTTGTCAATGGCACCAACTGTTGGGCCCAGTAACACCATATATGTCCCAAAATTCATTGTTATATCTTTAGCGGTTTAGACAAGGGTTACACGATCAGTCTGGCGTCAGTTCAGTCCATCAGTATGATCTGTCTGTCTCTGTCATTCACAACAGTTACACTATCATTGTCTCATAATACTGATGGACTGAACTGACGCCAGACTGATCGTGTAACCCTTGTCTAAGGCTGTGCGCTGTCTGTCAATCGACCAGTAAAGCAAGAGTTTTATATGTATAGATTAAATCTCCGAAGTATTAATACTTATCGCACGAGACTGCGCTCCAGCCTATCAGGGCATATTTTACGATGAAAAATAAAAATACCTTTCGATTTGCGAATTAAGTACCTACCTACAGCGGAAGTAAAAAATATTGATCCGATTACAGAACAGCGGGTACCGACCATCACAGCTGCGGGATACTTCGCGACCGGACCTTTTTTCAAATTGCGCCATTCACCGCACTCAATACTTCCGAAGTCCAATTTCAATTAAATTCAAACGTATCTAATTCAGATTCATTAATCTTGCGCACACAAAGCGATGATCGCGGCTAGTTGTGCATGGTCAGTTGTTGACAGGAAATTGATTTGTATCTCCGACGGTTTTTAAATGGTTTTGCAATAATTCATCAGGACCATCAGGACCACGTACCTGCTCGTCTTAACTTAATACATATGTTCGTAAGGTGGATATATAAAACGGATTTTTTTGTAGACAATATTGGAATGGTACCTATTGTTTTGTCATTTTGTTTGCTATAATGACTTTTATGCAGCGTAAACCTTTGTGAAACTACTTTGTACAATAATGTTTATCACATTACTGTTTATGATAATCAAAATAATTATCCATAATAATATTCTCAAGCCATCTATATTTCCCAGCAATATTTAACTAAATATTTCATATATTGGTTCGTAGAATAATACCAATCCAATAATACTACACAACTAAATAGTTATCTTAATAATCATAAGTGTTATACCTATTTTGAAAATAAATCGATTTTATGATTTATTTAAATAAAATCCGAGAGACGAACACGAGTGATCCTATTAAGGGTTTTAGCTACGGATCCGTAAAAAACTAATTCTGTGTGCAGAATGTAAGTAGGTACAACCCATAAAGCTTTCAATCTGGATTTCACGCTGCACTCTATTATAAAATGTGTCATGTCCCATCTATGGGCTCTAGGACCTGTCAAATGTGCCATTAAATATGGCAGCGTATCCTGTCCAAACTTAAGGTTTTAAATCAGATATAGAAAACACCAAAAAAGAGCATTTAATACCGATTTGCTATTGTGTGGGCGTACGTCATTCAGAATTATCAATGTCATTGCTTGCAAAAAGGACATTCAGGTGATAAATAAAAAATAACAATTGAAAATTTGGTATTGGCTGCAAAAATATGGGAAATATTTCGGATGCCCTTTTTACTGCACAATCAGTCTCGACGGAAGCATTACGTAATACCTTGCATCTCCTAATTCAAATAGATTAGACGTCGATTTGTATTAAAGTAGGTAGCTACACGGAAACTGAACTGATCGACACATTCTTCTTAGTACTCGTATTAACATCACAATACGGGGCTCCAAAATTTTCATACGATTCGAATTGATTTAGGTAAAGTCATTAATAGAAGGTATTTTATTTAAATCACAAATTCTTTAAATAAGTTTTAGCATGAGTTATATACCATGAGAGGAGGCCTGTGTCCAGTAGTGGGACGTATACAGAAACAAATTACATAATTCATTCTTGAGAAAAAAATAATTTTTTTTCGATTTTTGTACAAATTCATTTAATATAGCATTAACGGTTATTGTTTTATTGTACAAGAGTCTTGAAACAAATTAAATAAAAAATATGTAATATCGAACAAACTTACTTTGTAAACCTTCTTGTAGTGTATAGGAACCTTACAAAATGTAAAAAAGCTGTTATGAAGTCACAGTTAAGTGCCATTTACACCGGTTAAATCTGCAAAACTGATAAAATTATACATTGAATATCTTGATAACAGTAAGAGTTAGAATACTACTTTCTTGGAGAAACTAACTTTATTTGATCTAAGTACACTATGCCCCCTTGCAATTAACGGACATTCCCGGGAACACGTTGTATAGATAACTAACTATTTACTTATAAACGGAGTCTGTTTTCAGGGTCTATGTATGGAAATATGTCCGATTCTTTATTTATTTTATGAGTTACCAACCTTCACGACACTTTCCTGTTTAAGAAATCCAAATAACCTAACTATCCCATAAACAATCTGACTGTACTGATGGACATTTTTAGAACTTTACTTTAATTTGCACTATTCGTATGTACCACCGAGCTGTTTTGAGAAACTACATACACAAGATAAAGCCGTCATGTTTGGACTCATTTTAAACTTCTCAACGAGTGCAATGGGCTTATGACCTTAAATTTGTTTGTGCCATTCGAACCAGTTTTTGTAGATGAACAAATGTTTGTATGGAAGCAACTACATTTAAAGGACATTAATACCCAAAAAATCGAGTTAAAGACGGACCTCGCTGACAGCAGCCGAAACGCTTCATACTGATTGGCTTTAAAGTATGACGTCACACCATGCAATTTGTACTAACCGTTGCATGGAAAATTAAGTAAATTGCTGTTTCGGTCGCAAAATACTGCGTTTAGGTCCATAGTTGTCATACAAATTTGTTTCTATAAAAGCGTAAGGATTCTGTTGGTACCTACCTTTAAATTTACTCTTGGACAATAAATAAAAAAACTTTTTTTTCTAAACTTTCAAGGTTCATATATTTTTTTAGATTTGAATTATATTTTATAATTTAAACTTTATTACAATCATTTGATGGTTTACTATCCATTTAGCAACACGACGTTATCAATTTTAACACCACGCAACAAGACTATTGATGACTGTGCAAAAAAGTGTACTTGGCATACAAGCTTGTACCATTTAAAATGAAATTTTTGGCAGAAACTTATTTAAGGAAACATGTGGCACTGCTCACTTAAAAATGAAACCACAAGTAAACCTTTGTGCAATTATTTACATGTATCGACAATTGTTCAACCAAATATTACTCTATCGAAACTTTTTGCGGCGACCCAACATAATGCGTGGAATATTATATTTCTCGAAAGAAAATATCCCATTTCCGCATCTTCCCATAACAATGACCGCCATCTAACTATTCAAATACGGCGGTACCCACGGGCGTTGGCGAATCCGAGTGCTTTTTTGCACAGAACGAATTAATGGATAACCAAAACCAATGCAAAATAAAAAAGCAGCTTATTAAATGTTGGTTTCACGTAATAACACGTTGGTGGTTTTTGCTTTGTTTCCAAGAGCAGCCGAGGTATCCGGTTACGGCCGTTAAAATATTTTGCCTCCCGATGAAAGGGAAACTTCCAGTTTTTTCACTGAGATTTCGTTTTTGCTTCCCGAACGCGGAAGTGGCATGCTTCTATGCAAAAGCTGTTTAGGAATCGATTTCGCTTTTTCTACAGAATAGCCGCGAATAACGTACAATTACATTTCAATTGAAAGCCGGCGGTCGTTGGTCGTAATTACGGCTTTATTAACGCTCGGCGTCGCGTAATTTCTGCGCGATGGACTTTTTAATATTCCCAGATAATTTAACGTATTAAGTTAGAAATCTACATTATGCCGAATTGGAACAAATTTCGCAGGGAACATTTATCAAGTCCACAAAGAGAGTGAAACCTCTCTTAAAAGAGGGCTGCTCCGGACAGATTTAATTTGTTGCGAAGGCCTTTATAATTGGAACATAAAGATTGGGAGTAATTAATTTCGCAGCGAGTCAGAAGCAAGAGCGCGCATTCAGGCGCGTACCCGGACCGGCTAATTAATATTAATGACCGCGGGACGCCACTGGCCCCGCGCCGAAGATTCTTCTTTTATCTAACACCTACACTTGTGCGCTAATTTCCTTCGATTGTTAAGAGTCAGCAGTAAGCTCGATTCTCCATACAAACGTAGTTACGCTCTCATTTTAATACGACTAGCTAGTTTGGTCTGAAACTTTGTACTTAGAATATGTTAAGTACCATCCAGGTCTGTAATTAGTTTATGTAGCTTCAGACATCATAGTAAAAAAATACAGCCAATTTAAGTCTTTCATACAAAACGTGTTTTGCTGTATTTTGTTTGTTTTATAAACTGGAGCTATATAAACTAATTACAGACCTATATATACCTCATGTCATTGTATATGCAAAGTTTCGTTACAATCCAACACGTAGTTTTAAAATGAGAACGAAACTCAGTTTGTATGGGAAGGTGAAATTCTTTGGTGAAAACATCGTCTCAGTTAGATGTCGTGAATACCAAATGGTTTTGAATATTTAACCTTTCAGCAAAATGAATTTACATTGATAGTTAACTATGCTGAAATGTTCTCGGTATGTTATCAGTGACCGTGTATCACATGTGATATTTAGTAAAATTGCACAGGCCTAAATTGATAAAATATATCATCATCATCATATCAGCCGAAAGACGTCCACTGCTGGACATAGGCCTCCCCAAAGTGACTGGTCCTGCGCCACCCGCATCCAGCGGACTCCCGCGACCTTTACCAGGTCATCAGTCCACCTTGTGGGGGGCCTACCAACGCTGCGACTTCCGGTACAGTCGCCATCACATACATAGGTACACTTTAGGTGTTCAAAAATATCGGCACATGCACCCTAATGCTTTGAAAATAAAGGTGTGTTCCGATGTTTGTGACGTGCTTGTTTGCTCCGATGTATGTGATGGCGACTGTACGTGCTCGCCACTCTAGAACCTTCTCGCCCCAACGGCCATCAGTTCTACGTGCAATAAAATATATATGCATATCTAATCTTGAATAAAATCAACATTGTGTAGCACAATGATAACGGAGAACATCTCAGCATACTCGTAGTTAACTATCGCTGAAAACACCTTTCGCTGAAAACTTAAATATAGTTTACTTCAATATTTAAGTAATAGGTATGACATTGGTTGTTGTGTTGTGGTTAGTGTACCGTTAAAATACAAAATGTTCAAAAGACCTTAAAGCTCAGGCCGCTGCAACGCCTGCAACACATCTGTCTGTAATTTTGAAGCAATTGTTGAAGTATCAATATAAAATAAATAGTTTTGAATAAATAATCCATTTTCGAATTACAAAAATCTTTACCTATTCATACTTTTTAGGGTTCCGTACTAAAAAGGTAAAAAAAGCGGCCAAGTGCGAGTCGGACTCGCACATGAAGGGTTCCGTTAAGTAAATTGCAGTTTACGTTTTATGACGTATTAAAAAAAAAACTACTTACCAGATCTCGTTTAAACTAATTTTCGGTGGAAGTTTGCATGGTAATGTACATCATATATTTTTTTGAGTTTTATCATTCTCTTATTTTAGAAGTTACAGGGGGGGGGGACACACATTTTACCACTTTGGAAGTGTCTCTCGCGCAAACTATTCAGTTTAGAAAAAAGTGATCTTAGAAACCTTAAAGACCTATCCAATGATACACCACACGTAAGGGTTTGATGAAAAAAAAATTTTTGAGTTTCAGTTTTGTGTATGGGGACCTTTGAAACTTAATGTTTTTTTTCGATTTTTGTGTAAAAATCTTAATGCGGTTCACTAAATACATCTACATACCAAGTTTCAACAGTATAGCTCTTTTCGGAAAAAAATGGCTGTGAAATACGGACGGACAGACAGACGGACATGACGAATCTATAAGGGTTCCGTTTTTTGCCATTAGGCTATGGAACCCTAAAAAGGAACCCTTCTTTCAAATAAAAAATAAATAATCGAAATCGGTACACGTGATAAAAAGCTATCGATGGATAAACAAACATACTAGGTTGTAAGTTGTTAGTACCAAAATGCAGAAGGCGCTTTGCAACGGTAACTTCTACTATGTGCTGTTTAAGATTTTTCAAGAATGAATTAGGTCCTGACATGACGGGTATGGTGTATGAAAGTTTGTACGGAACCCTCGGTGCACGAGTCAGACTCGTACTTGACCTATTTTACTTTCTATTAAAATACACTGTATGTGAATGCGATTTTTAAAGGGTATGTATTTTATGTTATTGCAAGTAGGTAGTAGTAGGTAGTAAGGTAGAAAAATTATGCACCCAGAAAAAACATAGGTTTTTGCAACTCACAATCATTATCCTTCGGATATAATAATCATGTCTTTTCAGAGCCAGTGTAGGTATGATAGGAGTACCTACTCGAGGGAGGGGCATGGTTATCGAAGGGACATACCAATAGGTATGTCCCTTCGATAACCATACCCAAGTAAATATACTTACCCATAGTTTTGACTAGATAGTTAATTTATTTTCTAAGGTGTTATGAATGAACACTACAAAAAAAACGATGTAATTATGTATCAGTTTAGATGACTATAATTAAGCGGTTAGGGCGCATAACGTCCCACTCGCAAAACGTCCCTCCACCAAAATTACGTCCCATTCGCAAAACGTCTTCTCTGCAAATGGTCCCTTATGTAAAATACCCCATTCGCATAACGCCCCATTCGCAAAATGTCCCGGCTGGAAAAAGCTTGTTTAAGTAGAGACTAGGAGTCTTCTCATGGGATAAGATCTTACCAATAACGGGTCATTTTGCGAAAGGGATGTGCTGCGAACGGGTCATTTTGCGAAACGGAAGTTTTGCGAACGGGACTTTATTTATGTGAAGGGACGTTTTGCGAACGGGACCTTTTGCAGAAGGGTCGTTTTGCGTAAGGTACATTTAGGAAAGGGACAGTTAGGAATGACACTAAGGGCGAGTTGCATTGACCTTTACTGACCGGTAAACATTAAATATGGCGCTGGCAGCTGTCATCTCATAGAGAGCTGTCAAACTTGTCAAACAAACAGATTTTAACGGGCATAACTTACGATTACCGATGGTTTGAAACAACTAAGGGTAGGTTGCACCAAACCGGTTGTTTCATGAAAATCTGACTGTATACACGGTGTTCCCGGGAATATCCGTTAACTTCGGCATATTGCAGAGTACATTCACAGAAACAAGTTCGCAAATTTACCTATGTCTTGAAAAAAAAGACAAAAATATTATTTTTTTCGGTTATTGTACAAAATATTTTAATGTAGCATTAACGGTTATTGTCTTATTGTACAAGGGTCTTGAAACACATGAAATAAAAACTATGTACGTAAAAAATATGTAATATCGAACGAACTCACTTTGTAAACCTTCTTGTAGTGTATAGGAACTTATAAAATTTAAAGAGCTGTCACAACGTCACAGTTAAGAGCCATTTACACTGGTTAAATCTGCAAAACTTGTTAAATTAAACATTGAATACCTTGATAACAGTAAGAGTTAAAATACTACTGTCTTGGAGAAATTCACTTTTCTCAAAAATGGCCCGCAAAGTGAACATAACTCGCTACATATTGGAAGATAAAGTGTATAGTTGAAGGCCAGATCAAAATTAAAAAATTAAAAAACATTGCAGGCCGCCTAGTGTCTTGGGATTAGTTGTCAAAGCGGACCCCGAACTCCTTTAGGGCACAACCGGGAATAACGCTAGGAGGATGATGATTGCAGGCCGCCTGGAATGTTACATATGAATTCCTTTATTTGTCGAGTACCAAACTTTTTAAAAAAATGGTGGAAAAATACACTTGCGATTCTGTTTAAAAAAAATTAGACGTTTAATTTTATGTAATTTGCAGTATCCTCAATTTGTATTTAATAATAACGCTTGATTTAAATTTAGTATTTTTTATTCCCCCATTTTTGAGAAAATCACTATATTAGCCTCAGCCGGAATGGCAATTGCAGGCTTCGTATTATAATTAAACGGACTCGCAAGCTCGTCCGTTTAAACAAAATACTCAGCCTGCAATTGCCTCCTTCCCGGCCACGGCAATAATGTACTATTATTTGATCTAAACTATGCCTTGCAATTAACGGAAATTGTCAAAAACATGTTGTAGAAAGAAAGTTTGACATGTTTCTATCGAATACTTAACTGCTGGCACCATATTTAACGTCTGTCTGTAATCGTAAGTTGGTGCGGTGCAACCAGCCCTATAAGCCTAAATTAAGTGCTCATTCCAGTCAGGGAAGATAACTTCATGTGGACGGTAATGTACCTACATATTCTACATACCAAGATCGATGGTAACACAGGCTCTGAATGGACATAACATGATATGGTAAGGAGGTTCGGGGGAGGTGACCGATGGCACGCTAAAAGCCGGACGGAAGCCGCGGACGCCAGCTCCGGTTACTCCGGGCGTGGGATCTTGTGCAAACCTAGCTCAGGGCTCGCACACACTCGCCTTGTGTAAAACATAAAGACAACAAATAGGGAACTTGCATCTTTTTATTTTATTACGAAAATCAAAAGTATAATCCAGCATTAAAACAACTGTAGCACTAAAACTGTCTTATGATTTATTTTTCTGATGTTATATGCATTTGAAATCTGCACGCGCCGGCACCCCCCGAAAACGCTCTATATTAAACTGGCTTATGCTATGACGTCACAACATAATATTCTCGGCGCGTTTACTATGGAGTAAGTCATTAATTTGCAATTATCTTCACAACATTTGCGTTTAAGTCTATACTTGTCATTCAAAATATCATTTCTAATTAAATATTTTGTGTAACCGTTATGTTATTTTCTCGAAAAAAAGTTTTTTTTCGTCATTTTAATGTGAGATAAAACTAATACAATCGTTTTTTTTCTTCTGTATGATATTTCTACGTATATCCGCATCAATTGAGTGCAATTTACTCGAAATTGAAGTCCCATGCAAGTTCCCCATTGGTGGTAGGCATGTGGGCATTTATTTAATTACTTAACGGTGTTTAGTGGTCGACAAAAAAACCTGACGACTGTCAGGAGCATACGGTTTCTCCCAAAACTGCCCAGTTAAGGGGTGGCTGAACTCATTTGTGCAACGTTGTTTTGACCAATCTTTGCGAGCGCAAAAATACAATTCTCGAATTTAGTACAGTCGACATCAAAGAGATGTTTACATTTTTCACCTTGTACAATGGAAGGAAGTGCAATATTACAATAATAAAAACAAAAGTATCACATGTTTTGCTGCTAGTGCTACACAATTTGTCATACTTCATGCTAATTAATAAATCATAGATACAATTCTATATTTATATTACACTGGAATGCTAGTAAGAATAGTTAAAGTAAAATTAGTCCGGTACCTATGTCAAATCAATTTTATTGTCAAATTATTGTAGAAGATAAAATAAAATAATTTTGAAATACAATAGGGAACTTGCATGGGACTTTAATCTATACATATAATAAAGCTGAAGAGGGTCGAAAGTCTGTACATGAAAGATATTCGAAAAAAAATTGGCTAGGGATACTTAAAATCGATAACAGAACACGTTCCAACAGTTTTTAGATTTTTTGTCTGTTTGTCTGTTTGTCTGTTTATCTGTTTATCTGTTTGTCTGTTTATGTGACCGCGCATCACATGAAAACGGCTGAACCGATTAAGATTAAATTTGGTATAGAGATAGTTTAAGTCCTGGGGAAGGACTTAGGGTAGTTTTTATCCTAAAAATCAACCCCTAAGGGGATGAAATGGGGGGTGGAAATTTGTATGGAGCTACTTAAACCGCTGCACCGATTTGGATACAATTTGGTATTTAATTAGTTTTAGTCCCAAGGAAGGTCAAAGGATAGGTTTTATCCCGAAAATCTTCCCTGTAGGGGGTAAAATGGAGGGGTGAAAATTTGGATGTAACCCATTTTGATAAAATTTGGTTTAGAGGTAGTTTAAGTTCTGGGGAATGACGTTGGATAGTTTTTATTCTGGAAATCATCCCCTTAGGGGGTGAAAGGGGGGTGAAATTTTGGATGGACTCCGTTTAGACCAAATTTGGTAGGTATAGATATAGTTTGAGTCCCGGAGAATGACAATGGATAGTTTGAATCCCGAAAATCATCCCCCAAGGGGATGAAATAGGGATGAAAATGTGGATAAATCCCATTTAGTTAAAATTTGGTATAGAGATAGAAAAAGTCCCAGGGAAGGACAATGCATAGTTTTTATCCTGAAAAATCATCTCCTGAGGGGGTGAAATGAGGGGTGAAAATTTGGATAGAACTGATTTAGAAGAAATTTGGTATGGAGATAGTAAAGAGTCCTGGGGAAGGACTTAAAATATTTTTAGTCCAGAAATCATCTTCTAAGGGGATGAAATGGGGAACCCATTTACGGGTAAAGCGAGTTGGAGTCTTGAAGAAGGACGTAGGATAGTTTACTCCTGAAAATCATCCCACTAAGGGGGTGTATTTGGGGGTGAAAATTTGTTTGTGACCCATTTTGATAAAATTTGGTTGAACGATAGTTTGAGTCCCGGAGTATGACAACGGATAGTTTTAATCCCGAAAATCATCCCCTCAGGGATGAAATAGGGGGTAAAAATTTGGATAAAACCCATTTAGATGAAATTTGGTAAAGAGATAGAAGGAGTCCCAGGGAAGGACAACGCATAGTTTTTATCCCGAAAAATCATTTCCTGAGGTGGTGAAATGAGGCTTGAAGATTACGATAGAACCCATTCAGATGAAATTTGGTATAGAGAGAGGTCTTAGTCCAAGGAAAGAACATAGAATAATTTTTATTCTGGAATACATGAAAGGAGCAAATCATCCCCTAAGGGGGTGAGAAATGGTGGATGAAAATTTGGATTGAACCCATTTACGGTATAGCGATAGTAAAGGAAGGACAAAGGATAGTTTTATCCCGAAAATCATCCCCTAAGGGGGTGTTATTGGGGGTGGAAATTTGTTTGTGACACATTTTGATAAAATTTGGTTGAAAGATAGTTTGAGTCCTGGAAAAGGACATATGTAAGTTTCTATTCCGGAAATGATCCCCTAAGGGGGTGAAATGGGGGTGAAAATTTTGATGTAGCCCATTTAGATGAAATTTTGTATAGAGATAGTTTGAGTCCTGGAGAATGACAACGGATAGTTTTTATCCCAAAAATCATCCTCTAAAGAGGTGAAATAGGGGTGAAATATTGGATGTAACCTATTTACGGTATAGCGGTAGTTGGGAGTCCTGGGGAATAGGAACATTACATAGGTAAATATATGTATGTGACGTTCCAAGGGTAAAGGTACCTAATGGCGGTAGTTTCGAAGATGTTTTCTAAAACGGGGTAAAAAAGACCTTTTATTATGGCTATTTTGAAAACTATTCGATGTAACATTTTGTTGACGTATCTTTATTTTTAATCTATACGTATAATAAAGCTGAAGAGGGTCGAAAGTCTGTACATGGAAGATATTCGAAAAAAAATTGGCTAGGGATACTTAAAATCGATAACAGAACACATTCCAACAGTTTTTAGAATTTTTGTCTGTTTGTCTGTTTATCTGTTTTTCTGTTTATCTGTTTGTCTGTTTATGTGACCGCGCATCACGTGAAAACGGCTAAACCGATTTAGATGAAATTTGGTATAAAGATAGTTTGACTCCTGGGGAAGGACATAGGGTAGTTTTTATCCCGAAAATAAACCCCTAAAGGGATGAAATAGGGGGTGGAAGTTTGTATGGAGCTACTTAAACCGCTGCACCGATTTGAATGAAATTTGGTATATAAATAGTTCGAGTCCCGGGGAAGGTCAAAGAATAGGTTTTTTCCTGGAAATCTTCCCCTTAGGGGGTAAAACCTGGGGGTGAAAATTTGGATGTAATTCATTTTGATAAAATTTGGTTTAGACTTAGTTTAAGTTCTAGGAAAGGACATTGGATAGTTTTTATCCCGGAAATCTGCCCATAAGGGGGTGTAGTGGGGGGTGAAATTTTGGATGGACTCCGTTTAGATCAAATTTGGTATAGAGATAGTTTGAGTCCCGGAGAATGACAACGGATACTTTGAATACCGAAAATAATGAAAGAAATCATCTTCTAAGGGGATGAAATGGGGAACCCATTTACGGGTAAAGCGAGTTGGAGTCTTGAAGAAGGACATAGGATAGTTTACTCCCGAAAATCATCCCACTTAGGGGGTGTATTTGGGGGTGAAAATTTGTTTGTGACCCATTTTGATAAAATTTGGTTGAACGATAGTTTGAGTCCCGGAGTATGACAACGGATAGTTTTAATCCCGAAAATCATCCCCTCAGGGATGAAATAGGGGTGAAAATGTGGATAAATCCCATTTAGTTAAAATTTGGTAAAGAGATAGAAGGAGGCCCAGGGAAGGACAATGCATAGTTTTTATCCTGAAAAATCATCTCCTGAGGGGGTGAAATGAGGAGTGAAAAATTGGATAGAACCCATTTAGATGAAATTTGGTATGGAGATAGTTAGTCTTGAGGAAGGACCTAAAATACTTTTTAGTCCAGAAATCATCTCCTAAGGGGGTGAAATGGGGGATGAAAATTTGGACCGAACCCATTTACGGTATAGCGAGTTGGAGTTCTGGGTAAGCACATAGGATAGTTTTATTCCGAAAATCACCCCCTAAAGGGATGAAAATTTGGATGTGATGTGACTTATTTAGAGGAAATTTGGTTAATTCAATTTAATTCAAATTATTTATTTCAGACTAAGTCCATATCATGTTAGTAACAATAAAAACTTATAAAACTTAAGTTAACAGTTAAGAGATAGTTTGAGTGCTGGGAAATGACATATGATAATTTTTGTTTTTTAATTGATCCCTTAAGGGGGTGAAATGGGGGGTGAAAATTTGGATGGAAACCATTTCGATGGAATTTGGTACAGAGATGGTTTGAGTCCAGGGCAAGGTAGTTTTAATTCCGGACATCATCCTCTAAGGGGGTGAAATGGTGGTTTAAATTTGGATGTAACCCATTAGGATGTAATTTGGTGCCTATAGAGATAGTTTTACTCGCGTAGAAGAACAACAAATAGCTTTTGTCCGGAAAAAAAATCCTCCAAGGACATAAAATAGGGGGTGAAAATTTGGATGTACCCTATTGGGATGAAATTTGGTATAGAGATAGTTTGGGGTTCCGAAAAAGGATAATGCATAGTTTATGAAACTCATTTAGTTGAAATCTGGTTAATAAATAATTTGACCCTGGGAAAGGACATCTGATAGTTTTATTCCGGAGATCATTCCCTAAGGGGGTGAAATGGGGGTCAAAATGTAGTATAGCGATAGTTGGGAGTCTTGGGGAAGGACATAGGATAGTTTTATCCTGAAAACCCTCCCCTAAGGGGTGAAAATTTGGATGTGAGTGACCCATTTAGATGAAATTTGGTTAATAGATAGTTTGAGTTCCGGAAAAGGACATAGGATAGTTTTTATCCCGGAAATCATCTCTTAAGGGGGTGAAATGGGGGTTGAATATTTGTATGAAGCTACTATACCTATTTAGATAAAACTTTGTATAGAGGTAGTTAGTAGGCGCGGCGTTGGTAGGCACAAGGTGGACTGATGACCTGGTAAAGGTCGCGGGAGTCCGCTGGATGCGGGTGGCGCAGGATTGGTCACTTTGGAACTCTTTGGGGGAGGCCTATGTCCAGCAGTGGACGTCTTTCGTTCGGCTGATATGATGATGATGATAAATTATAATAATGATAAAGATAGTTTGAGTCTCGGGACGGTCTGAGGACTTTTGATAGTTTTTATATCGGAAATCTACCCCTAAAAGGGAAATGGAGGGTGAAAGTTTGTATCGAGCTACGATATAAACGAGTTCTACGCGGACGAAGTCGCGGGCAAAAGCTAGTTATGAAATAATTGCACTCAATCGATGCGGAAATACGTAAAAATATCATACAAAAGAAAAAAAAACTCACGTTAAAATGACAAAATTTAATTTTAAATTTTTTCGATAAAATTACATAACCAGTTAGACAGAATATTGAATTAGAAATGATATTTTGTATCATAATTATAGACTTAAACGCAAATTTTGTTGAGATAATTGCAAATTAATGACTTGACTCCATAGTAAACGCGCTGAGAATTTTGACGTCATAGTATAAGCCCGTTTATATTTTGTTTTATATAGAGCGTTTTCGGTGGGTGCCGGATAATGAAGATTTTAAATGCATAGACAATCAGAAAAATGAATCATAAGAAAGTTTTAATGCTACAGTTGATATTCCTCTGGATTATACTTTTGATTTTCGTAATAAAATAAAAAGATGCATGATCTCTTTTGCTATCACATCCTTTATCATAAAAATTTCATAATTTAAATATTAATTGACCTGGTAGAAGCATTTTTGCACTAACCATCTTGTGAGTTGCCTTCTAAAAATAATAAGGGGCATTTTTTTAAATCTTCTGGTATCTTATTGTAGATGGTAATGGCCATACAGAATGCACTTCTGCTATAAAGTGTATAGTCTTCCTAAATGGCACTACAAAACGATCGGGATACCTTGTGCGAAAGTAACATGCATCCTTACATGTTTTAAAGAATTCTAGATGATTCTTCACGAACAAGGATTCTTCATACACATAAATGGTAAGGCAACATGTTTAAGTTCTTGTACAAGGGCCAGGGACGACAGGAAGTCATAACATCTACATTGCAGATTACTTTGTTATACTGTATCTGATGAAAATTTCCCCATAGGAGAATGCCATATCTGACAAGGGAAGATATATATAACCGTGTATGCTACAAAATGTATACATATCTTTGACTTCCACTAAATATACATGCGTACGCAATCGACTGAAATGATGGCTAAATACGATTTGAACGTTTAATTTTCTTGATTGGTCAACCGTTTACCCATTAGAGTGTCCAAAAAGCTGTGTGAGCCTTTCAAGAAAATACAAAGGGGTCGCTACTAGTAGCGGTGGCAAATGCAAGCGCAAAGATATACTGTCATCAGTCAATGTCTGAGTAGCCTAGTTGGGACCGCACTGTACGGGCACTACAGGTGGGTTCGTGTCCTGTCCTTGGCTGAAGACGATCATAGTTGATATTTTCCTTTGCATTTGTTATCTGTCGTTTTTAACCCCCGAAGGAAAAAGAGGGGTTTTATACGTTGGATGTGTCTGTGTGTTTGTGTGTGTCTGTCTGTGGCATCGTAGCTCCTAAACAAATGGACCGATTGGAATGCGGTTTTTTTAATCCGAAAGCTGACGTGATCGTGGTTTAGCTACGTTTCAACAAAATTGGTTCAGCTGTTTTTGAGATAATATATTGAACTTAGAAATGAAAAAGTCGGGGGTTTTTCAACTTTTGTAAGTTGTAGTATTATTATTATTATTATTTTGTGGGCCTTAATATGCCGCTTCGACCAGCAAGTGATCTATTGTGGCAGCCCTTGTTTTAGAGTTCACCGTTAAGTCCCGTTGCCTCCAGGAAATTCCAGATTCTTTGGGCGGTGATATGTTGTACTTCTTGTGGGTGCATTATGTGCCGCCCTAGGTAGGTACTTCTTTTATGCATGAGTGGTCCGCAGGAGCAGAGAATGTGCATTGCAGTCTCCTCTGTCTCCTGGCAGAACCTGCAAGTTGTGTCCTGCTTCATACCCATTTGAAACAGGTGTTTGTTCAATTTGCAATGTCCTGTCAGGATTCTTGTCACTGCGCAGGTTTTGTGCCTTTTGAATTGTAATAACTCTTTAGACAGCTTACTATTGAACCCTTCGATCAGGGCTTTAGCTTGTTTTTGTCCTTTGGTGAACTTCCACAGCTTGATTGCCTCTGATTTTTCCGCGTTGTTTAGCAGAGAATATGCTTTCCGTTTTGTGATGCCACAGAACGGTTCCGGGCCGACTAGGGCCGTGTCTGCGCCCTGCCTTGCAAGTTCATCTGCTCTTTCGTTTCCTACAATGTCGGAGTGCCCTGGTACCCATCTAAGTATGACTTTGTTGGAGTTCGCCAGGGTGTTTAGATTATTTTTACAATTCTGGACTAGTTTAGAGTAGGACTCTAGTGATTCTAGTGCCAGCAGAGCAGCTTGGCTGTCCGAGTTGATGTAGATATGTTGGTTCCTTAGGTTTCTTTCAAGATTTATCTCCACGCATTTATTTAATGCGAAGAGTTCAGCCTGAAAGATTGAGGCCTCCTTCCCCATGCTGACGCTAGCTTTGAACTTTGGCCTCTCACCGTAGATACCACATCCAACATCATCACCTTTTTTTGATCCATCTGTATACCAAATGTGGCTTCCCTCCTTGAAGTCCATTTGGTCATTTGTCCATTTGTCTCTCGGAGGTATTTCCACTGTATACAGTCTAGTGAATTTGCATTCCACGTATGTGTCGTCAGTGGGCATGCTTAGGTTTTTGTTATCAAAAACAAGGGCCTCAAGTTTGCTTAGCGCTTGAGAGCGCCATTTTGGCCTTGTTAGTGTGCATATCCTGTAGATGCACTGCTTCGCCTCCTTTTGCACTTGCAGGTGGAGTGGCGTTAGATCGAGCAGTGCATCCAAGGCTGCCCCCGGTGTTGAGCATAAAGCTCCTGTTGCTGTTAAGCAAGCTGTACGCTGAAGACTGCTTAACTTTGTGATGGCTGTCTTTTGGTGGACTTTGTTACACCAGACTGCAGAGGCGTATGTGATTATCGGCCTCACTACGGCTGTGTAAAGCCACAAAGCAATTTTGGGTCTTATGCCCCATCTTGCTCCTGCCATTCGGCAGCAAGTCCACATGGCCATTTTTGCCTTTTGTATTGTGTTATTCAAATGAGCGTTCCAAGTTAGCCTTTGGTCAAAGGTAACTCCTAGGTACTTGACCTCATTTGAATAGGGTATTTCCTGTCCATTCAGTTTTAATTTGGCAAGCTTATCTAGTTTCCTTTTCCTAGTAAAAGGAACTAGTACTGTTTTGCTCGCATTGATGGACAGGTCATTTTCTTTGCACCATTTGTTTATGGTGTTGAGCGCTCCTTGCATTAGGTTCGAAATTGTGTGGAGGCAGGGACCTTTGATTATGACTACAAGGTCGTCGGCATATCCTTGCGTGTCATAGTCTAGGTCCTTCATAGTTGCTAGGAGTTGGTCCACTGCCAGGGTCCATAGTAGTGGGGATAGTACGCCTCCTTGAGGACATCCTCTTGTGGTGTAAAATGTAAACTCAATTGCATTGAGGGTCAGAGTGACTATTCTATTTGATAGCATGCTCTGGATCCATCTGATGGTGTTTTCGTCCACACCCTTTGATGCCAATCCCTTAAGGATAGTCTCTGTGGGTGTGTTGTCGAAAGCTCCCTCGACGTCAAGGAATGCACATAGAGCTGTTTGCTTATCCTCTAGGGTTTTTTGCACTTTGTCGACCAGATCTAGTAGTGCAGTTTCCGTAGATTTCCCCTTTTGGTAAGCATGTTGGTTCAGACTCAATGGTCTGACTACCAGGTATTTCGCTCTTATGTGCTGATCAATGACTCTTTCCATCGTTTTCAGTAGGAAAGATGATAGACTAATTGGTCTGAAGGATTTGGGCTGTGAGTAGTCCTTTTTCCCTGCTTTTGGTATGAAGCGTACCTTGACTTTGGTCCATCGTTCTGGTATAGTACCCCAAGCAAAGCTAGCTCGGAATATTCTTACCAGGTGCGGGAGGACTAGATTTTGTCCTTGTTGTAGTAATGCAGGAAAAATACCGTCTTCTCCCGCCGATTTAAATGGTTTGAATTTCTTAAGTGCCCATATAACTTGGTTTGGTCTGAAAATGTTTGCAGCCAAATTCCAGTCGTTGTTATGTGCCCTCCGGTCTTGTGTGCTCCTTTGGGTGCATAACTGGGTATTACTGGTGGGATACGAGCCTGGAAAGTGGATAGTTCTAAGCAAGTCCATTGTTTCCACCTCCGTGGTCGTAAAGCTTCCGTTAGGTCTCTTAAGTAGACCTAGGTAATTGGTTGGAGTCTTGGAGAGAATCTTGTGAATTCTCGCTCCTTTGTGTGTTTGGGCGATCTCTTCACAAAATTTCCGCCACGACTTCCTTTTGGCTTTCCTGATCTGTTTGTTATATTCAGTCAGTGCTCTACCGTACCTTTCCCACTCGTTTGGTCTGGTTGAGTGATTGAATATTCGACGGGTGGAGACACGGAGCTTTTCTAGCCTTCTGTTCCACCATGTCGTAGTGTAATTTGTGGTTGATTCTCGCAATGGGCAACTCTGTTCGTAGGCCTTGTAGATAAGTTGTAGTATCTTGATTAATGAAAAATTGGATTGATATTCTTACTATAAGCCCCAAAGTTAAAAGCAACGAGTAGAGGCAGCCCTGATATTATTGCACAAATATAAGACAAAAAGTCTCAGTCGCTCTTCCTGTGGCCGCCCATATGCGAGCCGTCGCGTCTCCTGTTTCCAATAATAAACAAAAACCAGCAAATACCAACATACTTAACACCCATCTTGAGTTTTTTTGGCACTCTAGTGTTGCCATTTTGTCTGCTCGAAATGAGTTAAATGAGTTTGTGCTAATAGTTGTTTACAATAACAACTACTTAGTCATTAAGTCGATTAGAAGTCGAATCTATGTTCTTTTTTTTGTTATACCTTAGTTAGACCTACATATTTACGATAGTTATACCTGAGGGGTAAAATGCGTAAAATTCCAAACGAGCGTTAGAACCACTCAACTGTTAGTTATTTTCCCGTACAAAAATATCACCAGATGGGTGATTACGTAACTTTTCAAACGAGCGTTAGGACTACTCAACTGTCATTTTCCCATACAAAATATGGCATTTAGATCTATTTATTATATACCAATGAAACACTAAGCAATCAACCAATAGAACGAAAGCGCGAAATACTTGATCTAATAACGTATTTAAACACCGTAGTACCGTCGATTCGTTTGATAGGTGTACATATAATTAAATAATAAATAAATAAATATTACGGGACAATCTTACACAAATCAACCCAGGCCCACGGTAAGCTCAGTAAGGCTTGTGTTGTGGGTACTAGGCGATGATATATATAATAGATACATACATATAGATACTTATATACATATATAACATCCGTAACTCAGGAACAAAATATTACATACATAAAATAGTACATGGACCCAATGTACCACATGAACAAGATCATTCAAACCCATTCAATGCTTTCTGAAAGCATCGATGGTGTATCAAACACATGTAACGTTCCGGCGGCTACATTTGCACAAAAGAGCGAAGCAAATGTAGGTAAGAAGGTTATAATCGAGCTAAAGTGGGTTAAGCAAAAAGCGGCATATGTTTTATTGTAAAAAATCCTTTGAGGGTTGCACGTGTGCTGCTTTCGAGTGCACGCGAGCGCGACATACCCGCGCCGCGCGCGCCTTCGCGACTTGCAGCAGTGTCGCTACTTGACTTTGAATTATCAGTAAGTAATGTACGATCATGATTCGGATCAGAACGTAAATCTGACATTCTGAACAGCTTACCCAAAATATCAGGAGTGAAGCAGGCGGGAATATAACAACATTAACAACTCATCAAGTGCCTACCTACCTACCAACTAAAACAATTGACGAAGTGCTACTAGTACCACCATAACTTAGTAAGTACATCTACATACCCTTCATATTTCTAGACATAGACATAAACATAGAAAAACTTTATTTTTCTACTCGTCGACTTTAATCTTTGAATTAAGATTTCGTACACGAAACTAAGATCACATACTTTTTAATCCTGGAGCTCCACGAGCTCGTCACGGAGCTCGTATAGTTTCATAAGATAACCGCCAGCAGTCATCTTATGAATCCAGGCGCTGTATGTAACTGTGAAGACATCAACGCGCAAAATTACTAAGCTGCTGCGCTTCATTTCAGCAGGGCGATTTTCAATAGATACCAAGTTTGTTTAATAAATTATTATTGCCGTTGACTCGTAGAAAAAGTATTGTATACAATAGTTATATAATTAGCTTTTTAAGTCTCGTACCTTAATTAGGCCACTCAGCAAGCTTCGTGGCCTAAACGTGGTACTTGACTTAAAAAGCATCCATTATATAACGATTGCATAAACTACTATTAACATCACATATTTTACATAAAGTGTACAAATTAGACTTAAGATTATTAGACTTAAAACCTATACGAGTACAGTACCGGACGATACGAGGCATAACAATGTGTGAGTGTGATGCTAAAATGGGGCTAGACTCAGCATTATGTTGCAGTGAGTAGGTACCTATACCGCAACGCTGGTTTTCAGTTAGACCCTTACGTACCTCGTACGTAGCTTTAATCATAATATGTATAAGTTTTCATCTGTCTATTTCTAGTTATACTCGTAAACATACGATCAGGAATAACGGATCATCTCTGCTAGTCTGTGAAAGCTCCGAAAACATTTAAGAAGAATAGTCAGAAGTGTCAAATGCTTCATTATGATATGATTTATGTGCTTATCGCACTATAGTAAGCTGGCATATTTATGGCTTGTAAATGTATTTTAATATTACCAATAAATAATCTGAATCTGAATCTGGCATTTTGAGCCCTCAGATTTAAACACTACTGAACTACTTTGAAGGTATTTTTTTATCTATAAACTAGTAAGATAACAGACCCTGGGAAAGCTGAGATAACTTACTTACTTACTTACTTTTGTTTACTACGACGGTAGTAAACAGGCATATGACCTGCTTGATGGTAAGCAGACACGGTAGCCTATGGATGATTGTGAGTTCAGAATGAACACAAGCGTGTTGTCGACCCTTGATTAATTTTAGGATTCTTTGTATGACAGCTAGAGACAAATGCAGGTCCCTCAATCGCAGCACAGCGCATCCTCGGGCCTGGTGACCTTACCTACCAACAGAACAGCACCACAGCACCACATATCTACCACCTTTTTTTTCCGTGGAGTAAACCTGCGAACCAGGTACCCCAGCTCTCGGGGGAAGTCTGGGTTATGTGGTATTTCTACCCACTAAAAACTCGTCAGCCGCCATCTGCGCTAAGTAATTCGGAGGACTCTAGGAACTCAGGTTGAACGCACTAGAGCCATCGTCGTGCTTTGCCCCTGCGGGGTCGTTCGGGGCATCTTCGCCACCTACCAGATTATTATGCCTGCTGTCTTGTGTAATTCTGAGAGAGATGACATTCCGCCGTGCCCTGCCTCTCTAAATGTTTTTAGTAGGTATACAAATAAATAAAGTTACTATGTATCAATGTTTGGATCACAAATAGTTACTAGAGAAAGGTGTATATTCTTTAAGCATACATTGAGAGGTGCAATTTTGTGCGGTCTCGCGATGCAGCCACGCATGCTCGCTCCTCAGCTCCAGTGGAGTGTGAAATCACCCGTTCGCCTTTGTAAGGCACCGACAACACACCAGCCCACACGGCCTGCAAACAACTATAAATATTAAAATAGTGTATTTACCCACTCTAACCCAAACAAGTTCTAAATAGCGGACAAATAAGCTTTAAATAGCGAATATTGTTAAGATAATTGACCAATAGTTTGAGTGGTTCAATGAAACCGCTGTATTCAAGCTTTTGCAGCTATCGCTTGTTGGTCAACAGGAAACAAGCTTTCAAAGTGCTTATACAAATAATGAAATATGTAAACACCCATTGAAAATACTTTTTTTTATTAGCCTGTTAATAGAACGATCTCTTTGGGGGAGGCCTATGTCCAGCAGTGGACGTCTTTCGGCTGATATGATGATAATGATGGTCATTAGCCTGTTATTGCGTCCCACTGCTGGGCAAATGTGTTCCCCTGGATCAGGGCCGTATTAGCCAGAGTTGAATTTAAGATAGGGCAGCCGTAATTACAGGAAGGGCGCAAGTCACAATTTAATTTGATCTAATCTGTGTGAGGCAGTTTCATAAGGTAGGGCAATGGTATCTTAAGGTAGGGCATTGCTCCATAATGCCCCCCCCCCTCCATAGCAACGGCCCTGCCCTGGATTTGCACTTCTTTTTTTTCCGCCATCTTCGTCAGAAAGTTTGACTTCAGTGGTTCTTGCCTATTTATGGGTGAAAAGTCAGTTTGTTGGCAGTTCCGTAAGTTTATTTACTTATTTACTTTTTTTGGTTTGTACTTTTATTTTTTGCTGGGATCATAAGCAATACTTTGTAGTATCACGTCGTTTCTTCACAGGCCTCCTCTCATGAATGAGAGGACATAGCCATCGCTAGCCCAGTGCGGGTTAGGGACTCATACCTTGAATTTGTTCGCAGATGTATGCATGGTAAATATTAAATTGTACATTCATTCATAAGTTCTGAAAAGTTCATTGGTACGAGCCGAGATTCGAAGTATTCGAACCGACAATCACCGCTTGGCAGCCGTATGCTTGAACCACTGGGTTATATAGTTGCTTCATTTTATCGTAGCGAACATTAAATATTATTTATTCAAATATTTAATTTGTATCTAGTCGATAAAATTAACGTTGGTAAGATGTGTAGCTTCAGATAAGAAGCCACTGCAATACCAAGAAGCAAGATAAAGCTAGGAGTTCAGAAACCCGAGTCGACGCAATAGGATCCCACAAAGGGCGATCGAAAGTGCAAGTGTTGCAATAATACTTCATTTCCACTCCTCCCCGCATCGCATTCCACCACTTTTTCTACCCCAACGTTTTGTTTGCCCGTCGAACTTTGGTTATAAATGATCGAAGCTGCGATATCGATTTTCAATAACATATCGGACGCCGTAAGAGACTAGGTATAAGAATTTTCAATATTTAAAACCTATGCCGTTTGCATAGAGTTCAAAATAAGAACAAGATCACGACCGGTTTAGCAGAATCGCGGCAAAAAAGTAAATCTACCTGAATAAAAGTGAGATTTTGTTGCAAAAAATATTTCGTTTTAACAAAAATATTAACGATTCATACAATATGCTTAATGGCACGGCAATTTGTATAGGCTTCTTAATTATTATGAGGATTGACTCAATTGTTTCTTTAATTAGTTTAGAGAATATTTTCAGTGGAAATGGACTGTGACTGTCTAAGTATAAGAAAGTAAAAGCTAAGATTTTGTGACAATTGTTATCGACTAACGAGTTCGAAGGAGTAAATTGTGGTAGCTGGTACAGTAAATACATGTATCAGTTCTTACGAGTAAGAGCTGTCAAGAAGTGCTACGACAGCAAAATGCCGACCTTGCGCTAGGTGTATTGAAACCTAAACCCTGGGTTTGTGACTTACTAAGTACGACGCAAACGTATAAACCTATCTTGAACAGCATTATGTGTACTAATAGGACTAGGTAATAGACGTATCACTTCCAGTGCCAGGACCCCGCTAGGTGCTGGGCGCTCTGCTCGTATAGGCGCTTTCTGCTACATACGGTTTTCTCATGTTGCCGGCTACCGTCCGTCATCCAAAATTGTTGGCAGTATAGGTATGTGCTATTAAATAGGATAATGATTTTTTATTTTACGATTATTTTAGTGCTAAGTTAGGTTTCGTTTTTGGTGCTAAGTTTACATATACAGTACCTACTTATATACCTACATATGAATGTTTCAGACTGTTGTAAGTAGAACCAGGAACCCCTTTGTGTTCGAGTCATTAGGTAAAGCAGCTATAAAACTTCAGATTGAACAAAGTTGCATATCGTATTGCACCCTATCTTTTGCGAAGCAAAGACTTGCTCTATAAAAAAAATCATCCTTTCATGGAACCATTCGAAGGCCGAGTAATTAACCCTCTTTTTGTGACCATCCCATATACATTTGATTTATTCTAAGGACCTTTCGTAAAAGAAGAATTTGCGAAATATTGAGCGCTTTGGCGTAATAGCCAGCGGTTCTCAATCTGTATAATTTCTTACTTTGTGGAATTAATACTAGAAACACATATTTTTTTTAAACTACAGGCTTTGTACGTCGCATTTTTTTGAATGAATAGACTAGAAGCGACGTTCGACTATAACCGTTGAATTGCCTTCAATAGCAGACCATTCACAATCAAAACAGAATGACAGACCATTTCATAGAAAACACTAAATGTAACTTCCGATTACTGACTGACGGTTTCAAAAAACTGGCAAAGGTACTGAATCAGTAGGTGTTTGACCTAAAGTGTCGGCTATTGTCGTGCAAGACCAGGGTCCTGCAGGTCGATCACGTAACGCATTGTACGATTTGTACGTTAGGTAGATCTAAATGTCAATTTTTATATGGAAAAATGACAGTTAACCCGTGAGTGCTCGCACTCTATTTTAGTACGCGAACGCTCGCACCTGGGTCGAAACGACTTAGACTTTGAAACGTGATACAAGAACATATTTTGTGTTGATTGGAATATTTTAAAATAAGAATGAAACAATGACTATTCAAAAACGTTTTTTTTATTTGAATTATAATGATATCCAAACAATTTAAAAACTTACGTATTTTTACTTATATCTCACAGTTTTCTAATGTTTTGGTGATAGGATCTACAAAAAGCTAACATATTCAATATTATTACAGAAAACAAACCAAAATAGACTTCTCGTTATCAAAAACACTAAATTATCTTCTTAAAAAGCTTACAACATAGAAACTTTCATAACACTTTTTTTTTAATTATATGAGATCAAAAGTTTGAGAAATAAATTACGATAAAAAATCACATATCTTTTAGAAATCTTGATTACTATTTATGTTTTAAACAATTCAAGCAAAAATATTGGGTATGCTCACGGCAAATTGGCTTTCTGCAGTGTTGGCATGTTAGCATGTTGAGGAAAAAAATTATCGACATAGTGACAGACACCCGGGAGTGCTCGCACTCCATTTTAGTACGCGGACGCTCGCACCTAGGTCTAAAAGACTAAGATTTTGAAAAGTGATATTTTTTTGTGTTGATTGGAATATTTTAAAATAAAATGATACAATGACTATTCATAAATGTTCATTTGAACGTTTTCGTGCCATTCTACAAACAATCATATAACAATTACAAAAATCTAAAACTGAAAAATAATATAACACGAACAGTCGCACCTGGGTCGTAAGGACACATACCTACTTACTTTAAGAGGATTGTGAACCTGTAATTTTTCATACAAAAAGCGATAACGTTTTTCACCCCGTAAACATTGTTTGATTTTTATAATTTTTGGACACACTGTAGATATAATGAAAAACTAGGTCTGTACGTTTTGATTTTTGAGAAATATTGCTTGCTTTAAAAGTTATTAGCATCTAAAAATCGATATTTTTGACTTAAAAACTTTGTCTATCGTTTTATTTATTTTTAATTAATCTTAACTGATTTACTGAAAAAGGAAAACGTACGGACATAGATTAAAGTGTATTAAATCCAATAATACCAAAATTATTTCATTTAATAAAGGTTTAGGGGGGTAAAAACGTTATCACCCGAAACAATATTTCAACAAGGAAATGTAGGCAATTGCCTCCAGGACTTGCTACTCTCTCTATCGGACGATACGGGTGCGAAACAGATATAATTTTTTTAAATACCTACTCGCGCCGCGTATTGGCACTTTACAATCTTCTTAAGAGTATATCCTGCGCGAGCGCCTCGCGGGGACTAAACGCCGCGGGGAGGGGTAATAGCTAATAATGTAACTCGAAGCTACCTAGAGTGGCGGCACTAAATGGGTGTTGGTTTGGAAACTATTAGCAATTTCATTCTACTCTGGGTCTTTTCGACCCAGTGCGAGCACTCCCGGGTTAAATTGTCCTAACCCGCGCTCGAAACGTTACGTGCTTACCCTGGTACACAGAAAAATATGGCAGTTCCTGTTCTTCATTTGTTGCGTGCTAAGGTGTGCTGCCCGTTTTGGTATAAGTACTCATATGACGGTAGCGCACCGCCAAGTGACTCTCGGGGGTTGGGTTTGAGCATCACTCTGCGCGGGCGCAGCGCCGGCGATTCCGGGAAGAGTGTAAAAAGCGCAGGTACGCTCGAGAGTGAAAGGGTCGCGATGCAATCCGAGCCCGTTTCACCGCTCCCACTGACCTCAGGGCTGGTATTCACTGGTTTACCAACCACTCGCCTGAGACAAACCAGCGTAAGTCTGATTTTGAACTACGCGTAGTTGTTACAGATCTCGGGGTCAGGATAAACTTGATTAGAGCGGGGTGGTGAGGAGCAGCTTGTGAATCGCGTAACTGTTTTTGTGCATCCGATGCGCCTGATTGCCAACGCACCGATTGCAGCGAATTTTAAGCAGGAACACGTGAGAACTTGGCCCTTTCTTTTTTTTCTTCAGATCATGTGATATCTCATTGTGCTCGAATTACAGTCTTTCATACATTTCTATGTAAATGTTGTGAATGGACGCAATGGGTGAGAATTAATCTGGAACGCGCTCTTTATTATCTATTAAGCTTCATTTTTTTTTCAATGATAGCTATCAAGAAAATTTCGGTACAACAGGCTTTTGGAATGTGATGTACAATTCAATACAAATACTCTTGATTGCACACCTCACAAAAACAAAGCAGTTACAAAGACAGACAATATAAAAACATGTAGGTAGAGGTAGACAACAGGCGGTCTTATCGCTGCAGAGCGATCTCTTCCAGACAACCTTTGGGTATCGGAGAAAGAGATAAAACTTGATGTACCTACTACGTCTATAGTATAGACGTAGTAGGTACATCAAGTCTTATCTCTTAAGTATAGACTCTATACTAAGAACCTATATGTAACAATGGCATAACAATTAGTACACTGAAAAAACAAGTTTCTGTCAAAAATTTCATTTTTGGTACAAGCTTTTACTGCCGACTGTACTTTTCTGCATACCATCATCAAGTACTCATTGAGACGATTCTAACGAGCCTAAACTCGATGGGGTTGTGTCATTTTATTGCGGAGTTCATAGTTCTCCTGAGGGTGATCGCTGGGAGGATGGACAGCCCTATTCTAGCTCACTGGATGTCCATGCATGTGTTTCCACTAACATTAGTAATGATAAGTAAAGTAGTATAAGTTTTTTACTAACACAATATGGATGTGTGTCCGAAATAAATGCATTCATTTCATTTCATTTCATTTCATTTCATATGGCCACCTTCCAGCTCCAGCATCAGATCAGCTCCAAGTCATCATAATATTGCATTGTCATGCGATATACATATGCTTGCAAAATTTTGGCTCAATTGGATAGCGGGAAATGACTGAAAAATGGATTGCAAATTTACAGCTTACATATTTACATACTTACATATTTACATACATACGAACAGTGCAAGTTAATATAAAGCTTGCAAAAAACCAAAAACAGCTAATAAATATCAAGAATGAAACAAAAATAATCTTGTATTAAGATGATGCTCTCGAACCAAGAAAAAAGAATCTTGGCTCAAGATAATTTCGCTTCAGTCGAGATAATTTTAAATCGTGCTAACGAATTTCTTGGTTCAAGAATTACCTCGAATAATTTTTTTTCTGTGTAGGCTTACAGCACGGCTATCACAAGACAGCGCGCGAGCTCTCTCGACTTTACTCGGACATAGGTCTCCCCCAAAGAGTGCCAAAGTGACCGGTCCTGCGCCACCCGCAACCAGCGGACTCCCGCGACCTTTACCAGATCATCAGTCCACCGTGTGGGGCCTACCCACGCCGCGCCTTCCGGTAGGTACGTGGTCGCCACTCGAGAACCTTTCCGCCCCAACGTCCATCGGTTCTACGTGCAATGTAAATTATAGTATTTAGATATATATATTATAGTATTGACGACCGCTTTAGCCTAGTTGGTAGTGACCCTGCCTACGAAGCAAGAGGTCCTGGGTTCGAATCCCGGTAAGGGCATTTATTTGTGTGATGAGCACGAATATTTGTTCCTGAGTCATGGATGTTTTTCTATGTATTTAAGTATTTATTTCTCTATATAAGTGTATATCGTCGTCTAGTACCCATAGTACAAGCTTTGCTTAGTTTGGGACTAGGTTGATTTGTGTAAGATTGTCCGCAAATATTTATTTATTTATTTAGATATTATGTATATGTCACCGTTAGATTGTGAAAACCGTCAGTTTATAATCTTACCCGTTTGTAAACTGACGGAATACTGTGAACTGTCAAAATAATTCATAATTTTACGCATTCATTTTCGTTAGTTTATAAACTAACAATGTCATGGCGTCAAATTGTGAACTGAATCAAATTTGCCTGATTCGGAACGCAACCTGTACCTGAGCGAATTATTCTGGTTGAGCGAATTATTCCACTTACATCAGTTTCCACTTCAGAACATGATTGTTTTTTTTGTTATTCAGGCATTTTATTCCATTTATTTCGGCATCCAGTAGTGTCGACGGAGCCCCGCTGCGCGGGGCTCCTATTTCTGGACGCTTTGCCCTTCGGGCAACTGAAGATACCTGACTAACCTAACCTACCTATTCTATGTGTACGTTCCGTAGCAAGCCGATTTGATCTCAGTTCACAATTTGACGATTCGACATTGATAGTTTATAAACTAACGAAAAATAATGCGTTAAATTGTGAACGGTTGTGACAGTTCACAATTTTTCGTCAGTTTATAATATCGCGAGTTAGATTATAAACTGACGGTGTTCACAATCTAACGGTGACATATACAGTTCAAACGAATCTAACCGAATGCCGAATGACAAAACAAGTAGATATACCACAGATGTATTAATATAAGGAGATCGGACATGGCGGCCGATTTGTATTGAGTACGCCTGTCGCAAGTTCATTAACCCACACAAAGCCCAAGTAATTGACAAGACAAAACACGCACCCATCTAAAACACACACACTTGTATACCTACGCTCTTATTGGACAATACACGCGCATCATATCAGGCATTTTGGGAACTAACGTAATATTCTCTGCGATCAGCACGCGTGCACAGTATGGCGGAGTATGCCCATTGAGCTAACAACTGCGACGCGGCCGCCGGCGGCTTGTCCTCTCTCTAGCATTTTATGCTCTGAGAGATATACCTACCTACTTAGCTATAGTAGGTAGTAATAGTGGATAGTTTGCTTGATAAGCAGTTAGTAAAGCACATTGAGTTGCACGATCACGATACGCAGTTTGGCTTCCGGCCTAGCTTGTCTACCGAAAGTGCGATTCTCTGTCTCAAGCAAACTGTTCAGTACTACACAGCTAGAGGTACGCCTATCTTTGCCTGTTTCTTGGATCTGTCAAAAGCATTTGACCGTGTAGCTTATGACATTCTAAACTACAACATCAGACCGATGGTACATCTTATTACTGACTTATTATAAAAACACTTAAGGATGCTCAGAGCACACACCTTTCAAGCAATAACAACATCTCAATATAACAAAAATTGTGAATTATTTAACAATTACTAATCCCATACAGTTACAACTGACCCCTGGTACAATCAACCCCATCCTTGACAATAAATTATTCTTAAATAATATTATACTACGAGGTCAGGCAACGATAAGGTATAAGGGAAATGCTTGGAACACAATTTTTGAATTCATAACTTTGTTTGGACTAGTTAGGAGATGAACATATCCAAAGCGTAGCCCTCGAGCCGGGGGGAGGAGGGGTTTGAAGGTCCTATTTTTCGAATTTCCGCTTATACTTATCTCGGAAACTATGCGTCGTACCGACATGGCTATACTATATAAAATGAAATCTGATTAAATTTGCTCCAAAAATTATTCAATCAAATTTTAGTTAAGTATCTTGTATAATTATCGAGATATCTGCTCTTGAAAGTCTGTAATTCGTGTCTGCCATCATGCGTACACGATGTGCTTCACTACTAAACCGCTGGCGAGGCAGCGCTAACGGCATTCTGGTAGCGCTAGTTAAGTGGATAGATGGCACTCCCCCCTTCTACAGGGATTAATTAAGCTCCAGATGAGAATAATTACATAGATACATACATAAATATTACTTAAATTTTCAAGTAACAACTAACACTAGAAGATAAGTCTGTAACTAACACCTAGGTATTGGATTCCGTCCAAAATAAAAGATTTATTATTATTTAAAATTTTAAATCGAAGAGATCAATAGTATCAACACACATATGGTTTGCAATTCTGATCCAACTTAGCAGTCGTGTAAAAACTCTGGGTCAGTTGTAGCACCGGGTCAGTTGTAACGCTACAATGGACCCCAGGTGAATATCATTATTCTGAAAATCATGTTCCACCAAGGAATTTTAATCACCTGCGTCCAAATTTTCGTTTAGCGGAAAATGGCCTTCGGAATTTTTAAATTCCGCAATAATTATGGTTTTAGACAAAAGACCTTTCGGATTTTTTTATGTTCCCAATATATAGGCAGTTCAGCTAAAAAACTATTAATATATCTAATCTAATAAATTAAACATAATCCTACAAGTAAATAAGTGTATAGGTTAATGAATAACTAGGTAGTAGGTATATGGACGAAGCTTAATACCGACCTAATGCAAATCTTCGGCAAAAAAACCAAACAGCGGAGAAATGTTTCGATCTCATCAGTTGCTCTCCCAGGCACTTTCCCACGCATGCATTAACATGCTAGTCAAATTGGACCCTTTGGGTAAAATTTTGTTTGACAGCAACTTTATTTGCGCAAACTTTTTCAATACTTGGCACACGAGTTGCACTTTCTACTGCATCGTGGGAATGCAGGTGGGGAAGGGTTCTACCTACGCTCGGACTCTTTGTCACGACTTGCACCGCTTGCACAAAAGTTATGGTCCATTGTGGCCATGTCAAGTGATGTTCGGCTAATAGATAATTTATGGAGCCGCCGCAAAATATGTCAGATACCAACCTGTAAACTTTAAAATATTAGGGTTGTTTGGGTAGGTAGGTATTCAATTATCTGTGTAGGTAGCGACGGTATGCATGATATCTTTCATCTTTTACAAAGATCGGGAGATAATTACGGGGAAACGTTTACGCCGTGCGGCCATTACTTTTTACAAAGCGTAATAAATATCCTCGATAACTCACGAAACGCTCGCATTAAACAACATGCACGCTTTGCCGGTACCGACTGCACAAGCTATAAACTATAAGCGCAGTGTCAACGACTATTTATCAAACATTATTGCGTTTAGCAACGCAAGCTTAATCCATTTGTATAGAGATGTGCAGATGAACGTTAGTAAACCGCGTTGACAGGCGCTTGGAGGAGTTTTAACGAGCAAGGTGTCGCGCCGTAATCCCCGTGTAGTTGCGAGCGGCACGTCACCTCTCCAGCTTTATTACCGGCACTCGCGTAAACCTAAAGCAACAAAAGTTAATTTTAAACGTCACCAGCTTAAAACGAACCCTCCAAAGAGCACAAATAATCTGCGCAAATTTGCTACGCGCGTGCATATGTATGTGTGATAGAATTGAGACATGACACGTTCCTGTTAGCTATGCGTAACTAACTACTTTCATCGTGTGTGTCGGACCCCGTTGAGATGGAATCGTTCGGCAATATGTACTTAACCCCAATTAAAAGATCCCTTATGTACAAGCGTAACAATAACGGGTTCAACCCTTTCACATTGACATTGGCCCTGCCTCTTCGCGTCAGATTTATTTATAACCCTTTCACCCAATCAAAATGCGCGAGAGTAAAAAATACATAACCGGTGCTGGTAAAAAACGTAAAAGACGGTAGCGGCGAGGCGGCGCGAGCGCGCGTAGCGGGATCTAATAATAACCCTTTCGCGGTGGAAGGGTTAACCAGCCAATGAAACGTAGAGGCGGGGCTAGCTTTATTAAAACTTGATGCGACTTTAGGCGTTAATCTAAATTAGGGATCGTGCATCTGTATGAGTTTGTTTCTCTCATGCATCAATCATGTGACAATAGAGAGGACTGACATGAGTCATGAGTAAAGGTCTGTATGTTATTAATAGGTACCTACAACTGAAGTCGTTTGATGTCCCACAGTCGCAATGGCGTAGTTATAAATAATATGGCGATGGTGAATGCAAACGAGCCGGTATCACCAAATGCTCCCGCATCGAGTCGCCCACAAACGAATTAATCCGTCGCCCTCTCGCTCAATTGAAGACAACTGACTATGTTTTCATTAGTACAGTTGCACACATAAATAAAATAATATTAAATTCACAATATTTTAGGATATCCGAAACTTAAGACATAGTTACCATACTGAGCATCTTTCATACTTAATACGAATAAATGTAGAAATTGGTTTACTATTACTTAGTAACACTACAAATATAATTTGATTTATAAAAAAATATAGTACAGGGTAATTATTGATACCTTTTACCTGCTTACCATCTATCTTGTAGACAGTGAACAATGAAGTATTCTATTCTATTCTATAATAGATATTTATACTTTGTCAATTAACCCAACTATAACCGATTAACCAAAGTTTCCGCGATGTCATATCATAAAATATATACCTACCTACTTCATTAAAAAAAACAATTATAAACCTAATTATGTTAATTACGTACTATTCAATTATTACAGGTTTTTCAGAGTTCAGCATTGTGTCGTCACGTCACTGAACAGATTAGTCCAGTGTGAGCCATTAAATCCATTTAAAATGCTATTGTATTTACCTCAAAATTAATAGTAAGTAGGTAGGTACTTTACTATATATTTACACGAGTATAAGATAAGTACACATACTTCTCAAACGTTATAATTTGTATAAGGATAAACGTTGTATAAGGATTGATAGTACCAACGATTCTGAGAATGAAAATCCTAAAAAATCGAATTCAGAAATAAAAAGTTCATGTACCTACACTTTTTTTTTTAAAAACGCTCAGCAACAATTTTCAAATAACTCGTGTGCACAACTGTACCAACAATTTGTGAACATATATTTACAAATTATCACTCAGTTCCAGTCGGAGAGTTGTATTTTATTATGATTACTCTCATGACGGTTTGAAACGGTTACGGTTCCTTATTAACATTGCTTCGGTATTATTAACAACAGTCAATTAACTTTCGAGCACTTTGAGGAGCGGGTATATGTGTTTAATTAATGTAAGAATGTAGGTAAATATATTTATTCAGGTATAAAAATCAATCACATTACTGTTTACAATAAACGCGCTAAACTGTAGTAAGCAAGCAGTTTACTGGCGCTTCGCAATAAGTAGATAGGTAGGTACCACGTTGAAACCGAAAGAGGATTGTACATAAACAATAAAAGGTACAAAAGAATAAGTAAACCGTTGTGAATAAACCATAATCATACTTTCTAAACTACCCCACTATGAAACAACCATCAAAGTCTTATAGACCTCGTAGATACTTATTACAAAGCAGTTACACAAAGTTTTAACAATGAAAATCGAATCGTCGTGACAGCAATAAACGGGGTATTATTTTCCGAAACTACTTTAATTTCCCAAACTGGACTAAATTGGTCAAACTAAAATTGTTGCCGAACGCCTGCCAACGTCAACTGCGATGAATTATGTATACGGCGCCGCGTCACGATTCCACCAACAATGACACTACGGGAAATAAAATTGTCCCCTATGAACGTATTACGAGAACGAGTTTTCTTTTTACAAATGTGTAATGAGCCTTTTAGAGTACCATAGAAGAAAAAGCGCGAGTTGTTCCGTGATAGGGGCGTATTCACACAGCCGGCGCGATGGGGGCGATTGTTTCACCTCTAATTGGTTAAGTAGCGCGACCTAATTGCCTATGGACACGACACGGAGCTGGCGCGGATTAATGCCGGGCCATCTGCATTCATTTTATACTTTAATCACTTTACAAAACAGTATCTTTGAAAAACACGCAGCCCGCTTAAATGTGCGTTTGAGATTAGTTTTAAAATTACTGCGTTGGTTCCTCTGGTCGGTACCGACTCGATATGCATCTAAATATCTGTACCATTTTATCGCTATGCAGAATTTTTTATCAGCAATTAATTTATGGCCAATTAACTTCAGAGTTTAATTTTCGTCCTAATCCAGCACGGTGACAGAAAAAAAATATGCCAATTGCTCATTTACAAGAGCACCTACCTGAAATGCACTGTACTGGAAGAGCCTTTTAAAATACTTACTTACCGACAATTTCGTAACATAATTAAGAGGCAGAGCACAGCGGAATGCCATCTCGCTCATATTTGGAGCAGCTCAACTGCCCGGTGGTAAGTAGGCAAGTTCGTCAGAGCTTCCGAGCAAGGATCATTCTTGGAGGATGCGCTGTAGTCGTCGAAATATGTGGTTTTTGGGTCACAACATGAAATCCGTAATACCCACTCACACGTCCGGCTCCAAAATCAATATCATTTTTTGGATATATTATAGTTGCCTTGGACGTCTGAGTAGCTTTGCTAAGCTTTGACTTCCGGGAATGTTGCCGTCATGGGCGAACCAATAGAACGGGTGGTAGAAGCTACCAATCTCGCCCTTCTTATGGACGGGAACTTGCGCTTTGAGAACTACATACTAAATAAATATTAAATAAATAAATAAATAAATATTATGGGACAATCTTACACAAATCAACCTAGAATCAACAAATCAACCTACAAAAATGTAGTGAGTGATTGCTTCTATGGCCTTTAAAGTTCTATATAATAGGTATACGTGATTATCTTGGTGTCGATTTGCGTGTCGACCTTTGTGTATCACTTATTTTATCTTAGACTAGCTTTTGCCCGCGACTTCGTCCGCGTAGAACTCGTTTATATCGTAGCTCGATACAAACTTTCACCCTCCATTTCCATTTTAGGGGTAGATTTCCGATATAAAAACTATTATATGTCCTTACCCGAGACTCCAACTATCTTTATCATTATTATCATTTATCATCATCATCATATCAGCCGAAAGACGTCCACTGCTGGACATAGGCCTCCCCCAAAGAGTTCCAAAGTGACCAATCCTGCGCCACCCGCATCCAGCGGACTCCCGCGACCTTTACCAGATCATCAGTCCACCTTGTGCCTACCAACGCCACGCCTACTAACTACCTCTATACAAAGTTTTATCTAAATGGGTTGTATAGTAGCTTCATACAAATATTCAATCCCCATTTCACCCCCTTAAGAGATGATTTCCGGGATAAAAACTATCCTATGTCCTTTTCCGGAACTCAAACTATCTGTCAACCAAATTTCATCTAAATTTTCACCCCTTAGGGGAGGAATTTCAGGATAAAACTATCCCATGTCCTTCCCCAGTACTCCCAACTATCGCTTTACTAAATTTTCACCCCCATTTCACCCCCTTAGGGAATGATCTCCGAAATAAAACTATCAGATGTCCTTTCCCAGGACTCAAATTATCTCTTAACCATATTTCAACTACAAAAATGACTTCCTTCCAAATCTTCACCCCTCATCTCATCCTCTCAGGCGATAATTTTCGTTACAAAAACTATGCGATTTCCTTTCCCGGAACTCCAACTATCTCTATACCGAATTTCATCTAAATGGGTTCTATTCTAATTTTCACCCCTCATTTCAACCCCTCAGGAGATGATTTTTCAGGAAAAAAACTATGAATTGTCCTTCCCTGGGACTCCCACTATCTCTATACTAAATTTCAGTTAAATGGATTTTATCCAAATATTCACCCTCTTTTTCATCCCCTTAGGGGATGATTATCGGAATTAAAAATGTCGGTTGTCATTCTTCGGGACTCAAACTAATTCTATACCAAATTTCATCTAAATGGGTTCCATCCAAACTTTCACCCCTCATTTCACCCTCTTAGATGGTTTTCAGGATAAAAACTATGCATTATCCTTCTCCGGAACCCCAAACTATCTCTATACCCAATTTCATCCAAATAGGGTACAACCAAATTTTCACCCCCTATTTTATGCCCTTGGAGGATTTTTTTCGGGACAAAAGCTATTTGTTGTTCTTCTACGCAAGTATAACTATCTCTATAGGCACCCAATTTCATCCTAATGAGTTCCATCTAAATTTAAACCACCATTTCATCCCCTTAGAGGATGATTTCCGGAATTAAAACTACGGTATGTCCTCGCCCAGGACTCAAACCATCTCTATACCAAATTCCATCGAAATGGTTTCCATCCAAATTTTCATCCCCCATTTCACCCCCTTAAGGGATGATATCAAAAACAAAATTTATCATATGTCATTTCCCAGCACTCAAACTATATCTTAACTGTTAACTTAAGTTTTTATTGTTACTAACATGATATGGACTTAGTCTGAAATAAATAAATTGTATTTAATTGAATTAACCAAATCTAAATTTCTAATTCGGTCACATCACATCCAAATTTTCATCCCTTTAGGGGGTGACTTTCGGGATAAAACTATCCTATGTGCTTCCCCAGGACTCCAACTCGCTATACCGTAAATGGATCCCATCCAAATTTTCATCCCCCATTTCACCCCCTTAGGAGATGATTTCTGGACTAAAAATTATTTTAGGTCCTTCCCCAACATCACCATACCAAATTTCATCTAAATGGGTTCCATCCAAATTTTCACTCCTCTTTTCACCCCCTCAGGAGATGATTTTTCAGGATAAAAACTATGCATTGTCCTTTCCAGGGACTCCTTCTATCTCTTTACCAAATTTTAACTAAATGGGATTTATCCACATTTTCACCCCTATTCCATCCCCATAGGGGATGATTTTCGGGATTCAAAGTATCCGTTGTCATTTTCCGGGACTCAAACTATCTCTATACCAAATTTGATCTAAACGGAGTCCATCCAAAATTTCACCCCCCACTACACCCCCTTATGGGCAGATTTCCGGGATAAAAACTATCCAATGTCCTTTCCCAGAACTTAAACTAACTCTAAACCAAATTTTATCAAAATGGGTTACATCCAAATTTTCACCCCCACGTTTTACCCCCTAAGGGGAAGATTTCCGGGATAAAACCTATTATTTGACCTTTCCCGGGACTCGAACTATTTATATACTAAATTTCATCCAAATCGGTGCAGCGGTTTAAGTAGCTCCATACAAACTTCCACCCCCCATTTCATCCCCTTAGGGGTTGATTTCCAGGATAAAAACTACCCTAAGTCCTTCCCCAGGACTCAAACTATCTTTATACCAAATTTCATCTAAATCGGTTGAGCCGTTTTCACGTGATGCGCGGTCACATAAACAGACAAACAGATAAACAGAAAAACAGATAAACAGATAAACAGATAAACAGATAAACAGACAAACAGACAAAAATTCTAAAAACTGTTGGAACGTGTTCTGTTATCGATTTTAAGTATCCCTAGCCAATTTTTTTTCGAATATCTTCCATGTACAGACTTTCGACCCTCTTCAGCTTTATTATATGTATAGATTAAACTATTCCGATGTTGTGTATGACGGATGCATTACTGGTCGTTCGAAGAGGCTGATACGAGTGCAGAACGCATGTGCTCGTTTTTGTTTCCGAGTCCTTCATCACTCCATAGGTAGGTACCTACTTGAACGCCGCTAACTTGCTGAACATGCCTGCACACCGAAGACTCCACCTGGCCACCCCTGCCTGTTCGGAGTGGTAAGGCACGAAACCCCCATCTTAGAGATTTGAGGCTTAATTTTTGGTGAAAGCACTACATATGTAAAGGTTAATAATATTTCATTTCATTAAATCAAAATCCTAATCCAGCACTGTGACAACCAAAAATATGCTAATCTATACATATAATAAAGCTGAAGAGGGTCGAAAGTCTGTACATGGAAGATATTCGAAAAAAAATTGGCTAGGGATTCTTAGAATCGATAACAGAACACGTTCCAACAGTTTTTAGAATTTTTGTCTGTTTGTCTGTTTATCTGTTTATCTGTTTATCTGTTTGTCTGTTTATTTGACCGCGCATCACGTGAAAACGGCTGAACCGATTAAGATGAAATTTGGTATAGAGATAGTTTGAGTCCTGGGGAAGGACATAGGGTAGTTTTTATCCCGATAATCAACCCCTAAAGGGATGAAATGGGGGGTGGAAATTTGTATGGAGCTACTTAAACCGCTGCACCGATTAGGCAGAAATTTGGTATATAAATAGTTGGAGTCCCGGGAAAGGTCAAAGGATAGGTTTAATCCCAGAAATCTTCCTTTAAGGGGGTAAAATGGGGGGGTGAAAATTTGGAAGTAACCCATTTTGATAAAATTTGATTTAGAGGTAGTTTAAGTTCTGGGAAAGGACATCGGATAGTTTTTATTCCGGAAATCTTCCCCTAAGGGGGTGAAATGGGGGGTGAAATTTTGGATGGACTCCGTTTAGATCAAAGTTGGTATAGATATAGTTTGAGCCCCGGAGATTGAGCCCCGGAGAATGACAATGGATAGTTTGAATCCCGAAAATCATCCCCCAAGGGGATGAAATAGGGATGAAAATGTGGATAAATCCCATTTAGTTAAAATTTGGTATAGAGATAGAAGGAGTCCCAGGAAAGGACAATGCATAGTTTTTATCCTGAAAAATCATCTCTTGAGGGGGTGAAATGAGGGGTGAAAAATTGGATGGAACCCATTTACGGTATAGCGAGTTAGAGTCTTCGGGAAGGACATAGGATAGTTTTATCCCAAAAATTACAACCCCAATTACCCTCTTAGGGGATGCCCTAAGGGGTTGTAATTGAGGGTGAAAATTTGTTTGTGACCCATTTTGATGAAATTTGGTTGAAAGATAATTTGAGTCCTGGGAAAGGACATATGATAGTTTTAAATTCCAGAAATCATCCCCTAAAGGCGTGAAATTGGGGTGAAAATATAGATGTAACCCATTTAGATGAAATTTGGTATAAAGATAGTTTGAGTCCCGGAGTATGACAACCGATAGTTTTAATCCCGAAAATCATACCCTCAGGGATGAAATAGGGGGTGAAAATTTGGATGTACCCTATTTGGATGAAATTTGGTATAGAGATAGTTGGGGTTCCGGGGAAGGACAATGTATAGTTTTATCCCGAAAATCATCTAAGAGGGTGAAATGAGGGGTGAAAATTTGGATGGAACCCATTTAGATGAAATTTGGTTTAGAGTTAACTTGAGTCCCGGAGAATGACAACGGATATTTTCAATCCCGATAATCATCCACAAAAGGGACGAAATAGAGGATGAACATTTGGATAAAATCCATTTAAGTGAAGTTTGGTATATATATAGAGATAGTGGGGAGTCCCAGGGAAGGACAATTCATAGTTTTTATCCTGAAAAATCATCTCCTGAGGGTGTGAAACGAGGGGTGAAAATTAAGATAGAACCCATTTAGATGAAATTCGGTATAGAGATAGTTGGAGTTCCGGGAAAGGAAATCGCATAGTTTTTGTAACGAAAATCATCGCCTGAGAGGATGAAATGCGGGTGAAGTTTTGGATGGAACTCATTTAGATGAAATCTGGTTAAGAGATAGTTTGGGTCCTGGGAAAGGAAATATTTTATGATAGTTTTTATTCCGCAGATCATCCCCTAAGGGGGTGAAATGGGGATGAAAATTTGGATGGAACCCATTTACGGTATAGCGATAGTTGGAAGTCCTGGGGAAGGACATAGGATAGCTTTATCCCGAAAATCCTCCCCTAAGGGGTGAAAATTTGGATTTGAGTGACCCATTTAGATGAAATGGAACCCTAGGAGGCGATCTGGAGTCCGTACTTTCAGATCTTTCGACCATAAAATCGAAATTCCAGTCCATCGGCTTAGAACTCAACTATTCCAAATGCGAACTTTTTATTCAGAACTCTTCTGTAAATTGTTTCAATATTAAACAAAAATTTGATACCCTAACTCCGAATATAAAATTAGTAGACAAAAAAATCTCTGAGCCTCCTAGGATCTCCTATTTTTGAAGAATCCTTTTCAGGTTTCATTTCAAATTCCATTTCCGAATTTCAAAAGTACGAAAGTCGTCTTCGCGAATTAAGTCCTCATTTTGCAATTACTATTTTAAGGTTTTGTCTATTTGTTCCAAAATTAACTTATGTACTTCGCTGCTGCCCCTTCAATAATTTTCTTAATTTATTAACACCCTTGGACGACTTATTGAAAGACAATTTGGAATCTATTTTAAACCTGCAGCTCAGTGAAAATTCTTGGACCCAAGCATCCCTACCCATTCGTTACGGTGGGTTAGGGTTACGTAAAATTTCCAGTGTTTCTGTACCGGCTTTTTTGTCTTCCGTTCACAGCTCGGCAAATCTTATAGGTAAAATCTTAAGACTGAGTCGTGCGAAATATGCCAAAAAGGTAGTGGCCGTTATAAAGATAACGTCAACAGTGTTTGTTTAATCCATTAATAAACTGTACATTTAGCACTTCGAAGAATGTGTTCAAAATCTCAGCGTGGAAAAAACTTAAGATTATTAGTATTTTACCCTACAAAACAAAGTAAAGTTGGACGAAAACTGTAAAATCATAAGCAGGCATTCAAGTGTTTTTTATACTTTAACAGTGGAAATCTATCCTGATTTTCAGTTCAAACGAAACATGAATGTTTATATTACAATTTGAGCGCATTAAATATTTAAATTATTGTCTTGTAATTAAGGTCCAGATTTATCAAAAGGCGCTTCAAATTTGCCATACATTTTCACTATGGCGGCCGCGCGCCCATCTAAATACGCGTTCCTCGCGCTCTGTGGTTCAGTCGCCCGCGAGTGTTCAGAGCGAGTCCACGTCACTTGGCAGAACGACCTACCGATCGCGTCATCGTCACTCGTACGCACACCGGCAATACGGTGTAAGTATATTTTTTGTGTTTTAAATTTATTGCTTGTATTTACTTGAGTTTAAATTAAAACATAACTGATTTGTTTCCGTAAAATGGGAAAACGGAAAGCAAAATATTATATATCAAAAAAAAACTGCGCTAGATTCCAGAAAAAAGTAATAAATCAAAAGTAAGTTTAAATTAAATTATTAAGTAGTTAAATTTATTGCAATTAAATCTATTGTTGAACCGACTATACTTCTAAAAAAGAAGGATATTTTATGAATATTTTCTGAGTACCTACCTACCTACTTGAAGATGGCTGGAAGAACTCATAAGTTGTTTTATTGTTTGTGTCGTGGTGGTTTTGGTATCTAGATAGTATATCGTGCATTTGTGAACATAATAGCTTCATTTGAAGGTGGTTATTTGAGGATATTTAATTTTGTATTTATTATTTGATGAACTGATAAATCCATACTTCCATATATCCATACTAATATTATAAATGCGAAAGTGTGTGTCTGTCTGTCTGACTGTTACCTCTACACGCATAAACCGCTGAACCGATTTAGATAAAATTTGGTATAGAGATAGTTAGAGTCCTAGGGAAAGACATTGGACAATTTTTATTCCGGTAATCATATCAAGAATAATCAAGATGTTAACCCATTTTGATAAAATTTGGTATAGAGATAGTTTGAGTTCCGGGAAAGGACATGAGATAGTTTTTATCCCGGAAATCATCTCCTAAGGGGATGAAATGGGGATTGAACATTTGTATGGACTACCGCTGCATCCGTTTAGATAGAATTTGATATAGAGTTAGTTTGAGCGCAAAAACAACAGTCCGATCGCGGCAAAACATAGTGATTTCAAAGAGGAATATCGATACTTAAATAATACCTGAATAAAAATAACAATAATGTAGAAAACCTGTTAGAAACATACATACAATGTGATGTTATTATGTTTTCATTGATTATTAACATTATAAAACAACATTAAAGTATGAAAATATCGAAAAATTCCCACATAATGCATTTTAGAATAATGGTTGGGTAACAACACTACTTGTATTATTCTAAGGTGATGACGTCACGCGTTTGCGCCCCCAGCAGTCGCTAGCCACGGAGGGATTGTAAAATGCTGTAATACGAGAGTTGGGAAGCTGTAGTATGCATCAACTTTTCATATCGATATTGTAGGTAGGGATAGCTATAAAATGTAATCTGTATAAAATGTGTTTTATCATGTAATGTTTAATGAAAGTTTACTTACACAAATTGGAATCAATTATAGTTTCCGTTCAGCGGTAAAATACCATAGGTCGGCGAAGATAACAGATAAGGATTATTACCTGCTTTAGAACAATGAAGTTCGCACCTGCGAACATACACACTCAATAGACCAAGCCAAATTAGGTTTTATGGCATAGGCCGTAAAGTTTAATTATTAAGCAGTACTTTCTAAATTGCCAAAATGAGTGAGAACTCCAGCTGCGTACGTTTTTTTTTCGTTTATTATCTAAATACGTGTTTACCCCGAATAAGAAATTAAAGAAACCTAAATATGAAGGCTTGAATCAAGTTATACTTCCACGGTTGTACAGTTAGTGTCAGAATAATATGCCTGGCTCATATAAAGATAACATAATAAGCATTGTTATAAAGGTTATTCGAGCGCATGGATTCTCATACAAACAAAGTCCTCCATCAATATCCACCCCTAGGCATTCACTTTTAATGAAGCACAGCATATACTGATAACAACTGGTTGCAAAAACTACCCTTTTGCAGCCAAATTTCAGAAGGATTGAACAAACCTACTACTGCTACATCAATAAAAACTTAGTAATAACTACCCTTTATTACATAAATGTATGTTTTAGGATTACAAACCAAAATAAAGATGATGAATCAGCACAAACTTCAGTCTCAAACATGTCGGAACGAGATGAAGATCAGGTCAGTTATTCTAATTATAACAAATAAATATTTAATTCATACGTCTTAGGTCTATATTTTTTAAAGTAACACCTGATTGAAATATAAAGTAACACCTGTTTTTTTATTTCAGAAATCACTGGAAAATGGATCAGATATTGAATTAATTATAGAAAATGAAAATGAAGAGCAAGAAGAATTTACAATAAACGGAAACAGAATTATAGATTTTGCCTACGTTTTTGAACAGCTACAAGAAATTTCAAGACATAACTCGGGATTGGGCTGTAATCTTAGTTGTATAAAACTTATTAAAGAAATAAAAAAAAGGATTTCTTTCAAAATTTCATTTTGTCTGCAAAATGTGTCATCTGAAATTGGAATTAAAAAACTGTCCAGATTCTGGTAACTCCACGGATCTCAACCTCAACGACAATATGGTAAGCAGTTTTATGTCTATAGGTGCGGGGTTTTCGGGTGTGGAACTTGTCTCAGCCAGTCTCAACATACCATGTATGTACGATAAACTATATGCAAAGTGCCATACTAAGGTATGTGAGTTATGGGAACTAGCCAAAGAAAAAAGCATGACAGATGCAGCCAAAGAAGAGTACGATTTAGCTGTTTTAAATGGAGAAGTTGATTCAAATGGAATACCAATGATAACAGTGGTTGCAGATGCTTGCTGGTCAAAAAGATCCTACAGAAAAAATTATAATGCATTGTGCAGGTGCCGCTGTGATTATAGGCTACAGAACAAAACAAGTTTTATTTATGGCGGTGAAGAATAAATATTGTATGGTTTGTGCGCGAGCAGAAAATAAAAAAACGGCTACACCAGACCATATATGTTTCAAAAACTATACGGGCTCCTCAAGTGGTATGGAAGCAACAGCTTTGGTTGAAGGATTTAAAACTTCCAAGGAAACGCACAAACTGATATACTCTAGGCTGATTGCTGATGGTGATTCAAGTACGTATAGCAGTATCCAAAAAGCTAAACCTTACGGGAACTTATTAGTAGAGAAAATTGAGTGCACCAATCATTTGTTGAGAAATTATTGCACGAAATTAGATGATTTGGCCAGAAACACGAATTATCCAATAAAATATCGAAAAGCTGTACAAAATAATATATTGCGTCTGAGGCGTTCAGTAACTGGGGCAGTAAAACATATAGATGCCAAAGATTTAACTTTTGGAGAAAAAGTTCTGGAGCTCAAAAAGGATTTATTGAATGCGCCGCATCACGTCTTTGGCGACCATGATTCGTGCAAATCCTATTATTGTAGGAACCTAGCTGAAAATGAAAAACCAGAAGAAAATTTAGTACCAGCAATGAAAGGTAAAAACGGTGGTTTTATTTTTCTGGCCATACAGAAAATTCTTTCTAGGCTGGTAAATAACGCAAAAAGTCTGATGCACTGTGTAAATAGTAATATTGCAGAAATTTTCAATAGCGTGATTGCGAAGTTTATTGGCGGCAAACGAATAAACTATTCAAGCAGACAATCGTATTCAGGAAGATGTGCAGCATCGGTTGATTCGTTTAATTCAAAACAGCCGCAGACTTACCTGAGTAAAAAAGTTTTATTGCGAAGCCCAAACAAACTAATTAAACGCCTGGAATGGAAAAGGAATGTAAGAAGAGTAGCTTCAGCAAGTCGTAGAATTTTTAAATCTCGCAGATCCGCAAGCCAAAAGTCAATCAATACATACAATGACGAGAACTACGGCGAATGTTGTCAAAAACCTGACCTAAGCAAGGCTGATTTTGACTTTGCTAAAACAGAGCACTTAAAAAGCATAACGTTATCCGAAGACGATCGCCATGCTCTCGAAAAAAGGACCGTTCTGCAGGCCGAATCGATGGAATGGCGTCAGGAGAGAAAACTACGGCTTACGGCATCTGTATTTAGCAAAGTGTGCAAACGAGGACTGATCAAATGCGGGCCATTGGTAAAAAATTTGGTGACTGAAAAAAATTTAGACCATGTTAAGTCAATTAATCATGGTCGAAATCATGAACATCTTGCACGCGAACAACTAGAATCCCACCTAAAACAGCCTATCAAAATATGCGGTTTATTCATTGACAAAGATTTGCCATTCTTAGGTGCAAGTCCGGATGGACTTGTAGGAGATGAAACAATTGTCGAATTAAAATGCCCGTATGCGGCTCGGGATCAAAGTGTCGACGACGCTATCGAGGCGAAAAAAATTAAATTTTGGAAAAAAACTAAAGATGGAAATACGATTTTAAATAAAAAACACGATTGGTTCTTTCAAGCCCAAGGACAACTTCATATAACACAAAGAAAAACATGCATATTTGCTGTTTGGACAAATGTGAATATGAAGATAGAGGTGATAGATGAAGATAAAACATTTTGGAATGACATGGCAAATAAATTAAAAAAGTTTTATTTTGATTGTCTTCTTCCAGAATTAATAGATTCAAGATTAGATAGACAGATGGAAATTAAGGAACCCGACTATATTCTGGAAGCAATCGAAAGAAGAAATACAAAAGGAAACAAGCGGAAATTAGATGAAACTACCAGAGAAGCAAATGAAAAAGCAAAAAAAAAGAAGTAACGACAAGTATTCTGTCTGGTTGCCTGGAAGAGAGCTTTAACCAAAATTACCATTAAACATGCTTTTTTAGATTTGAGTTTCTTACACTCTGTTTTTTTTTGTGTGCAATAAAGAATATTGTATTCTATAGTATTTTCTCTCTCCCGTCAATAAAGTCCCATCAATGTACAAATCGTAACAAATATCTTTTCATCACACTTGCTCGTAAAGTCTCTTATTGTACGCAGGCGTACAGAGCAGTTATAGCCGAGTTACCTCCCGGGAGTTATGGATTATAGTAGTCGCCTACCACGAACCGAAAACGAAGTATCTCGCTCTCTGTCGCTCGAATACGCAACTTGCTGCAAGTGCCACAGAGAGACATGTATATTTATATATAGACCGATTTAAATACAGCCGATATAACAGTTTGAAAAGCGCGCGAAATGAACGATGAATGTTTTCTTTGATTTTGATTTGTCATTCTTTGTTATTTTTAATAAAAAAAAAATGTCACATTTTACAAAATCGAGTGTCTATTTAACAAAAGTAAGTTTTATGCATATGAAATACATCATTATTTATTTACTGGGTTTATTAACTACTAAGCCACCGATATCGGTAGGTATCGGTATCGCCGATTATTGACTTCAAAAATCGGTATCGGTATCGTATCGGCAAAATCATGTATCACATCCCTAGTAGCCTAGTACCTACATATAAGCATACATACTTACATGTGTTATTTGTTTTGAGTATGTAGATGTGTATACATTACACACCTAAATACTGAAAAGAAACTACTTACAAAATTACTTCATGTATAATTAGGATTCATAATTTGGAGTCCAGTATTTATAAAGTTCAATAATTCGAGTACGCATTCAAAAGACATTTTACAAGTAAGTATCTCCGTTTATTACAAGATAAATAATAATTGTGTTTACCTACCCTAACACCTAATCAAACAAAAATATTAGTTACGTTCTTCTGCGTTCGGCCGGCCGGTCAAGGTAGATACACTCGCCGTTGTGTGCATTCACGCACACATCTAGCGAAAACCCTAAACAGCGCCCGCGTCTTACGCACGATACAGTCTTAAGGGCTTTCCCTGTAAACTATGAGACTGCCGGCTTGACGGAGGCCAAACACGCCTGGTCTATTGCCTGCCCGGGTAAGGATCCCCCCCAAAATTTTAAATCACAAAGGGCCTGGGACGACATATTGTCAAAAATAACATACGACTCTCTCCTAGATCAAAGTACAGGTACCGATCGCGCCAGAATCTTGGCTGTGGGGACCAGAGAAGCCGGCTCCTGGTTACACGCATTCCCGTCGGTGCATACCGGCACCTTTATAGAACCCCACACCCTGCGTGTGGCTACCTGTCTGCGGCTTGGAGTCCGGGTATGTGCTCCACACACGTGTCCCTGCGGCAGTGAGGTCGACGCGCTGGGACATCACGGTCTTTCGTGCCAAAAGAGTGCGGGCCGCTTTTCCAGACACGCCGCACTCAACGACATTCTACGCCGCTCTCTTGCCAGCGTCAATGTGCCGGCCCTGTTAGAGCCACCCGGCATTCTCAGAGACGATGGCAAGAGACCGGATGGAATGTCGTTAATTCCGTGGAAGATGGGTCAGGTGTTGGTGTGGGACGCCACCTGCGTCGATACAGTGGCCCCTTCCCATCTCCACGGATCTTCCTCCAGAGCCGGTGCGGCTGCGGAGGCCGCGGAAAAGGCAAAAACTAACAAATATAGGGGTCTCGGCGCCGAATACTGCTTTGTTCCGTTCGGCGTCGAGACCCTTGGTCCGTGGGGTCCCAGCGCCCTCAATCTTTACAAAGAACTGTCTAAAAAATTAGCCGACACCACCGGGGACCGAAGAGCTGGCAGCTTCCTCGCTCAACGCATTAGTATTGCAATACAGCGGGGAAATGCTGCCAGCATCTTCGGCACCATGCCGCGGGGAGACCCTTTATTTTAGTTATAAAATAGGTTTTTTACATTCTTTTGTTTTTAATCTTATTTAGTTTAAGTTTTTGTATTTTGTCAATAAACTCTTTGTAAGTATAATAAATTGATTTATGTATAAATTAAATCTTCTGCTAAATGAATTACATGATATGTTACAAATATATACTCGCCAAACTATTAAGTTTGATGGCGAGATGCGCTCATTTACGATGAAATTTGGTTTACAGATAGTTTGAGTTCCGAAAAAGGACATATGATAGTTTTTATCCCGGAAATCATCTCTTAAGGGGGGGAAATGGGGGGTGAATATATGTATGGAGCTACTATACAACCCATTTAGATAAAATTTTGTATAGAGGTAGTTATAGTAGGCGCGGCGTTGGTAGGCCCCCCACAAGGTGGACTGATGACCTGGTAAAGGTCGCGGGAGTCCGCTGGATGCGGGTGGCGCAGGATAATAAGTCACTTTGGAACTCTTTGGGGGAGGCCTATGTCCAGCAGTGGACGTCTTTTGGCTGATATGATGATGATGATAATGATGATGAAAATAGTTTGAGTCTCGGGGAAGGACATAGGATAGTTTTTTATATCGGAAATCAACCCCTAAAAGGGAAATGGAGGGTGAAAGTTTGTATCGAGCTACGATATAAACGTGTTCTACGCGGACGAAGTCGCGGGCAAAAGCTAGTTGCTAATATTTTTATCTAGTTGTTCTTTCAGTTTCATAAGTAAGAATGAATTTCAATGTGTAATGTTAATTAATTTTGTATTGATTGATGCTGCATGTACATCTCACTTCGTATTTATATTTATTTCTCTCTCGCCTATCCCAATAATATATTAACATCTGGTTTATACATTAAAATAGTATGACGTTCCCGTGAGTCACCAATGCAACGGTGCTGGCTAAAAATCAGCGCTGTAGGTGTCTGACACCTCAGCATAATGCGGAGCCAGTTGTCTACTTATAGATCACTGCCGCACTTGTTTCATGTTTTATATGTTTTTTGTTTTTTTATTGTTTAATATGTGTGTCCTGTGTGGTTGTAAAAAGGTATATCTTTCTTTCTGTATTGTAAGTGAGGTACCTGCATATTTGTATCTAGCTTGTCGACATAACGAAGTCTCAAATCAATAAATAAAATCAAACAATAAAAAACACTACCTCAAACATCGATCGCATCTATGCTTCACTTAGTCATTGTATTCATTTGTATGTTAGTCTTTAAGGTATTTGTAACTATGGGCCTTAGTTGCATGAAAGAAATGGTTATTATTATTATTAGGTATACATATTTCGTAGGTATAGTAATACTTATATGTAAATATGTATTGTATTATGAATAGGTCATAATAAGTACAATAGTTACATACATATAACTATTACACTCATTATGGTATTTACAAATAAATTGAGAAATAAGCTTTTACGTGTTAAAGTAAATCTTGTATTTGATATAGAGTTCAATTTGGCCGGACCTGTATGATAAGTTTCATACTGTATTATACAAACCTTCATAAAATACTCAGGTGATGAATAGGCCGGTAGGGAGCTGTCCACTGTATGCGTAATAAGTGTCAGTGTATGTAGTGTCTACTTATAGCGGTTGATCGCGTTGTAATCCGCGGGCAACGCACATTAGTCAAATTAACACGGCATAAAGTTGGCGCGGCCCTGATTAGTACGGACGAGCCCGCGACGCTGCCTAATTGACCTAAAAGTGCTCAGCACGAATCGTTCGGAGCTGCTATGAGCCAGGGTTGTCGCTGGACAATTTTACAAGCTTTATATTAATTTGCCTTGTTCGTTCGTTCGTATGTGCGGCTCAAATCTACCAAGTCTTTGACCAACTTCCCAAAGTCCAATCGAGTTGAAATTTTCTACAATCATGTAAGTCAGATGACAATACGATACTGTGGTACCATAATCTAATGATGGAGATGGAAGGTAGCCATAGGAACTTCTCAACTATACAAGATAAACCCGTCATATTAGGGCTCACCGGAACCCTCTCAACAAGAAGTTGATGACTATGCAAAAAAGTGCAGTGGGCACAAATACAAAAGCTTGTACCTATCAAAAATTAATTTTTTGACAGAAACTTATTTTAACACCTCTTATTTCTCTTACTCCAAGTTGTTCCCTCGTGACTGAGCGTCAAATTGCCCTTCATGCAGTTTAGTTCTTCGATATAGAGACTGCACTTGATTGTATCGCTACGGCGTCCACCGTCCTTCTTCTATTAGCTGGTCTTCAGATCCGAAATTGATTTAATTCTCTTGATAAAATTAACGTCTCTTTTTGTCGTCACACTATTGGCAGAGTGGTCGTCGTCACATCAGGGGTGATGGCAAGCTTCACAATCCATCGCCATTCCTCTTGCACTCTAGGTTTCCTTGTACATTAGTGGAGTGGCCTATTGAGTGCAGTTTTGACTTGATTGGTCCAACGCATTGAAAGAAAGAAACAAAGAAAGAAGAACATTTATTTATTCACAGCACAAAAATTACAATAAAATTTATAAAAACATGAAAAGATAATAAAAGTGTCATGAAATGGTCCCGATGGTGGTGAATGGTCATTGGTGACTACCTGTCTTCAACTTTTCTCTGCACTAAGTACAAGTCGTTCCACTGATGTATCATCTCGACGTGTGATATGTCCAAAGAAAGTGAGGTGAACGTACTTATGTCTGGACAGGAAAAGACTCTTTTCTTGGCAGATGCCAAGTTCCTCTAATACAGAGTTTTGAAAAAAAAGATAATTGAGATACCTAAATAAGAATTTAAAATAAACGTTTTGTTAGTAATTTCAGAAAACAGTGGTCCTCGCAGAGATTTAAGTAGGTACTATCGCTAAAAGGTACGGGTTCACACTTTCTCAACAAAATCGTCTGCACACAGATACAGTTCATTCGAAAAATGACCCTCGAGGGGTGTACCCTCAGAGCATAGAATACTAGAGAGAGGACAAGCCGCCGGCGGCCGTGTCGCAGCTGTATGCTCAATGGGCATACACTGCCATACTGTGCACGCGTGCTGATCGCAGAGAATATTACGTTTTTTCCCAAAATGCCTGATATGATGCGCGTTTATTGTCAAATAAGCGTGTAGGTATACAAGTGTGTGTGTTTTAGATGTGTGCGTGCTTTGTCTTGTCAATAACTTGGGCGTTGTGTGGGTTAATGTACTTGCGACAGGCTCACTCTATACAAATCGGCCGCCATGTCCGATCTCCTTATATTCATACATCTGTGGGTGTACTCGTACCCTTGGGCGATAGTACTTATAGACTAAAAGTACCGACGAAGTCGCAGGTCGGATGCTTGTTTCCCACCGTCTGATGTAGAACATTTTTAAACCTATATTTGGCACCCCGTAAAAGTCTAATTGAATACGGTGACGGTACTTATACTAGGTACATTTGGATATATTTATTCGTCATCTACAGCCTCTAGCCGCCCAATGGCCTATAAAAAGGCATGCTCCTCTTCAAGGGAATTTATACCATTCTAAATTGGAACAGGGTTGCACTTGTTTTGTTTCGTTCGATTTTAAAACCAAACAAAGTTTATTCTTTCTTCTTTATTTCTTATCTCAATTAATTAAAATGTAATTGTTTTTTTTTCTTGTGCCCACCATACAAGAAAAAAAAGCAATTGCAGGATAAAAATATCACATCCTCATTTTAGCGTCTTGGTAATCACATCCACCGGCCAGATAGTCGTAAACATCGCGAAACAAAGCAAAAAAACCAGGCAAGTGCGAGTTGGACTCGCGCATGAAGGGTTCCGTACCATTATCTATGAAAAAAGCAAAAAAATCACGTTTGTTGTATGGGAGCCCCCCTTAAAAAAAAAATTTAGTTTTTAGTATTTTTGTTATATTAGCGGCAACATAAATACATAATCTGTGAGAATTTCAACTCTTTAGCTATCACGGTTCTTGAGATACAGCCTGGTGACAGACAGACGGACAGACGGACGGACAGCGAAGTCTTAGGATGGAAACCACAGATGTATGAATATAAGGACATCGGACATGGCGGCCGATTTGTATAGAGTGAGCCTGTCGCAAGTACATTAACCCACACAACGCCCAAGTAATTGACAAGACAAAGCACGCACACATCTAAAACACACACACTTGTATATCTACACGCTTATTTGACAATAAACGCGCATCATATCAGGCATTTTGAAAAAAAAACGTAATATTCTCTGCGATCAGCACGCGTGCACAGTATGGCAGTGTATGCCCATTGAGCATACAGCTGCGACACGGACGCCGGCGGCTTGTCCTCGCTCTAGTATTCTATGCTCTGAGCTGGAAACAGTGCTCGACCGACGGTCAGCGCGTACCGTACGCGCTGACCGTCGGTCGTGATTAAGCGTTTAGTGCTTCACTGACGGCAAAGTGCTTCAGACGTGTACAGTTAAAAAGACAAATTAATCCATTTTTAAATTCAATAATATGTGCATATTAAAAAATATAAAAAAGACAACTAAAGAGAGGATATCATGTTCACCCAGTAGGTAATTGTAGATCGACTAATTGAAGTAGAGTTTTGTAAGCTGTTTTGAAAATTACGAGAAGACGAGACATTTTTTCTACTATTTCAGGATATCTAGTAAAAGTTTTGACGAGCTACTCGCTAAACTTCCAAAAATGGAGGACGAAGACGTACTTCAGTTTATTAAACGTTCGGTATCGATATTAATTTTTGTTTATGATAGTACGTACGCGCGTACGGTCGGTCGTTCGGTCAGCGCCGCACTGAACGCTTGCATATAAACACCGCGCGCGTCAGCCGACCGACGTACGTCGGACCGACGAGCTCGACTGATGGCCGCCGTACGACGTAGCTGTACGCGCGTAGCAGTCCGTCAGCGCTGCACTGTATGCCATCATACATTTTCATTGATATAGCTACGTCCAACCGACGTCAGCGCTGACCGTCGGTCGAGCACTGTTTCCACCCTTAGTAATAGGGTCCCGTTTTACTATTTGAGTACGGAACCCTAAAAACACGTCACCAAAATTTCTCAAAGGCTATTCTCATGCCTATTACCTATGTACCTAATCTTAATTTTCTTATTTTGTACTCCCCACTGAGTATTCTATTTAGGTACTCCACCATCTTTATCTTCAACCATACCCGTTAACATCTATTAACACCGCGCATTAACAACAAAACCGACATTAAATTACTGTTATCGCGCTACATGGCCCTTGTAGCGACATGGTAATGCGCGGATTGATAGGCCCGCGCCCAGCAGTAACCCTAATCAAATTAATGGCGACTGAACTCTGATTAACGCCCGCAAAGCAATACCACTCCATTTCCATAGCGCCGCGAACGACACCGGGCGCGTCTAATTTATCGCACCGCGGGCCCATTCGCCGCCACGCAGCGCTAGATACGATAACAAGCCACAAACCTTTTACAAAACGATACTTAATTAAGGTGGTTCGATTGCCATACAAAGCGTTATTTGACATTCGCAGGTTAACGGCGTGATATTTTAAGAAACTTATGTAACAAACTTTCATCAATTGGCTTCCCATTTGCGCCAAATTCCCCCTTTCCTAGAATAAACTTGTATAAACTAGATTAATTTGAGAAAAATAGTTTTCCCAAAATATCACGTGACAAACCAATTTCTCAAATTAATCTAGTTTATGTAAGTTTATTCTAGGAAAGGGGGAATTTGGCGCAAATGGGAAGCCAATTTATGAAAGTTTGTTACATAAGTTTCTTAAAATATCACGCCGTTAGCCTACGAATGTCAAATAACGTTTTGTATGGCAATCGAACCCCCTTAAGATAAATTATTACGGTTGACTAGCTCCGGAACACTTTTTGATTGGTGATTGACGTTGCGTTATCATAAGTAAAGCACGCGACGGTGGCTAATTCGGCGAAGTGCGAAGTTTGCCGGAGACGCCGAGCCGGTAACGAGTACGTGCTGTCCAAATGAACCCGCGGAGTGCGCGGTCATTAGCGAGTTGTAACGAACCCACTTGATTGATACGAGCCCCACGCAGCGCCCTCGGATACCTATCCAACAAACTTTCACTTTGCCAACTTTGTTTGACGTAATTAAAATCCATCTCCCCCGAACGGCACGCTGGCACATCCAAAGTGTAATTTTCCTTTCAAAGAGAACTTCCGTTTTAGCTCCACCCCGCCCTAATGAAAGATTACTTTTCTGCGCCTAAAAAGGCTTTTAAGCAACGCCAGCGAAATGACCGAAGTTTTATACTTTAATGACTTAGTGCAAAATTTGCCGATTCTCGGAGAAATTTTTAAACTTAGATTAAGATTTCGATGTTAGAAACTGCGAGATGTTTTCAAGAGATTCTCTTTGACTGTATACATTATAAGCAATCAAGTCTAATTGCTTTTTAATTACTTTTGATGAAAGAGAAATTTCTTATGAATAATATCGGAGACGAAGAGATTTTAATATATGTTTATCAATTCGAGCGAAGTAATAAACGCTGGAATTACGAGTGCGGCGGTACAAAGCGTCTGATATTTACAACGTAGGAAAACAAAGGCAATAAAAGCTTATCAAGTAAACAAGAAAAAGGAGTGTTCGGCGGGAGATATCGACGGTCGACGGCGGGCGCTCGACGGGCCGGCCACCGCGCCGGGGCGACACATCGCGACCGGCCACCGCGCGCACTTATTAATTGCTAGCTCCCTTCTCGTGTGTACTGCACGGAGGGCGCAAAAACGCGTCCTCCCGAGCCCTGTCAGCGAGGGAAAAAATCAGTGAGCGATCGTCCCCTCGCGGGCGAGTCCATCATATTGATTGAGGGAGGGGCTGCCATTGGTCAGCGTCCCCCGCTCGCGTTCATTTATTATAGACACTGCGATGCTGTACAATACCCTCATCTCTGAGTTTTCGCTGAATCATGCCAGTGCGTTGCAACCCAACAACACCAACTTTGTAACAGCGAACGTACATATATGTATATGCCACTTACATCGCTCAATTATAAATTGCAGACCTTCGAGCCTGTTGAGGTACCTACACATTAAATAGTGAAAATGTGAGTAGGCAATGTATGAAATCACGTTATTCATTAATGAATGTGTAAAGTAAACACACCCTTATGCCTCAAATCATTACTTCATCTTACGAACAAAAGAAAAGCGAACTAAGTAGGTACATTGAAAACATAAGAATCACCTATCTAAGAATAAGTAATAATCCACGTGGAGTGTAATGTAAGTTCGGGTAGAATTTCTGACCAATTGTTTCCTCTAACGCGACTGTTTGTCTAACCCGAAAGTGGGTAGACACATCTAATAGGACCTCCAAACCACACTCACAAGGGACTACCTACTCGTTATTTAGTTTTCGTTTATTCCGAAATTCACATGTAGCTAAGTACCTAACTAGTATTAAATCGTTTACGGGCTCATAAAACATTTTTGACGGATAGATACTTATTTAAGATAGAATAGAGCAATTCAAAAAAATGGCCCTTTAAAGAATAAATAAACCCATATTTTGCGCAACCCGCTGTGCGATTCAACTCTACACATTAATAATGACTTAACCCGCACTTTACTTTTCCGAGCAAATTGCCTCAAAAAGCAGTGTAATTGTATCAAAATCGATACAAATAAAGAACTCTACGTTATTTCCATGAGGGCAACATAAAAGGTTACACGAGCAACGCAAAGTTTGTTCCCAAAGGAATTAGAAGTCTTTAATATAAAAGAATTTTACATCAAGATAGACGTGAACTGAGCAGTAACGAGATAGATAAGATTTGTGGATCTGTGAGCTCAAAGGCGTCGGCAGAGAACGCGAAGCCAGCTTCGGCGGTCGAGCCGCGAGACTATTTCAACTCCGGCGGGAAAACAGTGAGTGGGCGAAGGAAAGTTTGATTCTCCTTAAAATATGTAGAGAAAGTGAAAAGTAAGAAAGGGGGAGGGTGGGGGCAGCGGTCAGTGGAGGGATGATGGATCACCGCCGCGCGCCAGGACCTCTAGTCTCCCTTTCCCCAATTATACCTACAAACATAACAACTCATTTTGAAACTGAAAGTGATAAGAGTATTAGGTACTAACTAGATCTACGTATGGCTACGGACTACATTTCTCACTGGTTCAAGTTTGAGGTATAGGTTTATAAACAAATGAAATGAAGCAGTCTTATTTTGCGTTCAATTAGCAGAGGCTGATGAATAGGGATGATGACTAAGATTGTTTTACGTTGCCATTCGAACCAGTTTTTGGAGAGGAGCAAATGTTTGTGCAACTACAATTAAAGAACATAAATACCCAAAAGTTTGGGACAAAGATTGACCTCGCTGGTGGCAGCCCAAACGCTTCATACTAATTGACAGTGCAGGTATGACGTCACAACTGTTATTTGTACTAATCGTTGTATGGAAAATTAAATTGCTCAAAAATACTGCGGTTAGGTACGGTCAACCAATTTGATTCCTAGGCCACCGTAGAACCCTGACATTTTAACTGCCTACATAGCAACGCAATAATCCTAGTAACCCGTATTAACATAGCATTTACAACGGCAAGGTTCTATGGTGGCCTTGGATTCAAATTGGTTGACTGTACATAGTTGTCGTACAATTTTGTTTCTATAAAAGCTTAAGGATTCTATACGTAGTTTTAACTCTTGGCCAAAAAAAAAACCTATTTTTTCTAAACTTTCAAGGCCATAATCTTTTTAAGATTTTAAATATATTTTATAATTTAACAATAATTCGATGGTTTACTATCCATTTAGCAACACTACGTTATCAATTTTAACATGAGGCATTATACCTATTCCCCAATGTGCTTTTGACGCATTGTTATAATATAAATTGCAATTAAAAATAAAATAATAGGTTGAAAGGCAAATTACATTGTCAGCAAAAAATACAGTAATACTGTAGGTAAATACACGTAGTGGGCAAAATTAGCTGACACATCGTAACGACCCTAGAAATTAGAGTCGTGTCACTTATGCACGCTTTGTTGCGGCAGATATTAAATATATTACCTAAATACGGTAACTGTAGGTATATCTACAGCATCGTATTTAAAGACACTTGGATTACTAATTCGTATTCGGAATGCGAAAATACTTATCTTCCTTTCGGCAACAACCAGCTTTTTTTTCCTTTAGTGTCAGGGTCCACGATTCACAGCCGTACCTACCTACATTGATACCGGCCTAATGACAGTCTTGTAAATCCGAATCTTGGTTTTTTATTAAGATAGACACTTTGATCGATACTTTGATATTGGGCGTTTTAATTTGTGATTAGAACTTAGATAAGTTCATCATTTGTTTTCACCTTCAATAAAGTTCAAGTTCAAACTAAAGCTGGGTTTTCACCTTCACTTTCTTGGCGCCAAATGGATGGACGTAATATTTTGGCTACATTCATACCACATATAACTGTCACTTGCTCGTAGTCATGTGTGTTCGGCATTCACTAACGCGTAATTTGTCTCGGTGACAAATGGGTGCGACCAATTGGATGGATGTTGATGTTAAGGTTGGTGTTCCAAAGTTGAATTTTGACATTCGCGGCCGTTTCATTCGGATAGCGCGTTGGCGAATCGAGCTCATCAACTATCTTTATAAACGCTCCAGTTTTGATTTTCATGGGCCGATTTTGGCGTCACGCTGCCCCATTCGGCTTGTTGGAGCGGTCATAAGTGGCCAGCTTTAAAGCTTAATACTATGGTTGTAAGCCTTAATAACCACATTTCAAACTCCAGCAATTCAGATTAAATGTAGTTAAACTCTCTCCTCTAATCAGAAATAAAAATTCAACGAAAACGAGATCGCCAAGTTTTCTCCAGTCGCTTACGGCTCATTGACGTATGCTTTTATACTTACCCAATAACTAAAATATACTTTTCCCCCGATACAATCTCGCATAACGTAGGTACTCATATGATTTCACGCTCATAAATCACCATCAAAATATTCTTAGGTAGTTGTTTACGAAGGCAAGTCTATTATTATGTTCAGTTTCGTCCGTATATCAAGACAAGTGTAAAGTTGTGTGTCATATGTGATGTGGGGAGCGTGGCGTGGGCGCCCCGCGCCTCCGCGCCCCGTTGCTGGGCAACCGTTTGTTTTCGCGGCTGGGGCGGGATAGAAGGGGTAGGTAAGGCTCCATGATTGATCAGCCTATCCCGCACCCGGCTGCCTACCGCGCGCCGCGCTACTGTCCTCTTATACGTATTGCGAAACAAACGTTGCGACGTTAATCCCTTTAATCTGTTTAAAAGCTTGGGTTTTATTAATGACATTGTTCCGGTAATAGGTGCGCCTAATAACGGGAGTGATTAGGAAGGATTCCCGGGCGTAATTAATGAGAAGCCATCGCTAATTAAGTTGTGGTCACTAGTCAAATATTGGCATAAATTAAAGCCAATAAATAATTGGTGCGATTAACATATTCCTCTATTTGTAGGTAAATAAATATTTATTTAAGTCAAAATATTATCTCAACATCATCAATAGTTTTAAAGTGTTAGGTATGGAACTATTAAATAGTCATAATTATTGGGTTCCTTAAATATACTTTTCATGGTTTCACCGTCACTCTTGACTTTGCTTTTACTAGCATGATTTTAGCCATTTTACCAGCTAAGAAATTTGTACAAAGCATCACGGCTCTATATTGCACCAACATAAACGGCACAAATGGACTGTTCCCAGTATTTTATGTGCCAATTACTTCGGGTAAATTTGACTACGGTTTTTGCTTGGCGAAATAATTGGTTCGGCCACAACGACCATTGTTATTTCCTCGTGGTCACGGCGTGGTCTAGTTTTAAACTGTTAAAAGATGATTTATTTTTATAAACCCTCTATGTTCAAAAAGGGCGACATGGCCTTATTTTTGAAAGTTTATTCTGTAATACATTTGTTTTGCTCATGTTTTGCGATAAAATATTGAGTAGATATTTTTTTGTAATAAAAGAGGTTGTTCAAAGGCGTGTCCAATAAAAAGTCAAGTAAAGATAAACAGAACTTTTTCAGATCAATCTGAATTTTGAGTAGGTAAGGTAAACGTCAGAGTGCTCGACGCTGTACTAGTATATGGCATGGGCACTTTATATCAAAGCAATATGGGTTAAATTTGAACTAAGGAGATTTGTCTTCATTCGAATTTAAGCCATGTCACTTTGACATAGAGTGCCCATGACCAGTGAACGAACACTTAAGGATATTTTTGACTTCAAAAATTGTTTTATGTATGATAGCTATACTTAATATCAGCCATGACTGTTTGTACATCTCAAACAAGTATTCTAGTTTGCTTAAATTAGGTAATTTGCTTTTGCAATAAGTTTCCATAATTTTAAGTTATATGACCTTTTAGGTAGAAAAATGGTAGATCACCAGTGAATGAAGCCGGTTTTCTAGTAAATGAACAACTAAACACTAGTGAATGAACTACTGTTATAATTATGGTTTATTGGTTTAAATTGCTGTTTAGCGACTTTTTTCAGGAGTATCTCGATATTATACCAACACACGGGATAGTAGTTAATTGTTTACTTTTTCTAAAACAATTAAAAAACTGTAACAAATGTTCGTTCATTAACTGGTTTCAAAAACCAATAAATGAACTAGGTAATTATCGGTCGATGTTCATTAACTGGAAATCTATACACCAGTGAATGAACTACCTACCTTTATGTTCGAAAATGAGGTTTGTGTTGAAACACTGGACCAACGATGGACAAACCATTGGTGGTAATGTTACGAAAAACTAAATCTTATTACAATCACTAGAACATAAGATTTTGCGAAAACATTAAAACAGGCGTTGCCAGTGAATGTACACTCCAGTTTATTCACTGGATTTAGGCGGTTTTTAATTCTAGTTATAGAACACCTTCTAAAAACGAGGATCTAAACTTTAAAAAACTTTTTCTACTCGTCGACTTTAATCTTTGAATTAAGATTTCGTACACGAAACTAAGATCACATACTTTTTAAACCTGGAGCTCTACCAGCTGGTGACGGAGCTCGTATGGTTTCATAAGATAACCGCCAGCAGTCATCTTATGAATCCAGGAGCTGTATAAGATAACTGTGAAGACATCAACGCGCAAAATTACTAAGCTGCTGCGCTTCATTTCAGCAGGGCGATTTTCAATAGATACCAAGTTTGTTTAATAAATTATTATTTCCGATGACTCGTAGAAAAATTATTGTATACAATAGTTATATAATTAGCTTTTTAAGTCTCGTACCTTAATTAGGCCACTCAGCAAGCTTCGTGGCCTAAACGTGGTACTCGACTTAAAAAGCATCCATTATATAACGATTGCATAAACTACTACATAAATTTCGCTCTTATGATTTCCAAAAACCACACACTATAAGTTTCAAGTTTATAAAACTAGTACAATGGCACATCAAATAAAAGGTGACAATCTTGTCCCCTTATTACCGGCTCATACAAAAAATCGACGCCCATAGCCCGTCAACTTTAAGCTTCGCTCATTTAGTAACTGGTGCGACTGAGTTGATATAAATGTCACAAAACCCTCACAGTGAATGCTTCTAATCGAGAAAAAAATACCCGGTATGCTAGAAATATACAGAAATCTTAATTTAAGCAAATAAGCAGGTTTTCGTTCTTTCACTGGATCCGTTCATTCACTGGTGCACTCACCCTATACTACCCTATACTAGTACAGCGTCGAGCATTCGGACGTTTACCTTAAACCACTAAAAGTGTAGGTAGCGCAAAGTAGTAAGGTAAGTAGTGCAGGTAATTTTTTGAACTTTTTTGTAGCTACCGATGATATACTATTTTTACTTAAGCCCGATTAGCGATACAGAAATATATAAAACAATACGAAAGCTTAAAAATAAGAAAAGTTCTGGTCACGATGAACTACCTCCGACTCTTATAAAGCAATGCTCCAAAGAATTAACAATCCCCCTTACATTCATCGCAAATCAATCAATTTGTGAAGGTGAAATGCCAGACCTTCTTAAATTATCGGTAATTAAACCAATTTTTAAAAAAGGGGATCCCAGTAACCCAGCACAATACCGCCCGATAGCTCTATTGCCCACATTTGCAAAAATATTAGAGACAATAATGACTAGCCGGCTATACACATTTTGCGAGAAATTTAACATTTTATGTGAGAATCAATATGGATTTCGTAAAAATAGATTAACGATACTAGCTCTCTATAAATATGCTCAAGAAATATATAACATCATTAATGATAAAAACTATGCCATCGGCGTATTACTAGACATGAGCAAAGCCTACGACACAGTATCCTATAACATTTTATTAGACAAGCTTTACAACATTGGCGTGAGGGGTATTGCTCATAGATGGTTCCAATCGTATCTATCAAATCGAAAACAGTTTGTCCAAGTAGAATATCATAATTCTCAAACTAAGGTAATAGAAAACGTAAAATCAGAAAGTAGGATACTATCAGGATCAATACCACAAGGAAGTAATCTCGGTTGCCTCTTATTTTTAATTTATATAAATCAGATTCCCAAAATATTAGACCACACTTGTGTCCTTTTCGCAGACGATATTTCAATAGTCTTTCCTTATTCTACTCGTATTAATAACCTAAATTCCCTTTTACACAATATTCTATCCAAAGTTGTCGATTGGCTACATCTTCACAACCTTGAATTGAATTTAGATAAGACAAAAATTATGCAGTATAAACCACACCAAAAAAACAACTTAAACACAAATTTTACCTACATTAATCAAACATTAGAATGCATCGACTCAACGAATCTTCTTGGACTCCAAATTGACACAAACATGAACTGGAAATCCCACATCCAAAAAATTGCTTCAAAACTATCAAGCTTTACCTATGCCCTAATGGAAATTAAAAAACATACCAATCTCAATACAGCACTAAGTGCCTATCACGCATTTGCCCATTCCCGGCTACGGTATGGAATTATCATGTGGGGCAACAGTACAAATGTGAACGATCTCTTTGTGTTGCAAAAGAAATGTATAAGGATCTTAGTCAATATATACCAAACAGATAGTTGCAGACCACATTTGCCTAAACTCAATATCATGACCTTGACCTCTTTATACATACTAGAGCTATGTAAGTTTTTAAGAAAGCATAACACATTATTTCTAGACCAACAGAGACCGACTACCTCAAACCTACGTCCCAGAGATAAGATTCCAATTCCAGCATCTAAATTAAAAATGCACGCCTCTAGTCCCCACGTAATGTGTATCAAGGTGTACAATAAACTTCCAAAGATTATAAGGGACGAGGAGAACAATAAATTATTTAATAAAAAAGTCACCAAATTTCTAATTAAAAACTGTTTTTACTCACTGCAAGAATTTTTTGAAAGTTAATTACTGATATAATAGTATAGGTAATTAATAAATATTTGTAATACTTAGCATAAGATTATCTTTGCATGCTCACCGTTTTGTATAAGTTTAACAATTAAGAGATAAGCACCTTAAGCTGTTGCAAATTAATACATTTTAGTTTTAGTTATTTAATATTGTAGTGCCCTACAGGGTTTCATAGCTGAACATATATAATGTACCATCTTGTATTTACCTATGAAAGCAATAAAGATACTGATTACTGATTACTCGTTTAAAGCCGTAGGTCTTCTCTCCCTCTCACTGGGCATGTGGGCATAAGCGTGAGCAAGATGGAAGTGCGTGTTCGAAAGCGCTGATATCATGTTTTTCCGGAATATTTCAGAAAACGAGGTAATTTCTTAAGAAATTTGAGTACGTAAGAAAATAAAGTTATTGTTCATTACTTTATGAAGAAGATTATAAAATTTCATCTTTTTCTGATAAAAAATGGAGCAGTAAAATGGTTACAAGTGAAATAATAGGGTTCACTTTAGATTTTTTTTCTCCACTTTCTTTTGTTAAAATGGGTTTCTACGAAAACTTTATTACTTCTCTTATCTTGCAGATTATGATATATATTTTCCGACCCAAATATTGTTACGTTATAATGTATAAAATGTTTATTAAACAACTCATTTACACGATTTCAAAGGCCTTTTTCATTGCAATATTAATAACTCTCATAAAATACTAGCTGCCGTTTTTTAAGAGACTGTTGTTTTTCATACCCGTCATTTGCTAAAAATGCTTCTTTGTCATAATTTACTATTTTTGCTGACACAAAAGATTAAGAAAAAATTGGTCCCTTTGGCATTATGGGCAAATTTGCGAGCGTGTCCGTTTAGAAAAGTGTAGCAATAACGTTGATACCGCGCGCGTTTACAACCGGCCAGCATTGTGCCTTCTATTCTATTTTTTAACAGCTGTAGAATTTAGAACAATATGCAAATTCCTAGAAGCAAAGTAATGCGCAGTTTGCATAACCGTTTTGCAATACTTTCCTTTGTCTCGCTCACAAAAATTATGAATGTTTCCCAACTTAGGTAATAAATTATTCAATAGGACGAAACAAAACGAATATTCAATTATAAATAGCAGGAAAACTCGACGTTATAAAATTTAAAGCAGTGGTTAGAAAGAATAAAACAACGTGTAATTAACTCTATAAGTCAAATTAGAAAAAAAGAACCGAAATTAATTTACATTACTCGTCCGACCCGTTTTTAATGGACGTAAAAGAAGGGAATCCTAACAAGCTATAATTACTAACCGACTAATTGCAGTAGTTGACATCCTTTCACCGAAACCTTAGTTTTTAAAATTATAATGATAGTGTTTTTTTTTTAAGTTTAGAAAATATAATAGTGCTATATACGTATTATTATGATATTATATATTGTATTATACATATATGTGTTGGTATGGTAATACAATATTTAAGGGGGCGCATCGGAAATTATCGCGTGCTTTGAAACGCCGTTCTGTCTGACTAAGATCTGACTAGGTTAAGAAACTATAAGGTCTGATTTTAAGATATATGATTCTTGACTGTATATATGATTGTTTATCTGATTTAATCGATACATGATTGCCTCAAATTTGCTCTATAGAAAAAATAATCTAAAGTTGGCTCTTTATTTTCCTTTTTTTACTCAGCCTACTCAAACAATACATTATTTTACGACACAATCAAGTTAATACTATAGTATTTAATCTCATCTAAAATCTCACTTCATGAAATATGAATAAAACTTCACTAATTTAGGTATTTATCGAAATTTGTTCAAAAAAGCCATTCCCGAAGAGTGTTGCATCTCCTTTTTTCGTGCGGGGCAGGCGTTAGGGTGGATCGTTTTTTTTTTAGTTTTGTTTTTGGCAGTTGTTAGAAATTGGTAGTCACAAAAACAAAACTATATAATTAAAATAGTTGAAATATTTCAGGAAGTCCTGCCCCAACACACTGAAAAGTGTTAAAATAATCATTTAGGGCTGATTACTTAATTGTATGTTTAAAATAGTAAAACACTGTATTTTACTCAAACTATGTGTAATTTCATTTTACTTACAAACCAGAATAATACTAATTAACAAACATAATATTTAAAGTATAGCCGTAGCTGTTTAGATATCATACAGAAATTAAAGCTAAAAATGCGGCAATCACTGAGTTTTATAATCTTTTTTTGAGTTAAATACAGGCATTATTTTGCGTATATCTTTTAATAGGACCACAAACAGCACCTTAGGTGTGACAAGGGTATAATTTCAGTAGCGGTAATATCGAAGAATACATTTTGTCCGGATTTTCTACACACTCGTTAATTACATCTGTGCTTAGAATATTCAGCAAGTGGCTCAGTAATTGTCACATTGTCTCTAGTTATCATGTTAATGCAATGTTTAGAGTTAATGTTGAATTCAGGCAATTTAAATCGAACGGCCATCGGTACCGGAAGGCGCGGCGTGGGTAGGCCCCCCACATGGTGGACTGATGACCCTGGTAAAGGTTGCGGGAGTCCGCTGGATGTGGGTGGCGCAGGACCGATCGTTTTGGCACTCTTTGGGGGAGGACTATGTCCAGCGGTGGACGTCTTTCGGCTCATATGATGATGAAATCCCTTGACTGAAGTATTTTTTCCAGAGCCACGATTTATTTTTCCTTTCGGTCGTCATTTAACATTGCCAGTAGTATGTTCTCAACATGGCCAAAGAAACAATTTCTATGTAAATATTACAGGATCTATGACTGCTTTTAACTGTTGTGGCATATATCTTGTAAGTAAGATAGTTTTATGTAAGTGCCTTGCACCATAAGAGCAACTTGACTTACTTAATTGAAAACCATATCGGTGCATACACTTGTAAAATAAAATTAACTAAATGTAGCAAATTCACTGATACTCCAGGCAAAATACGGTTTTGAAAAACATTATTTTTATAATAGTGTTTTTTTTCTTTCCATCATTTTAAAACATTATTCTAAGATGCTTTATTCAAGAATCCAACAAACTTTCCATCCGGAAATATTTATATAGATTTATTTAAAACATTAACTGTTTTTTTTTTTAATTTGTTATCTTGAATGTTATAAAGCAAATGTAAATGAACCAAAATAAAGATAAAACCATTTATTCATATTTTTTCTGACTTTTCTGAAGGTACTTGAGTTATCCTTTTTTGATGTCTGAAATTTTGTTGAATTTTGTCGCTAGGTAACTATTTAATTGATAATGTATCCATTACAAAGAAAAAATCAGCTATTATAAATTATTCCCAAATTTGACATTTTTTCCATACAAGTTGTCAGTTCATTGCCTGGACTATGATGGAGAAATCGTTGAAGCGTGTCTCTGTCAAGAGGGCGTGGTTTTCGCGAATCGACTCAAATCAAGGCATCCCCTTAATACAACTTGCTCATCATTGAACTAGTAGGTAGGTATTTGTGCATAGGTAAGCATATTATTTAAGTATGTAGTCGACGGAACTAAAACTGTAGTTTTGAGAAGATAAGAGCACTACCAGTAAAAATACAATTAAAATCAATGACAAAAAAATGCAACATAGAATATTATTATATTATTAATAATAATAATTTACATAATCATTTATTATGTAAGTAGCTGATCCGGCGATTAAACATATTATCAAGAAAAAAAAAACATCAACTTTGCACCAAGATTTATTTTGATTTAGTTTCAGACAACTGTAAATTACTTAAGAGAAATTCGCGAATCTTACACGTTTTGATTTCCAGAATCTTATAAAAATAAATCTGGAATAGTGTTCTGGCTACATCTTGGGTCGTGGGACAACAATGTCTTCCTAGACATACTCAATAATATTTTTCGCTAAGTTCTACGTAGGAGGTTCAACAATCGGATAATAATCTTTAAAATGTGGTTTGATGGTGATATTCCAAAGTAACTAGTAAGTACAACTTAAATAAAAATACATGAAACTTAATCGACCACATACAAGCTTTTCTTATTTCTTTCAGCTTTTGAGCTTTCAGCACAATTCAATTCCAAAATATTGGTTAAATGACGAAGTATTTGTTTCCGAGTCATGGCAATTTTCTATGTATTTAAGTATTTATATCTAATAAATATATCGTCGTCTGTACCTACCCCTGCACAAGCCTTACGCCTTGGCCACGACTTTGGTCTTCTTTAGGCGACCTGCGACCAGCGTTTTATCGGTTCATTGCGCGTGATCCCAACTAACCACAGTGCGTTGCGCGTCTCGACCGCGCAATGAACAGATAAAACGCTGGTCGCAGGTCGCCTATGACCAAAGTCACCCAAGGCGTTATTGAGCTTACTATTGTTTATTATGGGACTAGTTCGATTTGTCGATCTTATCTTTCAGTTGTCCCCTATATTATTATTTAAGTATAACTACCTATTATGTATTAAATTCCGCGAAAAGCATACGCCGATGTTTTTGAAAAATTTTATCCACATTGCAGCAATATTTTTAAAATATAAATTGATCATCATCATCATATCAGCCGAAAGACGTCCACTGCTGGACATAGGCCTCCCCCAAAGAGTTCCAAAGTGACCGGTCCTGCGCCACCCGCATCCAGCGGACTCCCGCGACCTTTACCAGGTCATCAGTCCACCTTGTACATTAACATAAATTACCAATAACAAAAATTCAGTCAAAAAACGAATTATGAAAAATAAATAAAACCTAAACGGAGTCACTTACTTAACAAAAATTTAATAAGCCCGACATATTTCTATGCATACCTCCGCCTGGAATGCGGGCGGGCGGCGGCCTTCCTAAATTACTCCTATTATTTTATAATCCCTCCTTGTTACGTTTTGAATATTAATGACATTCCTCAGCTTTTCCCTCCGATCCGTCCTATAAAGAAATTTTCCTTCGGCGGTTGACACATACTTCCTGAATAAAAATATAGATTACCTGATAAATATACGTCATGTGCCATGAATTCAAAAATAATTTACTTAGGAGTGATACGATGTCAGTGTCACCCACGTTGCGCCACTTGAGCAGGTATAACGTTAAAGTCATGTTAGCAATATTAATAATCTTGCTACTGAGTTATCAAACAACAATAAAAACCATGGGCAACTTCGTATGGAAAGTGGACCAAAAACCAACAGAGATAAGAGTTATGTCATTAAATAGGTGTTTACATCTACATAAAACCGGTCAAGTGCGAGTCTATCTCGCGCACCGAGGGTTCCGTACAAACTTTCACCACGCTTTATTAAGAAAAAAATCTATGTTGGTTTTTCAGAGATAATTATTTTTCAGATAATCCAATTGCGATAATTCTTTTTTTATTTGCTAGAAGGTACTTTCAGATTACTTCCATACAAACTAGAAGGAAAAAAAAAATTCAACACAAATGTATTAAATTACAAACTCATAGCATAGTACATTTCGATGCTAGTGCGGAAAGTATTACGCTACGAGTAGGTACCGAGATATCGGACGAAACGAGTGAAGAATGACATTTCCGCACGTGTATCGAACGACGTTTTTTAATACAGTTGCGAAAAAATAAGAAAAACAACGAGTAACGAAGAACTTTATAAAAAAAAATCAATTCATTATTTTTCAACTGTATTACAATGATGTTACAGAATTAATACTCGTAATATAAAAGTTTCGAATTCCTTACTTGTTGTTTTTCTTATTTTTTCGCAACTGTATTAAAAAATGTCGTTCGATAGACGTGGAAAAGTGAAAAGCACTAGTTCCAAACCAACTTTCCGCACGCTAAGCAGCTACGTAAAGTAGCACTTTTAGAGCAACTGTATTAAAAAATATTAAATAATTTTTGAAGAATAAACAAAATACACTAGATAGAGGTCTCGTTATACTTTTCCGGTAATATTTACGTTAATATGAATAATGTATATTATTTTAAAATTTTTCGCTCGGTAAACTTTGGAGATAAATGGGAATGGTAATTTTTTTCTACATTTTCATTTGTAAATCAAAATTTTAACACTATAGAACAAAAATTAAAACTGTTTTAGAATGTGCAATTCAAACCCTTTCATATAATATCCCACTTGGTCTACTAACTACATTTTTACACTCCTCTTATCCGTCCTTTTTTGTAGAAGTGAAAAATATATCTTTAAATTTTTCATTTTTCATACACGTGGATTAGCTTTTTTTACAACTATTTCAAATTGATAGCATTAGTAGTTCCTAAGATATTTAACTTTGTGACAGACAGACAGACGGACGGAGTCACACCATAAGGGTTCCGTTTTTACCTTAATGGTCCGGAACCCTAATAAAACGGGTTGATCTTGGAAAATACACATAATGAATTATTAGAGTACATACTGAAGTGTGTGAAATAAAATCATTTTTGTAGTTATCATTGGATGTATTATTAATATTATTATTTACAGCAAGTTGTTATCTCATTACGTAGGTAATTTTTTTTGTAATTATTTTAACTTTTTTGTTTTTGTTTAAAACAGAATAACAATAATTAAGTCGCTTTGATGACCTGCGGGATGAATAAATAAAGAAGTAGGTGTATTCTCCAAATGAAATCCGTTCTCTAAGACACAAAATTGATGCCTTATAGCTTCGACGAAACTTTGAACTAACTGTTTTAACGAAACTCTAAGGCGGTTCCTGTGTGATACGAGGGTCAAACTGAAAGTTCTTAGAAAATCAAAAACTGAGCAATCAAGCAACTTATTACTTTTATTATATCTTTTCAAAATAGCCTCCCTTCACATCAATACATCGCTGCATTCGATAGAACCACTGAGAAAAGCACTTTGCCCACTCGTCCTTAGGGGTCTCTTCGACGGCCTTTTGAAACGCAGCCACTGCTTCGTCGGCGTCCATAAAACGTTTTCCTCGAAGTTTTTCTTTAATTTTTGGGAATAAATAAAAATCACAAGGTGCAAGGTCGGGGCTATAAGGTGGGTGACCCAGTAATTCCACGTTTGCCGTCGCCAAATAGTCGATCGTTTGCTTGGCGGTGTGCGATGAGGCGTTGTCGTGGTGAAGCAGGATCCTACTGCGAGGCCGTTTTTCTCGAACTTTTTCCAAGACAAGTGGTAAACAATTGTTAGTGTACCACTTCGCAGTAACTGTTTTTTGATCCTCTAAAATAATTGTTGCGTAATGACCAGTCCTTCCGAAGAACGAGGCCACCATCTTTTTTCCCACACTTCGACCTCTCTTCACTTTAGTAGGCAACTCCTCGGAAGGAAACACCCACTCAGCAGACTGTCTTTTAGTTTCAGGATCATAACAGTAAATCCAGCTTTCGTCACCCGTAACTACGTCGAACACAGCATTTGAGTCACCTCCGTTGAATCTTTGACCCATTTCACGGCACCAATCAACACGACGGACTTTTTGGGCTTCTGTCAAATTATGAGGTATCCACCGGGCACAAAGCTTCCTCACCGCTAAATGTTCATGGAGGATTTTGTGGACTTGACTCATACCAATGGCTAAGCTTGTACGAATCTGCTGATAGGTTACTCTTTTGTCAGTCTCTATCATACGCCGCACAACACTGATGTTATCTTCAGTAGTCGCCGTAGAAGGCCGGCCCTCACGCAGATCATCAGTGAGATCAGTGCGGCCACGTTTAAATTCATTAAACCAGTTGTAAATAGTAGCACGAGATGGGGCTTCATCGTGAAAGGCCAATCGAAGTCTATCATAACTTTCTTGTTGACTTAAATTACATCGAAAGTCGTAAAAAATCATTGCTCGAAAATTTTCTCGCGTTAAATTCATGCTCACGTAGTACACACAATTTTCAATTTGCCGCCAAATCGTAAAACAAATGACAATCGAGTGGAATTCGTACACAAAAATATTAAGAAAGAGTTCCATTTTCAAATTTTGAACTTATTTTTTTATTATATTTATTACAAGTGGCCAGTTCTAAAGACTTTCAGTGTCGCCCTCGTATCTACCAAGTATAATGGATACCTAGTTACCTTATTACGGTGTTCGTGAGAGCAAATATGACACCATGGTACGGTCGCCATCACATACATCGGAGCAAACAAGCACGTCACAAACATCGAAACACACCTCTATTTTCAAGGCATTAGGGTGCATGTGCCGATATTTTTGAACACCTATAGTGTACCCGATGTATGTGATGGTGACTGTACGTACACGACACGATAGCTATCTACAGCAGCGAGGCCCAGCTACCATAAAATTATGCTAACCAAGTTATAAACGAACACTCACAATTGTAACTTCCAGAAAAATGTTTAATTAAAACATTTACCTACCGCGGCACAGCGGAAAAGAAAAAAAAAAAAAACACTGCCCCTAACGGCCGCAATAAGGTGGATTCGGTTTTTTGTAGTAAAAAAAGTGTACACGCGCCTTAAGATCCGATTAAAGAAGGGGTGAAGTCGCGTGCCTCGAGAAAAACTAGAAAAAAAGGCTAAAAAAAGGCTATCGTATAACGCCATCCCGCCGGCTGATAGAGCTATTTGAGTGCTCAACCCGATTGTTTCTATCGATTAATTGGCTCGCACGGTAATCGATAAACTTTTACATCTGCCCTTTAAAGTCTTTTTTTAAGTATCAGAATTAATTTGATTAAAAAATAGCCTCGAGCTTGTTAAGTTTATTGAGGTAAATTATTATTGTTAACATTTCTATTAATGTACAGATTGGAACAATTTTGACGCATGACATGTTACTAAACTTAATATATGTAGGTATATACATTCAGAGCAACAGCTTATTTGGGAGTTGCTGTGTTGTGATTATATCAATGCATCAGTGAAATTTGATTTCCAAATCTCAATTTAATGATCTAATTAAAAACTTTTCAGGATATTCAGTTAAGTTCGTCGTCAGAGTAAATTCTAGCAGTCACAACGACGATATACGATTATTACGATTGAAAATCTTTTTTTTTTCTTAACGATATATTAATGAGTTTTAAAATATTTTAAGGTAAACGTCCGAGTGCTCAACATATGGCATATTATGGGCACTTAAATTCGAATGAAGAAAAATCCTCTTAGTTCGAATTTAACCCATATTGCTTTGACATAAACTGCCCATGCCATATTATACTTAGTATTATACTTAGCTATAAGGTAAACGTCTACTCGTAGTACAGCGTCAAACACTCGGACGTTTACCTTATAGCGAGAAGACAATATGATGGAGAAAGCACTATGATAGATTAGATAAAAATAGTATATTCAAATATGACAGAATAAAAAACACGATATTATCAATCGTACCTATACCCAGTAATCCTTTTGAACAACAGGTGATGTTCAAAAAACGAACCGCACCGTGTCCACGGAAAGTTGTTTACCTCAACTGTCACATTTATCTGATATTTTTTCCATCGCCAAAAAACCCACCCTTTGATATTCATAAAAGTTATTAATATCTATTCTCGTATAATCCTTTTTTTAGTTGCATACTGGGCAAAAAAGGGTTGGTTAAAGAAATAGCTGTGTAAAAAGTGAAACTTAGCCCTACCTGCGCGGCATGTGTGTCGGTGCATCGCACATCGTTGTGCTCAATTACTGTCGCGTCCGGCGCACAAGTGCAACGCATAAAAAACCTACAATGGAAGGGTTGGGGAAGAGTTGTAAAGGCATAATGGCCGTGTAACTATCGTGTAATAGCGCATTACAGGTAAAAGGGTTCGCTGTTGCTGTGCCTAATTTATTTAACTTGACTTTTATAGCAAACCAATTAGGTATCTTGATATGTCAATCATACTATGCTAAAATATTGATTGATACCTATTATATGTTGTGTTTATTTACTTTATGGATGTGAAAGCTGGAACATCACAACACAAGACCGACGTCGACTGGAAGCCTTTGAAATGTGGTGTTGGCGCAGGATGCTTAAGATCAGCTGGACAGAAAGGCGTACCAATGAAGAAGTGTTGGAAAAGGCAAATGAAAGAAGACAGATAATATCCGCTATAGAGAAACGCAGAGCTAAATGCATCGGCCACATACTGAGAGGCAAAATAGAGGGATCGAGAGGGAGAGGAAGGCCCAGAATACCATACATGGCACAAATGAAGGAATGGTGCTGTAGCCACACATACCAAGAAGTAAAGACGAGAGCCCAAGATAGACTCGAATGGAGAATGCTGCAACGACAGAGGACCAGGCCCTCTTAATATTGATTGATTGACTTATTATATAAGTAGTATAAGTTGCACAACTAAATACGCCGTACGTTGTTTTACCCTGCTTGTAAGCATAGAGTTAATATTATTGTTTACTATAGGCCTGCAATTAGTGGCATACCGGCCATACCGACATGCATATATGGGCATTTCAAAGTTTCAAACATCCAGTGAGGTGGAACTAGCTGTTTAGTGCGACCAGCGAAACAGCAGGTTATATACTTATAATACCTTTTAGGTGTTTAATGGATATATTATATTGTTTAATTGTCAACGTTGAATTGATTGGGTACTTATAGGTATTGTACACATTGCCACTAAAATGTGTTTTACCAAAAGTTCAATACTTATCGGCGTAGATGTACGTAACGTGGATAAAAGTCCGAAATAAAGATTTTGAATTTGAATATTATGTGTATACCTAACATTATAGTCGCAAAGTAACTTTTTTACGAAATATTTCAAATTTATAACAATTATAACATAACCTAGTTACTTTACTTCCTCCACTCATACTTTATGCTCTAAGCTGTATGTTTTATTATTTGTGGTTGTCTAAAGAACACATCATTCACGTCCCGCTTTCAAGGAATCAGAAAATAAATCGTCACCGGTCATAAATAAAAGTAAAAAAAGCCGTGTACCTATTAACAGTCGATAGAATGCACCCTTTTATTGTGGCTGATGATACCGATAAAAGCATGAACGATGCTGTCCGCGAAACTAATTTATAAATGATTGAGATTTCATTTTTTGCACTTTCGATAAAAATGTTCGAGTACAAAAACCGGTTAAATTTTTTGTGCAGTGTATTTTTTTGTTAACGGATTACGCTTTGAAATGGACAGACGGATGGAAACTGGAAGAGAGGAAGTGATGTAATATTAAATAATAATTGAAATAAGTGCAACTCAAATTAATTCTTAAATAATTACACCAAATAGCATTGAGGTTCGATGTGACCGCACTGAAATAAGGACTAGACCTGAAATGAGACCTCAACATTAGTAGATGATCATTTTGGAATAAACTCTTTACTTGTTTAAACGAATTTATGCCGAACTAAGCTGTTTTTATTATTATCTATTACAGATAAATAAATATAACTTTAAACACTTACTATACGAGGTTAATGTTCTTGAATCAAGAAATAAATTAGGAACATGTTAAATTATCTCGAATGAAGCGAAATTATCTTGAGCCAAAAAAGTTTTCTATTGTTTCGAAATTATCATTTATCTATCTGTTTCTATTTATCTATTAATAAGTACGTAGGTATATCATCGTCTAGTACCCATAGTACAAGCTTTGCTTAATTTGGGACTTAGGTCGACTTGTGAAAGATTGTCCCCCAATATTTATTTATTTAGGTATTTGTTTATCTGTCTAAATATCTGTTTAATTATAAGATGTCGGCGTTCTTCGTAATTATTTTCTTGATTCGAGTATTTTTGTGTAAATTGATCTATAGTGGCATATCTTTATTAACTAAACTACGATAAGTGTAACACGGCCGATTTTAATAAAAACGTCGATATTTGACTACCTATGTAGCAAATCCTAATCATACGAGTCATAAAGAAAAGGGGCAACTAAACCCCGTTGTTCTTTAAAATGGGAAATCGGGTGTAATCATTCGATGCAATTAGATCCTCTTATTATTTCGAACTAAAAAACTGTTCAGTAATATAAAAGATATAATACGCAACTGTCGATGGCACAAAAGGATTTTTTTCAATAATAACGGCAATCGATCGACGCGAAGTAGTGATTACTAGTTTCAAAAGCACCCCTTTCTGACCCACTTTTTACCAGTTTCACCATTTTTCCCCGTTTACCTCTTCAAAAAGCTCCCTTTGAAAGGCCGGGCGTGAACGAGTTGATGATATTACATTTTTTGTCAAGAAAATAAAATTCACGAACAATCTGCTGTATTAACAACAAAAACACCGTCGTTGTGCGCATTGTGTTAGTTTTTTGCGAATTCGCGTGCGCAAGCGCGTCGGCGGGCCGCGGAACCCTTGCCGGCGGAACCCTTCTGGCGGATCGCGAACCCTTCCTGGCTATGTGCGGCCGAGGGTCCACCACCGCCCTTCGAGCCTGCGACGATATGTGGCTCGATACCTTGTCGCTCCGTAAAGTAATAACTCACAACTCTCCCCTGTCTCGTATGCCCTTTCAACCCGGGGAACCTCTCGCTACAATTCGCATGTGTGCTTCGCGGCAGCTGCATTCGTTTTTATATACACTCTCACATTTTTTCACAATGAATCGCCGAAGCGCACCCTTGAAACAGTTTGCGTAATCGATGACAAAACTAAATATTCCGCCCGATGATTTCCGTATTTCTGGAAACTCTATCATAATTTATTCAGCAGTTTTAAGGATATAAATGACGGACCGCTGTCAATCTAATTCAAAGCTTTAATAATTCAATTTAGATTATTGATGTTGATTAAAGTGTCAGATGCATCTATCAATGATCATCTAAGAATGGGATCTCCAACCCAACGAGTATAGCCAAACAGAAAAATCAGTAAAAACAGTCTTCAACTACCCCGCATCAATCAGATCCTGTAAAAACATGTTAACATTAACAAGTCTTAATAGGGCATTGTCTTGATTCGAAATTAAGTAGCTAACGCGTGAGGCCTCTGAATTAACACCAAAAAGCTGCCTTCCTTTTATAAGATAAATCAATTTGTTATAGGAAACCTTATGCAATCAAATGTTACAAAAATGTGATATCGCAGCATCCGATCACAAAGATTTCTGAGAAGTGCGAGCAGAATGTTTATTCTATTGGCACTTACCAATTCATGGACGAAAGTAGAACATATACCTAGACAACACAATTCTTAAATTTTAGCATTATATTTAACATATTGTGGAGAACTTAAGACGGTATAAAAGGAAAGTATCTCACATGTGAACCAGCAATAACAATGCCTAGAAACCCCATCTCAAATAATAATTCTAAGCGGTTACCGGGTTTCCTAAGCCGGACAAACGGTTATGTGGCGACTATATCATGTGCCTCCTTATTTATTTCACCCCAAGAATAACAGCCCTTTACAATGGTCGTTGCTATTGATTATGCAAAGCAAAGCATGCAATGGTCCGCTTTTTGCAAAGGGGCGAAGGGACGATGGCGAGGGATGCGTTTGCTGCACATGCATGCTGGTCTTGGCGATTCGATGCAGTAGGTACATTACATTTTAATATTGTAGTATCATTTAAGCGTAACTAATATCTGAAGCGACCACGGAAACCAGATTCTCAAGAACAGCCACCAGACCAAGGTCAGCGGGAAGAGTAGGTATGTACCTATACAAAAGTTATTGCTTAAGTAGTTAGGACTGCTTTTGAGTATTTACCAAGGATATTATCCGATCTCGCTACTAGTAAAAGGATAGGTAAGAAGTATACTAGCTCTATTTTGCGATAACCTTGTAATTTTTTGCATCCACCTGCTCCACTTAAACCTAGGCACCTTATTTTACAAATTAGTACCTACTTAGTTCACTATTTAGTTAACAATATGAGAAAATACTGAGTAATTAATCAATGTTATGTTATGAAATAGATGCATAATTATGTATCTAAACTGATAACATCACAAGCCTGCTACTTTCTTTGACGTTTACAAATCTAACAATAATTGGTTAATTGCATTTCGTTTTAATGAAAAAATATTTGTTCCCAGCCAAGGTAACTCCCCAGACGATGAAAGATACGGTTTCACTTTCCAGCAACCTATTGATTGAAAAGACACAATTAAAGTTAGAATTAGGTACCTAACGGCGCGCGTTTGTTTGTCTCACATGTGCCTATGTGTTAGTTGAGTTAACCCCACGGAACTTTCATCTCTGGAGACCCTCCTGCGTGTGTGTGAGGGAGGCACCCTCCCGCGAAGGGACGTAGGGAGTAAAAAGTAGTTGTGACTTATTCACCTCTTTCGGTGTCGCCTCCACCAGCCTCCATTGCGTATTTTTGTACACTTTTAGGCTTAAATATTATGCTTTCAAATGTTGTCCTCAATAATGGACGAGTAGTAAGTACGATGTTAATGGACAGATTTGTGAAGTTGTCTTTTAATAGAAATGGTGTCTCTTTGACAAGTGAATTTATCGTTGATTTGGAAATATATTGTTTTGCGCATAATATATTATCATTTGTAGTAGAAAGGTTAGGTACTAGTAGTAGTAGGTAGTAGGTATGTGCTATATCTAGATAAGAAATTTCATAGTGCTTAAGTAAATACATCTTTTCGGAATAAACCGCCGCATACTGTTTAAACCGACTCTGACCGAAAATATTAGTAGGTACCCTAATTTTTATGACTATTAGTACCTAAGTACTATGAATAACTAATACCTAAATACGTGACCATGGGGAAAACGAAAAGTAACTTTTAGTATAACTATAACTAACCTACTAAATACCCATGTATACCTTAGGTCATTACGAAAGTTTTGAGATACAAAAAAAGTATAAAATATAAACCTACTCTCCATTAGCTTCTATGCATCGATTCATCCGCCTAATCCATGAATTATAGCATTCCCGGTATTCTTCTTTAGGGAGGTCTTCTACGGCCTGCAAGTAGGCATTCCGTACATCCTCAGGACGTTATATCGCGTGTCAAGAAGTCCGAGTTTGATTTTCGGAAAGAGGAAGAAATCGCAAGGAGCTAAATCGGGGCTATACGGAGGATGACACAATTCTTCAATCTCTGTACTCTTCAAAAAATCCTTGGTCACAATGGCCTTGCAAAAAGAGCCCCCTCAAACCAGTTTTAGGTCGTTTTTGTTTTAAATTATTAAATACATTAGGTTAACACACTTCAATATACCACTTAGCATTCACAGCTTTTTGGTCGTCTAAGGAAATTGTGGCCACATGACATGACCACTTGCAGAAAAAAATGTGGCCACTATTTTTTTCCCAACACTTCGCCCGCGTTTCACCTTCGTTGGAGGTTCGATTGCCGTTTAGTGGGTGGATCATATTGGTAAATCCAACTCTCGTCTCCAATAATAATGTAAAAAAATTGACCTTCCTTCTCCCTGATCAAATTTTCTGAGCATATCTTTGCACGCGAGCTTCTTTTTGTTCTGGACTGCAGTCCGCGAGTGAGGCACCAATCGAGAACATAATTTCCTGACTCCAAGCCGGTTGTGTACAATTTCATTACCTAATATTTGTTTATAAGTCAGTTTTGGATCTTTCACAGCTAGGACGTTTTCTTCATTAACTGAAGTCGCGGGCCGGCCACTTATTTCATCATCATTTAACATTTAAGGAGAAAATCCCTCGTTTAAATTGAGCAACCCATCTGAAAACTGTTGCATGCGATGTTGCATAGGTAGTCCCCAAACACCGAAACTAATCACTCTCTGCACTCACATTAATTTAATCCAAATTTATAATCGTACAAAATCATCGCACGAAAATGTTCTCGCTTAAAATCCATACCTAGTTGACGATAAAAGCCCGCGGAATTGAAACAAAAAACAACCGTAATTTTTTTTTTTTAATATTTGAACAAATGATTTTCTATGTTCGAATTACAAATAATTTATCTTTAAAAAAAAGGTTCAATCTAGTTGCGTTATTTTTATAAATTTTCATGATCTCAAAACTTTCCTAGTGAGTATGTATGCTGGTATACATATGTATAACCGGTGTATTACCAAAGTTCACATTAACCTATTATTGTAATACAAGTAAGTAAACAAGTATTTAATTACCTATATGCTCATACCAAGCTTTTGGCTCACTATTTACGCAGTCGCTACTTAAATAAATATCCTGAGCTTGTATCAAAATACACGATTCAAAGTACCTAATCTTAACACAACCAAAACCCTTTCCGAGCAAAAAAGAACAATCTGTCGTCGTTGTCGCCCGCGGCACGGCATCTCAAGTAGCAGTAGCAGCAGCGACAGAAACAAAAGCAAGGGCTCTGCGTGTGCTGCCGTGATCCTCGGCCGAGTCGGGACTCCCGCTCCCCACGGCGCCGCGTGCCACGTAATACGCACTAAAAAATCCCTTCCGAACATAAAATTGAACTCGTGCTCATCCGACACGCAACAATTGGACTCGACTGTGGGGACATGTTTTTAACCTAAAAAAGCGAATTTATTTTTAAAAAACCACTCTTCCCCCGTGCTACTGTCGTTTTAAAAAACCCATAATGCGAGAGACGCGCGCCGGCTGAAGATTTGACGCGCTCGCGCATGTGTTTATAATCGTCCCCTCGTAATTTCACTTTTTTTACAAAAATTTAAACCATCCAGTGCACCGGTTACTATACGATCGATGCATTGTCGAAAAAATACATTGCGAATTGTTATTCGCATCGAACGGACATCAAAAGATAAAAAAAGTTGAGCTGTAGTTTTTCACCGTCACGGCCGGGCGGCTGGACGTTATGGCTTCGGGCCCAACGGTTTTTGTGTGACCCCCAATTTACTATACGAAGGGGTCTTGCGTACCTTGACATCTTAGCTTGTGTGGAATCTAATGTAAATTTGTTACAAAAATGGGGATTTAAATAAGTGGAGTTGAAGGAGCTCGTTGGGGCCCTTCGCATAAAACCGGTCGTTATTTATACGCCCTGGCCCTCATGCCAGGACCACATCGCGACTCCATTGTTATGTAACGGACTGCCTCACCTAAATCATACCTATTAATCTATTGATTTTCCATAAACAGAAGACAGAGGCCCTCTGTATTGCTAACCTATAAAAACTTAGTTACCTATATTGTGATTAAATACATGACCCGAGAACTTAGCCTAGCTCGTACTATTTGTAGCTTCTCATTTTCTTAACATGATTTCATTTCTCCATTGATGGTAACTCGGTATTTATATTAATTACTTATTTTCTCAAAATGAATCAAACTTCGTTATTTGAATCACTTGAGCAGTCATTCTCAAAAAAACCATGGCAAAGTACAACTATGTGCTTAAATATTAATCAGCTAGTTATTGACCAGCGCTAGCAAAAAACGTGTGATCGAGCGGGCACAGGAAATTAACATGATGCGAGTTTTCCTCCGAGGGGAATATATCGCCAATAAATAAGATTGCCAAAAAGCAGCGGCGGGCGGTTTGTGGGCGGAAACATACTTAGTAAAAAATCATCTTGCGAATGGCTACTGTCAGCCCTTGCGTTTATGCCGATTATAAAAATATGTACTGGAAAGGAGACTATAAAAATCTTTTCTATATCTACTTAGTTCTCTTTCCAGTACGCACTTTCATAATTTTCTATTTTAATCAATGTATTTAATGCATATTTGATGTAGGTATTATATCGACACTCAGCTTAACCTTAGCAGGTTGTGACACCGCTGCGAAACTGATGACGGTCCTGGGTCCCGGTAAGAACAAAATATTGTGATGAGCAAGAAAATTTTGTGTTTTTTTTTTATAATAAATGATTTTTTTCACAAAACACTTGTTAGGTACAGTCGCCATCACATACATCGGAGCAAACAAGCACGTCACAAACATCGCAACACACCTCTATCTTCAAGGCATTAGGGTGCATGTGCCGATATTTTTGAACACCTATAGTGTACCTATGTATGTGATGGCGACTGTACATGCGGTATATCCATCAGACTCCAAACCAGGCTTAAGTCTGTATCTTGGCAGTCTGCGTTTGGGTCTTGGGTCTTATCTATGTATGTATAAATCTATTTTTTTTTTGTTACGGGACAATCTTACATAAATCAACCTAGGCCCACGGTAAGCTCAGTAAGGCTTGTGTTGTGGGTACTAGGCGATGATATATATGATAGATACATACATATAGATACTTATATACATATATAACATCCATAACTCAGGAACAAATATTCGTGATAAATACACAAATAAATGCCCTGACCGGGATTCGAACCCGGGACCTCCAGCTTCGTAGGCAGAGTCACTACCCACTGGGCTACGGAGGCCGTCAAATATGAAATATATCGTCGTCTATGATCCATAGCATAAGCCTTACTGAGCTCTCTTTGGGGCTACATAGCATGTAGTTCGATTAGGTATTAGATATTATTATATAACTAATACTCAACGGTGGAAATGTAACTCTTAGTCCTTAAACTTTGACACGTGAATCGGTTTTACTCTGAGACAGTGACGGTATAAATGGAGACCTTTCCCTAAAACTTATCGACAAGTCTTTGAGAGAAAGTCCAAACTTAACTACATACATATTTGTATGTGGTTTCTGAGCGCGGAGGGTGCGTGCGGGCTTAGGGTTGCGAGCTTGACCACAGCCGACTAAAACATTATGTTTATTGAAGTAGGTATACTTATTCATTTAACCGCAATTACTGAAGTCCGATTCTCGCAAGCAAATTATAATTTTAGATTTTTAACGCCATATTTTCATATAAGCCCTAAATTTTTAAACCGTACATAGATTTTTATTTCTTTTTGACCATTTTGATGTGGCAATAGTGGTACCTACTGTTGTTACGACACACACACACTGTGAGTACAGCGTCGTATATGCACATGTTACACGGAAATATTTTCTTTTGTGAATTAAGTAATTTACAGCTTATTTTTGTTATCAAGTTTATTTTCTCTATAAATTTGTTAGATAGCGGTTGGAGCGCAACAAAGACGGCTCTGCCAGTTAAGATATGTAGGGGAAACTCGCCATATTCGTACCCCCTAAGAGAAAATGCTAAAGGGCAATTTTTTGATAGTAAAAGAATCTTCATTTTTTGATTTACAAACATAACAAATTGAACTTAAGCTCCAAAAACACCGAGAAAAAAAAAGTTCCTAAAACGTACCCGTATATTCCTTAATCGTACTTGAGACGCTCTTAGTACTGTCAGTCCCATAATTACAGCAACTGACTTCCATAAGTAATTATAATAATTATTGAGTGACAAATCTAATTATTTTGTCCAATCAACTCTCTTGAGAATTCTTTTTTTTGACGACTCTTGAGTCTTCGAAGTTTCTATTTGTACGGTCAGCTGTAGAGAAAAGGACCCCCCCCCCTTGCATACAAAATTTGTATACAACCTTTTTCTAAGCATTGATTTTTTTATTTTTTAACTTTACTTATTCACTTTTTTATATTTTTTTCTCAGAAGGGGATTTCTGCGAGGTTTCGCATTTTATATGATGTTGTTTTATTTTAAATGACTCGTTTTGGTTTACGAAGTCTCCATACAGAAGCAGGCCTTGGTATGACGTCACCGAAACGTTGCCTTTGGAATATTAAATAGACAACAAGTTTAATGACATTTTAAGTTTTTATATAAAACTAGCTGTTGCCCGCGACTTCGTCCGCGTAGAACTTTTTATCGTCTTAGAAAATGATTCCTCTCAATACAAAATTTGAACCCTCTTTTAGGGGATAATTAAAAAAAAAACGTTAATGTTCATTTTCTAGTTTGTGAACAAACAGTCTAAAACCAAAGTTAAAAATCTCATACTTTAAAAATGCCTTGAAATACTCAAACTTTGAACTAATTTTAACACTCTTAGGGGATGAATTTGGAAAAACTCTGAAATCAGTTTTGTAGTCTTTTAACGTACAGAATAAGACCGAAGTTAAAAATCTCTTACTCACACTTTAAAATTTTATTGCTCGCCAATTAAAATTTGAACCCCCTTTTAAACCCCCTTAGAGGTTGAATTTTTCTAATCGCTGAAAGAACTTTTTTCGTAAACTTTTAAGTCTCTAGCTCAAAAAAAGTGTTGCCCATACAAAGCTTTCTTAACCCCCTTAGGGGTGGAATTTTCTAAAACTCTGAAAATACTTTATTATTAATTTTAATAAGTAACATTTCGAATAGTTTTAAGTCTAGTAAAAAAAAAAGTTTTTCCCACACAACACTGGCTACCCTTCTTAACCCCCTTAGAGATGGAGTTTTCTAAAACGCTGAAAGTTCTTTTTGAGTATTCTAATAAGTAATCTTTTTGCAAAGTTTTAAGTCTCTAACTCAAAAAAAGTGTTGCCCATGCAAAGCTTGCTCTCCTTTTTAACCCTATTAGGGGTGGAATTTTCTAAAACGATTTGTGTTCTTTTTTTGTATTTTAATAAGTAATCTTTCTACAAAGTTTCAAGTCTCAAACTCAAAAACATAAACTTTCCCTGATAAAAACTTTGCACCCCTTTTTATCCCCCTTAGGGATAGATTTTTTCAAAACGCTGAAAGTCTTTTTTTTGTATTTTTATAAGTAGAAAGATTTCTACAAAGTTTTGTGTCTAGCTCAGAAAAAGTGTTCCCCACACAAACCTTGCACCCTTTTTTAACCCCCTTAGGGAATGATTTTTGTAAAACGCCGAATGTAGTATTTTTCATGTTCTAATAAGTAATTTTTCGACAAAATTTTAAGTCTCTATTAAAAAAAAATGTTTTTCCCATACAAACTTTGCACCCTATTTTACCCCCTTAGGAGTGAAATATTCCAAAACGCTGAAAGTACTTTCTTTGTATTTAAATAATCTTTCTACAAAGTTTTAGGACTCTAGCTAAAAAAAATAGTTTCCCACATACAAACTTTGCACCCCTATTTTTAGGGGTAGAATTTTCTAACACGCTGAAAGTACTTTATTTGTATTCTGATGACTAATCTTTCTACAAAGTTTTAAGTCTCTATTTAAAAAAAATATTGTTTCCCCATACAAAATTTGCACCCCTATTTTACCCCCTTAGGGGTAGATTTTTTTAAAGCACTGAATCTAGGTACTTTATTTGTATTCTAATGAATAATTTCTCTACAAAGTTTAAAGTCTCTATTTTAAAAAAAGTAGTTTTTCCCATACAAACTTTGCACTCTATTTTACCCCTTTAGGGGTAGAATTTTCTAAAACCCTGAAAGTACTTTATTTGTATTCTAATGACTGATCTTTTTACAAAGTTTTAAGTCTCTATTTAAAAAAAAAATGTTTCCCCCATACAAACCTTGCACCCCTATTTTACCCCCGTAGGGGTGGAATTTTCCAAAACGCTGAAAGTTTTTCATTTGTATTCTAATAACTATTTTTTCTACAAAGTTTAAGTCTCTAGCTCAAAAAAAAAAGGTTCTCCCATACAAACTTTGCACCCCTATATTTTACCCCCTTAGGGGTAGAATTTTCAAAAATCCCTTTTTATCCCTAGCCCACGTTATAAACGCAACATACTGTGCAAAAATCAATTCTCTAAGATTAGTAGTTTCGGCTGTGCGTTGATGAGTGAGTGAGTGAGTGAGTGAGTGAATAAGTCAGTCAGGACATAGGCATTTATTATGTATAGATAGATAGAAGATAATGAAACTCCCATTCAAATATCTCAAAAAATTATGAAGCTACATCCGTTTTAATGTCGCTTGTTAGAGTGAGAAAACGATGAGGGACTGTGACGTCAATATCCTCGAGCGTCATAGTAAAAAACAATCGTTTCATATGAAGGTGCGTTTTGTGGAAAAGGGACAGAACATACCCCCTCTTAAAACTTTGGACTCTTATAACTTAGTCATTACCTATATAACCTCTTGCTTTGTTTTTTTCTCCATTTGACTATATTTATTTTAAATTATTTTTCGAGAAAATACATTATGATTATTTACCATATTTTCGATTCCTGAGCTATAACCACGAACTTCGGAATTCGAAAATATTCGGGTATCTCTATCTATATCGCACTAACCATACTCGAGTGACAGGGATGCAAATATATGAACATTGAGTATCGGTTTTCGTGGTAGCGCCGCAGGTACTTTGGCTGAATGCGCCGAGCGCGTGCCATTGCCATTCAAAAAAAACAAATTCGTGTTAATTATATTGTTCAAATTTGTTGATTTCATTTATTGAAATTACGACATAAAACGACATTTGCGCATATAAGTTCTCATATCAGAATCGAATATTTTTTTACGGTTTATATTTTAGCATTTGTCTCGTAAAGGTCTATCGTAGACGGGATTTAAATTATTAATAAGTGAAAGGCAAAGCAATTCCGCCATTTTGACGAAAATTTGTCGTTTCTTATAGCTGACAGTTGGAGCAGCGTTTGATTTCAATAAAAATAAATGAAAAATTAAATGAAGTCGTATATTTCGGAAAATTAATTAATTGTCGCAGTCGGATAAAAACTATCCTAAGTTGCAGCTAGAATAATAATGTACCTATATAAAATGTTTCATATTTTTCCGTTAATGGGATGCTGAGAACATTCGTACCGCACAAAGCTTAGTTTCAAACTGGCTGATTCTTTTTTTAATTTAGAGATTTATTATAAGTGGAGATTATATTTAAATACCCATTAAGACCTCACACGATTACATGGCCAAGTTTTGGTTTGGTTAATATAATAATTTCTAATTCGTACCAGTACAAAATAAACCAAAATGTTGAGTACGAATTAGGTGCAAGTAAAGTAATGATTTCAAACTTAGGTACCGCGTAAAAAATGGCAGGCAGGCGGTGTCTATATACATCTAGTAATTAAATAAGTGTATAATCAAGCATGAAACTTCTAATTTACATAACGGGCCATGAAGAAAATTCAAAAACTTATGAAGCAACCAAAAAAAAAAAACTCGAAAACAGCGAAATTGTTTACTTTTCTGATAATTTTAAACCGAGCTACAGCACGGAGTTGTTGTTCAAGTGACGTAACATGGCGGACTAGTAGTTCCATATTTTGTCACTTTCATTTCATTTATTAAAAAACAATTTGCATTGTGTGTGAAATACATGTAAATTAAAGTAGTTAAATACAGAGTTAAGTAATAAAATTAAATAATAACAACCAATACACAAGACTCTTTTACACATCAAACATTTATAATTAATAATAATGGAGAACGTCATGTTATACAAAATAAAAAAACAATCATAATAAAATAATAATAATCAAAATGTCATGTCATAATAAATAATTATGTCCATAAGGAACAATAAAAAACAAAACAAAAACAATGTCTGCAATTCAAACCAAAAGCAAAATTATCTAATGGTGACATTAATGATGTCAAATATAATAAATTAGCTGTTGCCCGCGACTTCGTCCGCGTAGAACTTTTAATCGTCTTAGAAAATGATTTCTCTCAATACAAACTTTGAACCCTCTTTTAGGGGATAAATTAAAAAAAACGTTGATGTTCGTTTTCTACTTTGTGAACAAACAGTCTACAACCAAAGTTAAAAATCTCATAAATTAAAAATGTCTTGAAATACACAAAGTTTGAACCCCCTTTTAACACTCTTAGGGGATGAATTTGGAAAAACTTTGTCAACTCAGTTTTGTAGTCTTTTAACGTACAGAATAAGACCGAAGTTACAAATCTCTTACTCACACTTTAAAATGTTCTTGCTCTCCATAAAAATTTGATCCCCCTTTTAAACCCCCTTAGGGGTTGAATTTTTCAAATCGCTGAAAGAACTTTTTTCGTATTGTAGTAAGTAATCTTACTACTAACTTTTAAGTCTCTAGCTCAAAAAAAGTGTTGCCCATACAAAGCTTGCCCCCTTCTTTACCCTCTTAGGGGTGGAATTTTCAAAAAACGCTGAAATTACTTTTTTGTATTTTTATAAGTAATCTTTTTAGAAAGTTTCAAGTGTCTAGCTCAGAAAAAGTGTGCCCCATTCAAACTTTGCACCCTATTTTACCCCCTTAGGGGTGAAATTTTCCAAAATGCTGATAGTACTTTCTTTGTATTCTAATAACTGATCTTTCAACGAAGTTTTAGGTCTATAGCTCAAAAAAAAAGTTTCCCACATACAAATTTTGCACCCCTATTTTAACCCCTTAGGGGTAGAATTTACTAAAACGCTGAAAGCACGTTATTTGTATTCTAATAACTCATTTTTCTACAAAGTCTCTAGCTCAAAAAAAAAGGTTCTCCCATACAAACTTTGCACCCCTATTTTACCCCCTTATGTGGAATTTTCAAAAATCCCTTCCTATTTCTAGCCCACGTTATAAAAGCAACCTATTGTGCAAGAATCAACTCTCTAAGATGAGTAGTTTCGGCTGTGCGTTGACGAGTGAGTGATTAAGTCAGTCGGGACATAGGTATTTATATATATAGATTATTTAACACCGTTTGTTTCACACCGTTCAATCTAGGAACAATATTGCAGGGAATGTCCTTACGTCTAGTTGTAAAACGGAGTTCACGTTCCTTCGTGCTGTTCCATTTATTTAAGTGCTTTACAAAGTCTGTTAGAAGCACGAGGATATAGAGACATGGCACTGTTAAGATGTTGAGATCAACGAAGTTTACTCTGCATGATTATGTCTGAGGGATTGTAACGATAATGCGAATGGCTCTTTTTTGCAACTTGAAGGCGGAATCACTATTATATTTATAGCTACTGCCCCATAATTTAATGCTATACCGCAACTTGGCTTCTACTAAAGCATGGTAACACCATCATGAGCTGCTTGATCTGTAACACATCCCGCAGGCTGCTGCAAGAGCATAGCAGGCAGAACTAATTGCATTAGTCAGAGATAGGATTTCATGTTTCTAATTTAAAAGCGCGTCAATATGAATTCCCAAAAATTTAACAGTGTCCGTGTGCACAATTTTCTGCCCATATAGTCCTACGTCTAAACTGTCCGAGTTTCTACTAGTGGCTTTGAATAGCATATCACTTGTTTTGCTAGAATTAAGTTTTAAATTGTAAACTTCAAGATGGTTTGAAATTAAAAACAACTAGATCTGTATTTACCCTATCATTCAGCTGGGACGTTTTGTCTGCTGAAGTTACCGCATTAGTGTCGTCTGCAAAAAAAATTACTTTTGTGCATGGTACTAAGCATGTTACGTGTTAAAAAAAGGTGGTTTATAAACACTATGAAGAATAAAGGTCCCAAAATTGGTCCTTGGGGGACGCCTCGATTTATGGTTATAGTAAAGTAAAGTAAAGTATTTATTGATTGTAAACTGTGTACATACAGGTGTTAAAATATATATAAAAGTAACAACAGTTGCTCATTCCGAGCGTACAATATTCACCCTTAAAATTAAAGTTTAAAAATAATGTGCACTGACTGGATATATACCTATTCTAATTTATGCGCTGCTGATACTCAAAATATTCATTTAAACTGTAAAATACATTGTCCATGAGAAATTTTTTCAACGTAGATTTGAATTTATTACCATCTAACATCTTAATACTATTAGGTAAGACATTAAATACACGTATCGCAGTAATGAACGCGCTTTTAAAGTATAGGAAATTACTGGTCTTAGGTAGCGACAAGTTGTACTTATATTTCTCACGAAGATTCTCTTTTTGTGAAGACTTACTTACAAAGTAGTCCATATTATTCTTAACAAAGACGCATAATTCGAGAATGTATATTCCTGTAATAGTAAGTAATCGTTTTTCTTTAAATACATTCCGAAGTGATTGTTCATCACTCATACGGTATACTATTCGCAAGCACCTTTTTTGCAGAATAAATGTACTCTGCACATCAACGGAGTTCCCCCAAAAAATGATCCCGTAATTTAATAGAGAAAACACGTTCCCAAAGTACGAGTTATCATAATAGACTGGACAACAACAACAACTTGAGTCTCTACTACAGTTTCTGTCTACGAGAATTTAACAGGGTACGTTTTAGGAACAGGTACGAGTTAGGCAAGTTTCCCCTACCTACAATGACGTAGGTACCTATCGTATGTGACACTTCCGACAAAATACTTTCCAGTCTGGTTAAAAAAGTAAGGTTGAACTTTTTTGCATTTTTTAGGAGAAAACGGTCTTAAACCTACCTTTGTATGTTCAACGGCAAATAATAAACAACCTAATGAATACCTACGCATTATTGCACACAGTATGCGAAATGTGACAACGATATTATACCTACCATTAACCGACAATTTAGGAATTTTTAATGGAAATTTCCTATAAGGTAAACGTCCTAGTGCTCGACGCTGTACTATATAGTATATGGCATGTGCACTCTATATTAAAACAATATGGGTTAAATTCGGACTAAGAGGATTTTGCTTCATTCGAATTTAAGCCATGTCACTTTGACATAGAGTGCTCATGCGGTGCCATATACTAGAACCGCGTCGAGCACTCGGACATAGACCTTAATTATCAGAACAAATCTTCATCATATCGTATTGTGTTACATGTATAGCTTAATAACCATTGATATATGGGAAAGATCTCTCTTAAGTACTCGCTCTTTGTCTCATGGAGATTAGCTGAAATTAACAACAACTGTTTACTCGTAAGTTCCTTGATAAACCTGTAAAAAGCTATAAGAAAAGATGAAAATACAAAACAAATAATTAGAATCAGTACTTAAACCGAAACGTGAGGTGACGCGGTGTCAACCCTGCGCGAACCGAGGGCAGCGCCGAGACGGATGGACGCCGCGCGGGTGACCGCAGGGCGCCTCGTCACCTCTCTGATATGCGCCTCACAACCCGTCTCCACCCACCTCACTACTCGTGCCTGGTGCAAGTTGATCTCAAGACTTACGCGACCACGCGAAATCAGAGGTCAGACTCATACTGGGTGCTTGAGGCGTTGTAGGTAATCGCTGTGAATACTATTCAGTGTGTAGGTCTACTCTCCTGCCTCGCCAGCCCCGGGACACATTTACATCAAACTCTCATTACCTCGGACTCGCGCCATCATCTCGACTATCGGTCCGGACCGATACGATGTCTCTCTTGGGATTACGTACTGTTTTTTATAGGTACGCTACGTTTTTGCACTGGTAGTAAAACTGCGGAAGTAACTCGGGTAGGTGCTAGACTTGACTATTTCCAATTCATCACAACTCGTTGCTTAAAATACAAGGATGCATGTATATACCTACTTCAGTACCCATACATGTTAGGTACCTACTATTCTACCAAACGAATAAAAATAGTATAACCACATTATCCCTACTCATATGATTTACGCACTTTATAAATAAACAATATTATCTGCGGTAGTTTATGAATACTTTCAGCCATCCATCACTCGTCTGTACATAGCTGTAGTGGTAGCTGTAGTGAAAGTACATAGTTCGGAGGCGAAGGCGAGGGTAAGTCGCCCTAACCCTTTGGCGGCGGGCGAGGAGGCGGCCGCGGAAGGGTTACGCCCGCGGGGCGGCGGCGCCCGCTCTCGGCACCCCGCTCTCACTTTTACGACGAGCTTTTTTATCGTGCGTGCCGTCGTTTTTCCTTTTCTATTTTTTATGTTTTATTTCCTCTAGACCATAAATTATGTTTGAAAGAAGGGAACTCTCGGACATTCGCGTCGACAGGAACCGGGGTGAAGTCGAGTGAGTTTTCTGTTTTCCCTTTTTTTGTTTTTTTATGGTCTCCCATGTGTGGGGTGCTGCAGCGTCGCCATGACGACTGCATTGCATTAGGCGGGCAGTCGCCGCCCGAATGGCGCTGGGCCGCGGCACTATAAATAAACAAGAATATTTGTTGTTGTAACGCGATCTGTGAGTGTACACACGTTTGTCTATATTCATTCGATCCTTGTTTGCGGGCAAATTGCGGAGACGGCCGCTGCGCCACTGTTTGTCCGGCCTGGACGCTCGACCGTGTAATATTATACGACATTACAATGCCCTGATTGCCAAATTCATAACTTTCTACTTCTCGAACAAACAATTTTATGTCTCTGGTATAATTACAGATGTTTTTATTCTTCAGCTAGCGTGATCTTGACCACTGAGACCATTATACCTTATCGTTGAAAATGTATTGAACGGCAACCGCAAAAACTAAACAAAGCCAATGTTGTACCCAATTAATGTGTACCCTTGCTCGCGACAAAAAAACGCGCCATATTGCGTCCAGCGAGAAGCGAGCCGGTTAACCGCCGCGAAAGAGAAATTTACGAATAAAGGGCGAATAGTTACACGCCGCATTTAAAATTAGAACCCTTTAGGGCGCCACGCCGCCAGACAAAGGGCCGAATGGCAAATTGTCGGCAGGTAGCGAATATGTCGGAATGGAGCCAGTAATTACCAAGGGCTCTATTTTAATAAATGGCTCTTTTTGTAAATTATGAAGGACTGATCGCGCCATACGGCCGTACCTGCAGCGAACCCTTCGCTGTCACTGCGAGATAACTCTTGTTTGCAGCCTTTCCAAATGTCCATTATACCTAATTGAAATTCCATTATAGTAATTTAGATCACACGTTACAACCATGCTATTTTCACCGAGCTTCTACCTATTTGAAACTGTTTTGAAAGGGTCTAATCATCCTGTGTTGTTTGCAGAGATTCAACTCGTTCCACAAAAAATGTCATTGAGTCTTTAGAAACCGATTGAGATCAAAAAACTGTACTTAGATAGAAGCACAATAAAATTCCTAAGAAATAGGTTTTGTGTACGTTTTTTAGTACCTCGGCATAACTGAAAGGGTAAGGGGTTTGACAACAACACGCCATTGCCCGGAGGCAGCGGAGTGAATAGTGATGACTTGTAATTCCGATGTTTTCGTTGTTAAAATCGCATTTCCTGAAGGCGACATTTAGCGGAGTCAGCCGAGCGAACGGAGTGGGACAAAAACCGGCATACAATAACTGGCAACAGTAGCAGGATGTAAAGAGGATGCCAACGAGACACCTTCGCCAAAACTGAATGAGCATGGCGTAAATATTGAGCTCAGTGAATATTACGAACGTGTTTGACTCGAAGATGATTCGCGAGCTAGAAACAATGAGATTAACCTTCTGGTGATAATTTTAGAACTGGAATATACCTAGTTACTTAGGTACATTACTTGGCCATACTTGCCTAGGGCGGTACAGCAAAGACTGACTCAGATCGCAAGTATTTGAAGCCCAAACCGAAGGCACAATGTCGATAAATAAGCGAAGCTTTCTTTGTTATCGTCCGCGGTGAGTATACGATTTTACGTATCCTCCTGGTCAAGAACTAGGACTTTCCGCACGCGTAATATCGGGCGGTAATTACCACTTGATGCCCAGGTGTGACGTAATAGTACATTACTTACCTAGGGCGGTGAAACAAAGAATGTCTCAGATCGCAGTTATGTGACGCCCGAGCCGAAGGCAAGGGCGATAAACATGTGATCTGCTGCTTTCTTTATTACCGCCAATGGTGAGTACAGAGTCTAACGTCTGTCCCTGGCCAGGAAGTGGGATTTTCCGCACGCGCAGTGTGCGGCAATTGCTACTTTATGGCCAGGTATGAAGTAAACATTATTGTTGGTACGGTCGAACTCACAAGGAAAGGTAGGTACGGTGAAGGTGAACACTTAATAAACCGTGTCGCTTTAACGCCATGTTTAAACTAGGTACCATATGAAGTTGAACGGGTTAAAGCGACCAAGTATCAAGTTATTCAGCTACTTACGAATTCGATTATACGATGCAGAAATTGAAATATACGTGATTAAGTCTTGTTCAGTAACAACAATGAATCCAAATCGTGAAAGTTCCGATCAAAATATACCGCTTAACGCGTATGTCTTACAACTTGTACCACTGACCCGGAAGCCCGCCCGCCGACACAGCAGGGCCGGTATTCACAACGTTCACTACTCGCCAGGAGATCCAGTGTAAGTCTAACCACCGCTTACGCATAGCTGTTATGAATGTCGAGTCAAGAACAAGGTCGAGTTACGCAAGGTAAGTAAGGTGAATTTATGTTGGTGCAACTTGTGAACACAGCAGTGCTCCCAACCGTGAAACTACGGCAGTAATCCTTTGCCGCATGCCACCAAGCCTTTCGCGACCAGTCGCCCGGAACTACCTACTAAATATTGCCAAATGTTTAGACGCTTCATGGCGGTTTGATATTAGCAAAGATCCGCTTCGATCAAAGGATTACGTAGAAAGTCTTAATTTTTTTTCATGGTTTTGCTGTAGCACAATAATGACATGACTGTTTTTTGCTGTTTTTATGTTGATAATGTTGCTACTTACAGATGTTTAAAGTTGAGAAATCAGTTTGTATTGCACCTCCATCATCATTATCATCGTCATATCAGCCGAAAGACGTCGACTCCTGGGCATAGGCCTCCCCCAAACAGTGCCATAATGACCGGTCCTGCGCCACCCGCATCCAACGGACTCCCGCGACCTTTTACCAGGTCATCATCAGTCAACCGGTTGCACCTACATAGGTACATATTTAAGTTTTTATACATAGTCTCTCGATGTCAGTTTTCCCCTGGATTGGACGATCAAATGGCAGTCGCTTTCGTAAAACTAGTGCCTACGCTAAATCTTGGGACTAGGTGTACAACCCGGAAAACTAGTGCCTACGCTAAATCTTGAGACTAGGTGTACAACCCGGAAAACTAGTGCCTACGCTAAATCTTGGGACTAGGTGTACAACCCGGAAAACTAGTACCTACGCTAAATCTTGGGACTAGGTGTACAACCCGGAAAACTAGTGCCTACGCTAAATCTTGGGACTAGGTGTACAACCCGGAAAACTAGTGCCTAATACGCTAAATCTTGGGACTAGGTGTACAACCCGGAAAACTAGTGCCTACGCTAAATCTTGGGACTAGGTATACAACCCGGAAAACTAGTGCCTTATACGCTAAATCTTGGGACTAGGTGTACAACCCGGAAAACTAGTGCCTACGCTAAATCTTGGGACTAGGTGTACAACCCGGAAAACTAGTGCCTACGCTAAATCTTGGGACTAGGTGTACAACCCGGAAAACTAGTGCCTACGCTTAATCTTGGGACTAAGTGTACAACCCGGAAAACTAGTGCCTACGCTAAATCTTGGGACTAGGTGTACAACCCGGAAAACTAGTGCCTACGCTAAATCTTGGGACTAGGTGTACAACCCGGAAAACTAGTGCCTACGCTAAATCTTGGGACTAAGTGTACAACCCGGAAAACTAGTGCCTACGCTAAATCTTGGGACTAGGTGTACAACCCGGAAAACGCTACAGAGATGATGAGTCTCTCGATGACGTGGTTTCATAAAGTTGTATTTAATTGAATAATTGGTTTTCTGTGTGCCTGTACAATTTTAGGGACCGTCCCACATATAACGCGACTATGCGATTATCGCAAGTTCGCACAAATTTTACTCGCGCGAACGCGCGATCAAACATATTGGACTAGAATTAGGTGTCCTAATTAGGACACCTTATACAGGTAGATATATTATCTCCACTTATAATAAATCTCTAAATTAAAAAAAGAATCAGCCAGTTTGAAACTAAGCTTTGCGCGGTTCGAATGTTCTCAGCATCCCATGAACGGAAAAATATGAAACATTTTATATAGGTACATTATTATTCTAGCTGCAACTTAGGATAGTTTTTATCCGACTGCGACAGTTAATTAATTTTCCGAAATATACGACTTCATTTAATTTTTCATTTATTTTTATTGAAATCAAACGCTGCTCCAACTGTCAGCTATAAGAACCGTCAAATTTTCGTCAAAATGGCGGAATTGCTTTGCCTTTCACTTATTAATAATTTAAATCCCGTCTACGATAGACCTTTACGAGACAAATGCTAAAATATAAACCATAAAAAAATATTCGATTCTGATATGAGAACTTATATGCGCAAATGTCGTTTTATGTCGTAATTTCAATAAATGAAATCAACAAATTTGAACAATATAATTAACACGAATTTGTTTTTTTTGAATGACAATGGCACGCGCTCGGCGCATTCAGCCAAAGTACCTGCGGACGAAAACCGATACTCAATGTTCATATATTTGCATCCCTGTCACTCGAGTATGGTTAGTGCGATAGAGATAGAGATACCCGAATATTTTCGAATTCCGAAGTTCGTGGTTATAGCTCAGGAATCGAAAATATGGTAAATAATCATAATGTATTTTCTCGAAAAAGAATTTAAAATAAATATAGTCAAATGGAGAAAAAAACAAAGCAAGAGGTTATATAGGTAATGATTAAGTTATAAGAGTCCAAAGTTTTAAGAGGGGGTATGTTCTGTCCCTTTTCCGCAAAACGCACCTTCATATTGAAACGATTGTTTTTTACTATGACGCTCGAGTATATTGACGTCACAGTCCCTCATCGTTTTCTCACTCTAACAAGCGACATTAAAACGGATGTAGCTTCATAATTTTTTGAGATATTTGAATGGGAGTTTCATTATCTTCTATCTATTTATACATAATAAATGCCTATGTCCTGACTGACTTATTCACTCACTCACTCACTCACTCACTCATCAACGCACAGCCGAAACTACTAATCTTAGAGAGTTGATTTTTGCACAGTATGTTGCTTTTATAACGTGGGCTAGGGATAAAAAGGGATTTTTGAAAATTCTACCCCTAAGGGGGTAAAATGGGGGTGCAAAGTTTGTATGGGAGAACCTTTTTTTTTTTGAGCTATAGACTTAAACTTTGTAGAAAAGTAGTTATTAGAATACAAATGAAACACTTTCAGCGTTTTGGAAAATTCCACCCCTACGGGGGTAAAATAGGGGTGCAAGGTTTGTATGGGGGAAACATTTTTTTTTAAATAGAGACTTAAAACTTTGTAGAAAGATCAGTCATTAGAATACAAATAAAGAACTTTCAGGGTTTTAGAAAATTCTACCCCTAAAGGGGTAAAATAGAGTGCAAAGTTTGTATGGGAAAAACTACTTTTTTTAAAATAGAGACTTAAAACTTTGTAGAGAAATTATTCATTAGAATACAAATAAAGTACCTAGATTCAGTGTTTTAAAAAAATCTACCCCTAAGGGGGTAAAATAGGGGTGCAAATTTTGTATGGGGGAAACAATATTTTTTTTAAATAGAGACTTAAAACTTTGTAGAAAGATTAGTCATCAGAATACAAATTAAGTACTTTCAGCGTTTTAGAAAATTCTACCCCTAAAAATAGGGGGCTAAAATAGGGGTGCAAAGTTTGTATGTGGGAAACTATTTTTTTTAGCTAGAGTCCTAAAACTTTGTAGAAAGATTATTTAAATACAAAGAAAGTACTTTCAGCGTTTTGGAAAATTTCACCCCTAAGGGGGTAAAATAGGGTGCAAAGTTTGTATGGGAAAAACATATTTTTTTTTAATAGAGACTTAAAATTTGGACGAAAAATTACTTATTAGAACATGAAAAATACTACATTCGGCGTTTTACAAAAATCATTCCCTAAGGGGGTTAAAAAAGGGTGCAAGGTTTGTATGGGGAACACTTTTTCTGAGCTAGACACTTAAAACTTTGTAGAAAGATTACTTATAAAAATACAAAAAAAAAGACTTTCAGCGTTTTGAAAAAATCTATCCCTAAGGGGGATAAAAAGGGGTGCAAAGTTTTTATCAGGGAAAGTTTATGTTTTTGAGTTAGAGACTTGAAACTTTGTAGAAAGATTACTTATTAAAATACAAAAAAAGAACACAAATCGTTTTAGAAAATTCCACCCCTAATAGGGTTAAAAAGGAGAGCAAGCTTTGCATGGGCAACACTTTTTTTTGAGTTAGACTTAAAACTTTGCAAAAAGATTACTTATTAGAATACTAAAAAAGAACTTTCAGCGTTTTAGAAAACTCCATCCCTAAGGAGATCCTTAAGATCCTTAAGAAGGGTAGCCAGTGTTGTGTGGGAAAAACTTTTTTTTTTTACTAGACTTAAAACTATTCAAAATGTTACTTATTAAAATTAATAATAAAGTACTTTCAGAGTTTTAGAAAATTCCACCCCTAAGGGGGTTAAGAAAGCTTTGTATGGGCAACACTTTTTTTGAGCTGGAGACTTAAAAGTTTACGAAAAAAGTTCTTCTAAGGGGGTTTAAAAGGGGGTTCAAATTTTAAATGGCGAGCAATAAAATTTTAAAGTGTGAGTAAGAGATTTTTAACTTCGGTCTTATTCTGTACGTTAAAAGACTACAAAACTGATTTCAGAGTTTTTCCAAATTCATCCCCTAAGAGTGTTAAAATTGGTTCAAAGTTTGAGTATTTCAAGGCATTTTTAAAGTATGAGATTTTTAACTTTGGTTTTAGACTGTTTGTTCACAAACTAGAAAATGAACATCAACTTTTTTTTTAATTATACCCTAAAAGAGGGTTCAAATTTTGTATCGAGAGAAATCATTTTCTAAGACGATAAAAAGTTCTACGCGGACGAAGTCGCGGGCAACAGCTAGTTATATATAATTTGAATTTACGTGTATATCGGACGTTTAATTATTTCTTGCTATTATTCTGAAAGAAAACCATGGGTGGATTTATTAAACCCACAAATTAGAAGTTTTAAGACGTGACACAGGAACGTAGGTAGGTAACGACAATAACTATAACTAGTGACAAAACAATTGATTGATTCCTATACAGAAAATTGGAACAGGAATGAATAACAAAGCAAGGCTTATTTTCAATATTTGAACAGCTTGTATTATGTAGTGTAAGTTTAGAACACACCCAGATACCACCAGGTACCTGTTTTACGAATATGCAATTCAGTATGCAGCAATGGAATACGATTTCTCACAAAATGATTACCTAAAAATCGGACCTTTAGGCCACCATTAATTCACGTCAAACAGAGACTGCGAGAGACATTTGAGCTAAGATCACATCATTAATATCGAGAGTAGGTGCACGTAGGCGGAGCTCACCCGAAAGGATAAATTTCAAGCTTTGCGATTCGCAGCGGTTTTGACTCAACTCAGAACTAAATCCTAGTATATGTTAGTCCCAAGATTTGTAACAACTGAGCGTAAGCGGAGGTGAGGTATACTGGTTTGATTCAAGCGAGTCGGTAAGCCTTGTCACAGATTGTGAACACAAAAAGGAGTGCTTTCACCCTTTATGACTTCTATCTATTGTCGAAGGTTTTTCTGTGAATGGACCGGCCTGGATATTAATTGTATAATACTTCAGATAATGATGCCTCCGACGGTGTTACGCAGATTTAACGCATGTCGTACCGCTTTTCAGTTTTCTTAACATCTTTTTCACATGCAATTTGATATATTTGCACATGACAGCAATGGTTGTACTTATTTGTTTTGTTATAACTGCGGATCGAAGTCCTAGAATAAGTTAGATATCTGCTATTAAGTTGCTAAATGTTGAATGTTACTGTATTTTTTATGTGCTTACGTTAATTTGAATTAAGTAATTATACCTATGGCTAAAGCTTTAGGGCCTTCAGGGTATGTTTAGTAGTAGACGGAGAGCTGAGGGACCAATACTGCAACAGTTTTATAAAGGCTGATATATTAATAAAAGCGGCCAAGTGCGAGTCGGACTCGCACATGAAGGGTTCCGTGAAATAAATTGCGGTTTACGATTTATGACGTATTAAAAAAAAACTACTTATTAGATCTCGTTCAAACTAATTTTCGGTGGAAGTTTATATGGTAATGTACATCATATATTTTTTTTAGTTTTATTATTCTCTTATTTTAGAAGTTACAGGGGGGGGGGGGGGGGGGGGGGACACACATTTTACCACTTTGGAAGTGTCTCTCGCGCAAACTATTCAGTTTAGAAAAAAATGATATTAGAAACCTCAATATCATTTTTGAAGACCTATCCATAGATACACACGTATGGGTTTGATGAAAAAAAAAATTGAGTTTCAGTTCTGAGTATGGGGACCCCTAAAACTTAATGTTTTTTTTGGATTTTTGTGTGAAAATCTTAATGCGGTTCACAGAATACATCTACTTACCAAGTTTCAACAGTATAGCTCTTATAGTTTCGGAAAAAAGTGGCTGTGACATACGGACGGACAGACAGACAGACAGACGAACGGACATGACGAATCTATAAGGGTTCCGTTTTTTGCCATTTGGCTACGGAACCCTAAAAAGACTAGCAAGCATCGAAACGGTCACCGTAATCGTTGTCCGTAATCTGAGAATGTCAGAAGTCAAGTGCGAAAAGTCGCCCGAAAGCAAACATAATAGGTACATTAGTTAACATTAAAACGTTTAAAAATGTATTTCAAACATATAAATATCAATAGCCTGCCGTCAGTCAGCCAGTTTTTGGGACAACTGGCGTGGGGGTGGTTCCGAACTTGTTAAGAAAACCCCTACGTCGCAACTGTTTTATAAAATCTGAACGGCGGTTCTATTGACTGCTGACGGCGTATGTTCCATAACACTTTGGGCTGACTATGTAAGTCTGGTTTAAGGTACTATGAACTACTTGCACGATATTTTTTAGATTTTATACAATACTTTTTTTGTAACCAAATTTTTTAACGGGTTTAGCGGGCTGCTGACGCGTACTGTTCCAATATTCTGCAGACTGACTATGTACGCATAGTTTGTTAGTTGTTTTACTATCCACAGACAAATTTTCAGATTTTATAAAACAGTTGCGACATAGGTGTTTTTTTAACAAGTTCGGAACCACCCCCACGCCAGTTGTCCCAAAAACTGGCTGACTGACGGCAGGCTATTGATATTCGAGCTATTTATGACCTAATATTAAAATATCAGCCTTTATAAAACTGTTGCAGTTTTGGTCCCTCAGCTCTCAGTCTATAAAATAGGTATATGTGTTCAAGCAAATCGGACAGGTTTTGGTAAAATCTAAAATTGGTTATTAAATAATCATAAATCAAGATCACTCTGCTGTCAAAGGTCGATTCTAGTACGTCTCATTCAATACTAGAGGGCGACACTAGCACCGCCCCGCTCGGCAGAGAGATCTGTATCTTTAGAGTTTCAAGATGACTCGTCCATTACGATTCGGTCAAGACATGTAGCCGCATGGTTTAAGGTTAGGAAAGCCTTTTCAGGGCTGAAGGCCCAGACTAGGGTCAAGTCGCGTATTTTCATAGTATTATCATGTAATCAAGTGCATTGCAAATCGGGACCGACATGTAATCGCATGGTTTGAGGTTAGGAAAGCCTTTTCAGGGCTGAAGGCCCAGACTAGGGTCAAGTCAGTGTATTTTCATGTAATCAAGTGTGTACAATAATACATCAAGTGTAAATGGTCAAATAGTTTCATTTCATCATTTCTTCAATCTTCATTCCGAGTGACGCGGTGCAGGGAGGCAGCGTGTTCACTCGGTGGTGGCCCAAACCTTCATAGACCCCAGCCAGGACGGCTGGGTAGGGGACTGGCTGACGACGGGCGGTTCCAGGGGCGGAGCTGCTGCGACGGCGGTCAGGAGGTGAGGTGTCCGGGACGGAGCCTTACATGGTCAAGTATTCATCTTCATCGTGTTCATTATTAGTGGCACCAAGAGGGGATCACTTCAGGCTAGGACAGCACCCCCTCTAAAACCCCACCTTATCACTCATATTTTGGAGAACCAATTTGGGAGCCCATGAAGGGGACCCTATTCACTTCATTTACTCATTCATTTTTGGTGGCTCCCATGAGGGGAGGGACCAGCACGATCTCAATCTATTAACCTAATTCCTCCCTCATTTTGATGGCTCCCATGAGGGGAGGGATTAGCACGATCTCACGGCCAGATCAATTCATTTCATCAGAACCCAGGACGGGACAGGAAGATCTGCACTAGTTGTCATACCCAGGAAGGGAAGCAACTAGCAAGGGAAAGCGCAGATCGCTGCATCAAACCCGGGACGGGACGCAGCTTGTTCGATCAACGTGACAACGCGGTGTGCGTAGGTCATCGAAGGTCAGCAGCGGGACGCAGCGGGAGCGACGGGACATCGCAGGCTGTGTGTTTTGTTGCATTTATCAGTGTAAACTCAGTGCGCGAAAAGGCAAATATCGTAGCATTTACAGTGATAAGTGAACGGACAATTATTGCATCAGAATACCGCGTCATAGGTATATTGTATATGCAACACGTCATCGCTACGTGGACGAACGCGAGCGAGCACATTTCATTCAGCGGGAACCGGTCAACATTCCATTCGTCGGGTACGTTCAGTCGCCGGTCTTCGGGCAACTTCGGAACGGCACGAACATTCACGAACATTCAATCGGTCATTAGTTCAGTCGACGGTTCTTCGGGCAACATCGGGTCGGAACCATAGAGGTAGAAACGCGACTGACAGTGACAGCTCATGAACTGTCAACTCAAGTGTCAGCGTCAACTCATTGGTCAACATGCGGTGCAATGTTTATTACAGACAATTAAGTGTATTTAAGTCTCAACTCGTGACGAGTTATTGGTAAAACAGTGCATTTATATTCAACAAACACTGGTGAGTCAAATACCTTTACGTAATAACATTTGCAAATTGGTCAATATTTGAGGTTAGTCAGTCGTTGAAAAGAATTCACTTGTAAGTTCCGTACGAACAAATGTAAATACCTCACCAAATATAACTAACTCAAACAGTGATTATTTGAATTCAAGTTCAATGTTTACAACTCAATCATTCATTGTTGTCAACAAGGTAGGTCATAAAATATAACTTTGTTTGTTGTTGTCACTTTGAGTAAGACACAAAAGGTAGTTATTCACATCATTAAGCCGGTGGCACTGAATTATGTGGTTAGTAGGTAGATACTACTTAGTTCATTTAATTCATGCACTGTACACAGGGTGCATTCATGCAGTGCACACAATACACATGTGGCGCCCTCTATACCCAAGTCGTTGTGTGTGTAACACTTGCCTGAATTCTATGGGTATATACTCGCTAGGGGCCACAAAGTATTAACTATTATACACAATATATGGCTGCACATGAGAGTAGAAGGAGGGGACCACCTCCGTCTTCGCTGCCAAAGACATGTGTCATATAGGTTGCTACCGTACACGTATACATGCATATATTATATCTGAGGGTCTGGTCTACTGGCCAATCCAGAGTGACCCACCGTACGGCCGATTACGCCTCCAGCGCAGGTACTGCCTGTCAGTACCCTGGTGCCCTACGCACCAGCTGGACGTGGGGGCGTTGCCCCCACGAGGTCCTCCATATGCCTGCCCCCTAGACCTGGCCCTGTTACTCCAACTCATAATCGACCGTACTACATGCCTTGCCAGTGTGGCTTCAACACACACTCCTGGGAAGCCGGACCGGGCATTCCCTGTCCAAATCCCTTGTCTTTCAGAGGTACATACACCTCGAGATTGGACTACGTGAAACTACATTAACCAGCGACCGTTGGTTAATCCCCTGTTCCACTCTCATGTAGCTTGAAATGTCGATTATAGTATACAAATCATGCATGAGCACTTACCAGGATCGTCTCTAGTTTACCTCGTGAAGACACGCGCGCAGCCTTCCTGCGCGGCCCATCGCCTTCACGGTCCGTGCTCATACCTTCTCACAAGATGGCGCCGCGCTCTGCCGGTGGCACCACCTCTCGCCATTAGAACTGTCATCCCGACTGCCAGTGTTGCCACATGACAGAATGCAACAATTACCTGACTCTTTCCGGTCCGAATCGCGCTCGGCGCGACACTCCCAACAGCGAAGAAGGTTACTGCAGCAGGGCGAGTAGGTGTCGCGTCCACTCCAGGATTTTATCCCTGGCACGAATGGCTGCGACTCTCATGCTCTTTCTCTCGCCTCTCTCCTCGTGCTGTTCTTCCGGTAGTGGGGCTTCATAAGGACTTGTCGCTTCACAGTCAGCAGGGGATTCCATGTCGGCGTCAACTTGCTCACCCAGCGCCTCATGAACATTGGCGTCAGGTACGTCCATGTCCGCCGTCTCAGTCACGTTCCTCGCTACCGATTCTACCTCAGACGTCTCGTCATCTATCTCCAAGGGGTAGAGATGACCAATGGAACGCGTCAATGTAGAATCGCCCACCTTGATTCTTGCAACCCTACACTCTCCGTCTCTTCCTTTAATTAAATCGCCGATTTTGCCAACTTTCCACAAGTTCCTGTTTGTCAGATCAGATTTAATCTGGACAATGTCACCTACTTGTGGCTTCTGGTGAGACATGACCCTGGGCTGCTTAGGTGCATGGTTGTACCTTTCTCTGAGACTCGCGAGGTATTGTCCAATGAACATTCTTTTGAACTCCTCTAAAATCTTGTGACCTCTCTTCCAGCTCTCTATCAAGTCGCGCTTCGTAGTCGTACTGTCCACATGAACTTCAGCGGCAGATGGTCTGAATGTTAAACATTGTCCCATACTCAAGAAATCTGCCGGACATAAGACATGTTCCACCTCAGTGCCGACTCTCGCCAGCGGTCTTGAATTGAGCACTGCCTCCACCTCTTTCACCACTGTTCAATAGTCTGGTATCATTAAGAAGGTGCTTCTCGAGGGTTCGTGTTAAGCAGTGCTTCACCAGAGCTACAAGACGTTCATAATACCCTCCGTGCCACGGAGCTAACTGAGGTATAAACTTCCATTGGATATCGTTCTTGATGCAATACGGATTCTGCACCACCTCAGAAACCAACTTGAAACACGTGGCGTTGTCCGAGTATAATCTTTGTGGTTTGTTTCTAGTCGCTGCAAATCTCCGTAAGGCTAGGAGACATTCTTCAGCCGACAGGTCTTTCACGATCTCAAGGTGCAACGCTCTTACCGTCAAACATGTGAATAACGCTATCCATCTCTTCTCCTTACCACTTGGAGTGCTTACGTAAAGCGGGCCCAGATAGTCGAGTCCCGTGTATGTATAGGGTCTGCTATAATTCACTCGTTCTGGTGGTAACGCCGGTGCAGATGGTAACCGATATGGGCCTCCGCCATGTTTGATACACTGCGAGCATCTCCTTATCACCTTCAGAACCTGGGCTTTTCCTTGGGGTATCCAATATCGTTCCCTGATAATACTCAATGTATGTGGAGCTCCAACATGATAATTGCTCTCATGAGTTTCTCTTATTATCTTCTCTGTGAACTCTGAGGTCTTTGGCAGCAGTATTGGATACTTCATATCATAGCTCCAGGTTGTGTTTGCCATACGTCCCCGGCACCTTAACACACCATCCACATCAATAAAGAGGTCCAGATTTCTTGCTAGATGTGTTCTCTTCCCTTCCAGTTCTTCTTGGAAGTGATCGTTCTGTAATGCTTTTAACTCAGTCACGGTCTTGGCCATGCTAACTTGCTGCTGATTGCTTTGTCCCTGTATGTGATCGCCAGGATTGTCAAGTTCCATTGGTCCGTCAGTAGGATACTCCTCGTCCTCCATGGGCATACTTGACTCTTGAGTCTCCATAGGCTCATCTTCGTTGGGGTCACAGCAATTATTCTCCGGCTCCAGTGATTGACTCTCACCCAAATCACCATTGGTGGGTATCTCCTGAGTTGGATCACCTGGGTCGTTACCCGGGACCTCCCCAACTGAAAGAAGGTTTTGATGTGCCTCATAAAGTCTGTTTGATGGCCAGTTGGATTCATCTTCGACGAGGAAATCGGGTCCGTTGAACCAAAGTTTCATTTTTTCCTGGAATAACTCTGGACGAGTAGCAATATCAGCAGGGTTTGACTTTGTGTGGACGTAGAGCATTTCAGTGTTCGGGTGATCACGTTTGATCTCATTTACTCTATTAGCGACGAAGGGTGGGAGCAATTTGTTCGATCTCATCCAACTGAGTACTACCAAGCTGTCCGACCACAGATACTCCTTATCTATGTCAAGCTCAAGGTGTCTTTTTACGTATTTCAGGAGTCTGCTGCCGATCAAAAATCCAAGAAGCTCACGTTTAGGTATTTTCAAATCATCCTTGTCCTTGGGTTGAGACACATGCGATTTTGCCATTATAAAGGAAATTGTTTGAGCTTGTCCTTCTCTTATGACTTTGAGGTATACGACTGCAGCATATGCGTCTTTTGCTGCGTCTGTGAAGCAGTGCAGATGGTACTTCACACCACTCTCAGATGTGTCTGATTCTATGTACCGGGGTATCTCAACTTCCTCAATAATCTTAAGGCCTTCCAAAACGCTCTTGACAGACAAGGCTATGTCCGGGGTCAGCTCCGCGTCCCATTTATATTTCTTTTCACATATGTTTTGAAAAATAAGCTTCATCGAGAGTACGAGCGGACATACAAATCCGCAAGGGTCATAGACACGTGCCAAAGCCCGGAGTACTTTCCTCTTCGTATCCACTGGAGGCTGTGTGCTAAAGTGGCTCTCCGTCAAGTTCAATTTAAGTTTATCTTCCTGGACCTTCCATATTAGTCCCAATACCTTGACGTGGTCACGGTTGACTGATCGTAGGTCTTCCGGTATCATGTCCATGAAGCTCTGGTTGTTTGAAATCCAGTCCCTCATGTTCATGGACAGTTGCTTAAATACGATCCTAGTTTGGTTGTATATCTCCTCAGCCTCCTGCAGAGTGTCGGCCCCAGTCACTAGGTTATCCACATAACACTTATCTGCAACAGGCTTCAGCAGAGCCTTGTTTGTCTGACATATATGATGCCGGATTGTGGCCTGGAGCAGGAAGGGGCTTGCGACAATACCAAAGGCGACTCTACGGAACCTCAGATACAGTATGTTATCATCTATAGCATCTCTGGTGATGTCCTTTATCCATAGGAACCTTGTGACATCGCGATCATCCTCTTGAAGTGCTACCTGCAGGAACGCCTTTTCTACGTCAGCTAGTATGCCGTACCTCTTCGTGCGAAACTTCAGTAATAGCGCTGTCAGGTCTTCCAGCATAGAAGGGCCGCTGTAAAGGCACTCATTGAGGCTCTTCTGTCCTGATACCTTCGCAGATGCGTCGTAGACAACGCGCCCCCTCTTTCCCCCCTTTTGATTAACCATATGATGGGCTAAGTAATGAAGGGGGTGGTCTACGTCTGCATTTGGTTCCGCTCCAACAACTTCAATAATTCCGAGTTCCAGCTGTTCCTTCAAGATAGCGTCATATTCGCTAAGGGACTCTGCATCTAGTCTCCTCAGGACACTCTTCAATCTGCCTAACGCCAAGCCGAAGTTCGACGGTAAGTCTGGTGGGTACTGGATCCATGGCCACCTCACCATGTAGCGACCATCCTGATAACGTACCGTATCATTGAAGTGACGAACAGCCTCGTCCTGTCTTGTAGCCTTAGGAGAGTCTGTAATCCCTATGTTTTCTAATGACCACAGGAATTTGATATCTATGTTCCTTAAGGGTAGGTCAGGCTCGGTGAAGTATGGACAGCTGGGCACGTGGCATTGGCAGTAAGTCACCACGGAGAGGGCATCACTGGGTTCTTCAGGAGTCAGGTGTCCAGATAAAACCCATCCGAGGTCAGTATTCAATAAGTAGCAGTTGGCTGAGACCTGGATCTTATCCCCCCTTAGGATGGAACTGTAGAAGTCGTTCCCGATGAGCAAGTCAACTGCTTCTCCTACTGTATCATCGTCTGCTAGTATGTCAACTCCTGGGTGTTGCAATGATGCCACCGGGATTCGGTCTGTGATTCTTGGCACAATATTCACTGTCAACTTCTTACTAATGCCACGCTTGGTAGTGATGATGACTGAGGTGGAAGGACTCGACATCTTCCGTGGCTCTGAAGCTCCAAACGTGAAGATGAGTAGAAGCTCTTCCTTAAGGGCCGAAAGGCCTAGGTTCCTTGCTGCTTCTTGACTCATATAGCTCCTCTGCGAGCCACTGTCCAAGAGGACCCGTCCTTGTATTGCCTTCTCTGAGCTAGGGTTTTGCAGCGTTGCCACTGCGGTCTGCAAAAAAGTATAACCTTTAGTAGAGGCACACAAAGACTCCACTTGGGGACAGTTGTCTTGCTTCTCACCGTTTGCCTGCGTCCTTGGCTTTGGACAGAACATCACCAGGTGGTCTCCTTTGCATCGGAAGCACGATATTTTACGCCTGCAGGCGGCTGTGGTATGACTCCTTCGCAGGCAATGTTGACACCTTCCAGTCACCTGCTTCATACGGGCTTCCACTGTATAATACTTCCGACACTCAGCGCTGGCATGGTTTTTCCCATTACAAAACAAACATTGCCTCTTTGGCCGCTTCACCGGTGGTGTATCTGCATGCCTGGTTTGCTTCCTCTTGCGTCCTAGAGGATGCACCTCGGTCCGGAATTGTAGGGCTTCCGTTGTGCTAGTACCAGGTGATGCAACCAGACCTGGGATCGGGATGAAAGCCGCAGACTTCTCCATGGCGTTCACGATGCGGTTGAGGCTTTTCCGGATCGATGTCAGGTCATTGCTTTCGCCGGCTGTCAAGTGGTGTTCGTGAATAACCTTCTCTGGAAACTTTGATAGAACCAATGCCCGCAGATTGTTCCCTCCGGTAGGCTCCCCCAGCTTCTCAAGGACGCGTAAATTGCGCTCAATATTGTCTAAAACACACCTGCAACTGGCACTAGTGTCTTCCGCCTTTTGCAGGTTGTTCAGAGCTGTATAATGAGCATCGATGAGGGTATCGTTGGATCCAAACCGTTGCTTCAAAGTCTCCAGAGCCACCGAATAGTTAGCATTCGTGGTGTTTATCCCGGCTATCGTTTCTAGGGCCGTTCCTTTAAGACAGCTCAGTAAATACATAAGTTTCTCTGAGTCCGGTAGTTCTCGGTCATCAACATTCGCTGCGAACCTGTCCCAGAACTCACACCATTTGAGTTTGTCTCCGGAAAAGGATGGAAGGCCCAGCTCTGGCAATTTAGATTTGGAACTGCTCGGATTTCCAGTCTGCTTCATGTTCATTTGCCAGGCAGTCTCCAATTCTGTATAGGTGTCCTCGGCCTGGAGCTGGTCCTGGGTCATCTCGGTAACGTCAGCATCTTGTACAACGTTCAAATACAGGAGCAACTCTTTGTCGAACGCTTCCAGGCACTGCTTAAGCTTTAACCGGATCCCTGTGAACTCTTCCTGTGAGACGCCTCCCGTAGAGCAGTTGTGCAGTATTCTCCTCGAATCTACCACCACCTGGTTTAATTTTAGGTGCCTCAGCTTCACCCTGATTAAAAGGCTCGCCATGTCGACGGCGAATACCTAGAAATAGGAAGAAACATCCATGAAGTCCGGCCAAAAGTTCGCCTCGAGATATTATTTTGCATATTGTTTATGCCAATGCGCTTAAAACATACAGTAAACAACAGTTATCATGTACACCAAACTCACCAGAGAAACGCGAAGAACTTCCTAGAACACTCGGTACGGGACCGAACAAGTTTCACTAGTAGGTGGGTACATACAGGTATGTACTTAGATATTAATCGCCAGTTGAAAGATTTCCGATCTCTCGCTGGGTGCGTTTCCTCTATTGGTACAGCTGAAATGTAAATGAAACGCAACCATCATTTCTCTAGAAAATGAAAACGCGAAAAAACAACGCTTCACGGAATCTTATTTCGCCGGCCGGTATAGCGGCGACATAATTCCGTAGTTTCTCACCTGCAATGTTGCCGTAACTCGCTTTGGAAACGCTTCCCAACACTGGATCACGAAATAACCACACTGGATACTCAATCGGTAATGAATTTACAACAACAACGAGCAATTAAAAGCCAAAACCTGAAATCCAAAGAAATGCTCTGAAACTTGCTAAAATTCACTGGATCGAGTGGATAGAGAATCAATGACAAGTCAATATAAAAACCGGCACGCCACGGTGTTACCATCACAGCGAGTAGCAATTCAACTACATCCGTTCCAAATCGTATTGGAATCATATGAACTCTTAACTGCGTCCAGCATATCTTGTCATATTATCAGCTCCGACTTAAAACTTATTACTCTTCTTAAGTTATAATATTATTACTAAATAAACCAACTTATTCATCATGTCGGTAACACTTTATTATTTACAATTACATTCCCTTTCCCTTTCTTGATTTATTACTGAAAACACAACGCCAATTCGGACCGAACCCTTTGATCACAGATGCAAACATTTAAGTGGGTTATATTTCCTTACAAATAAATGACATATTGGCCAACCTAACAATACAAAAAAAGGTATCCCGTACGACTATGAGTACTTAAAATTAACATGTTTTACGATCCGTTAAAACACATAACTATTAAGAGAATGTATTATAACGTCACACTTATTTAGGGTGCACCCTTTTCCCCAGAATACAAAATAAGCTTATTCATGACAAAATGGCAAATTAAATACAACAACAAAATTCTTTATTTGATAAAAACACATAAAATATCAATAAATCTGTAATTATGTATGCTGTGGAAGAAATAATTAGATACGTACTTTTCAAGGCAAGTACGACAGCAGGTACTCTGGGCTCGAAGGAATCGGATATTAATCCAAGCTTCCCGACCCAAAGTCCATCATGTAGTGCAATGTATCTACGTCTGGGAGAGCCAGACACCATTCCTGGACTCCCACATTCGATCACAGCATCTCTCCACCATTTTGTGGCGCCCTCTATACCCAAGTCGTTGTGTGTGTAACACTTGCCTGAATTCTATGGGTATATACTCGCTAGGGGCCACAAAGTATTAACTATTATACACAATATATGGCTGCACATGAGAGTAGAAGGAGGGGACCACCTCCGTCTTCGCTGCCAAAGACATGTGTCATATAGGTTGCTACCGTACACGTATACATGCATATATTATATCTGAGGGTCTGGTCTACTGGCCAATCCAGAGTGACCCACCGTACGGCCGATTACGCCTCCAGCGCAGGTACTGCCTGTCAGTACCCTGGTGCCCTACGCACCAGCTGGACGTGGGGGCGTTGCCCCCACGAGGTCCTCCATATGCCTGCCCCCTAGACCTGGCCCTGTTACTCCAACTCATAATCGACCGTACTACATGCCTTGCCAGTGTGGCTTCAACACACACTCCTGGGAAGCCGGACCGGGCATTCCCTGTCCAAATCCCTTGTCTTTCAGAGGTACATACACCTCGAGATTGGACTACGTGAAACTACATTAACCAGCGACCGTTGGTTAATCCCCTGTTCCACTCTCATGTAGCTTGAAATGCGATTATAGTATACAAATCATGCATGAGCACTTACCAGGATCGTCTCTAGTTTACCTCGTGAAGACACGCGCGCAGCCTTCCTGCGCGGCCCATCGCCTTCACGGTCCGTGCTCATACCTTCTCACAAGATGGCGCCGCGCTCTGCCGGTGGCACCACCTCTCGCCATTAGAACTGTCATCCCGACTGCCAGTGTTGCCACATGACAGAATGCAACAATTACCTGACTCTTTCCGGTCCGAATCGCGCTCGGCGCGACAACACATACAGTGTGTATTGAAAAGAGGGTCATATTTATAAACTGATATGTTTATCTTTTGTTGCACTGATCATTAAAGGTAAAATCATACAGTGTGCACATACAGGGTGTATTGGTCAAAGGGTCATCTTTATAAACTAATATGTTTATCTTTTGTTGCACTGATCATTAAGGGTAAATTAATTCAGTGTATACATACAGGGTGTATTGGTAAAGAGTCATCATAATAAACTGACAGGTGTATCAGTTATTGCGGATGCTTGGTAATTGGTAAATGTTATCATCATTCATTATCAGGGGTCAGTTTAGGTACCAATGTTAGTGGACATTGGACAGTCAATGGGCACCACTCACCGGGAGGTGAAAGTGGTAGTAATTAGGTGTCAGTAATTACTTCAGGCTCATGCCAGTGACAAGGGGGTCATACTTGTTAGTTAATGTCATGTTTCAGTGGTGCTGGTGAGCATTACTTCAGAGTACGAGGAGCGCTATGGCAGTGACTTCGAGGTCCTGCCCACGGTGCAGCAATGGCTGCGGCTGCTGGTTAAGCAGTGTCGCATGCTGCAACGCGTGACTTCGGACATCAGTGCGGGTGCACAGAGCGGAGGCTCCAGGGACGTCAGCGGCAAGGGGCAGGAAGCCACCGCCGCCTAAACGAGTGCGTCGGGTTGGAGATGCACCGAGGCCTGCAGCGTCAGGGAGACTGCTGAAGGCCCACTCAGCTCATCAAGTCAGGTGACACACACCCAGAGCTCATTCTGTTTCAGCAAGGATAATGCTATGTCAGCAGCGTCATGGTCAAAGGGCGAGCTGTCATACACAGGGTGAGTCAGGACAAGGGCGATTCACAATTTCATCAGTCGGCACCTCAGGCCGAGTAGGTCAACGCGACGGGAGTCGCCAGTGCTGGTCAATATAATAAATATATGGCGCGCCAGGGCAGCGTCGGCGCCCAGGGTACCAGGACCAACTCATCAGTAGTTGGTGGACATGTGCCACGTCCACAGCGGGAGGCAAGGGCGAGGCAGGCTTAGATCACCTTCGAGGAACTCAGGTTTGGTTCTAGGCACCAGGCACATACATTCAGCACGGGCGTTGCTGGACAGCATCACAGAGTATGCTGCACGCCTAGTCAGGTTCATGCTCAACGTCAGATAAGGTAAATATGTAACAAGGTGATATCAGGTCAGAGTCAATTAAAATCAATTCAATTCATTCAAAATAAATTCATGTCAACTCAAAATCAATTCATTCAATTCAAAGTCAAAGTCAACTCAAGTTGGCTTAACTAGCTCAAGTCAAATCAGAGCCACGTCAGATTCAAATCAGAATCAAGTTAGTTTCAATCAAATTCAATTCATGACAAGTCAAAGTCAACTCAAGTTGGTCTAACATGATCAAGTCAAATCAGAGCCACGTCAGATTCAAATCAGACTCAAGTCAGATACAGACTGTCAATGTTAATAGGCACATTGATGGTAGGTTCATTTCATTTCACTGTACCTTTTTGTTTCGGTTTGTGTCGTTTTTCATTGTCATCAATATTCGTCATATGAGTATTAGTATTTATTAGGCTTGATCATAGGAAATATTCGGAAAATATTCATCAAGGTTTTAGGGAATCAAAGGTCACACTCATTGTCACATCACGTCAGGCAACATTATGTTATGTTGGGACCTCTCATAGTCAAGGCAAGGGTCGCATCACTTAAGGTGAGGCGCATCATTTCCAAACGGAAACTCAACACTGCTCATATAGTTTCTCTGCTGTGAAGCCATGAGGCAGAGGCTTGAGGATTCTGAGAACTCTGAGAGTCTTAACGCCGGCCTGATAGCAGCGACGTGTTATCATGGTTCAGCTGGACTAATATAGAAAAGATATTCACATTGGACATGTAGGAAAAAATAAAATAAAATTCAATTTAATTTATTCAGGTCACTCAACTTGTTACACACTATATGTAGGTAAACATATTAGGTAACTAACCATATGTTGGTTTAGGATTTAAGTATAGGTATAGGTAGGTAGGTACGTAGTATAGGTAGTATGTTAAGTAGAATAGGTACTAAATTAATTTAAGGTAAGATTTAGTACTAAGGCTGTACTATTACGACGGAATGCTCTGTAAAGCTACAGACGCTCAGCGTGTTCGCAGATGAACAGCATTTCATCCGAGTCAGGGACGACTGCGGAATCACGGGCTGTCTTATGGTAAGAAGCATCGGTAAGGTGTACCTAAGGATAACAGGACACTATCATAAAGTGTTGTCACGGAGCGACAAGCACTCTCATGCAATACTCAGGTAAGAGTATAGCTATATATCCGAGTCAGGGACGACTGCGGAACGAGGGCTGTCTTATGGTAAGAAGCATCGGTATGGTGTACCTAAGGATAATAGGACACTATCATAAAGTGTTCTCACGGAGCGACGAACACACTCATGCCATACTCAGGTAAGAGTATAGCTATATATCCGAGTCAGGGACGACTGCGGAAACGAGGGCTGTCTTATGGTAAGAAGCAACGGTATGGTGTACCTAAGGATCATAGGACACTATCATTAAGTGTTGTCACGGAGCGACGAACACACTCATGCAATACTCAGGTAAGAGTATAGCTATATGCTAAGTAGGTATGTATCAGGTTCAACGCATGCACTTAGCCGGTAATCATGGATGATCTTCCAGCTGTGAGACATTATTCAGGTATAAAAGCGGTTCACTTTAGGTGAGCACAGAGGGCTCACTACGACTCACGAGGTATGTAACCGTCTAGGTTGTTATCATTGATAAGGTCAGAACGGGTCAATGACTTTATTGGGTTCAAATCATATGTCAGGGAGGTCATCAGTACCTCATTGATCACGACATCTGTCACTATGGGATAATACCTTATTACCTTGCAAGCACGTAATAACTGGTAGGTATAGTTATTCGTTGGCTATGGGGTTAAGTTATTTAGTCAATTCAATACAATTGGTATTTCATTGTTTAATGAGATAAGGGTGTAATCAGATCGGTCAGAATAAATACTCAAAATGGAGAGCTTATTCAATCAGTAGTTAATTTGTGTCAATTAACTAGGTATTCAATCTGATTCATATTAAACTTAAGTTGTATAAAATGTCATTATCATTACTCATGTCATATATGTTAAGTCACATATAATTACTTCAAAATGTCATTATCATTTCTCAAGTCATGTGTCATGGATATTACTTCATTGTGTCAGTACAGGATTAGGTCAATATCCTTACCTACTCATGTACTTATGTATGTAGTCTATATAGTCATCCTACTACATAATGTGGAAAGTATGCTACGAATGTATAGCTATCAATATTATTGCTTCATGTTATTCATATGGATGTATTCTTGGTATAAGATGCTACTTAATAATTCAAATAGGTTTATATGAACAATGTTATTTCAAACATGTGTGTCTGTAATCACAAGTCATACTAGGTCATAGGATCATTATATTTTCAATGTCATATTTCATAGTGGCTTGCAAGTATTCAGCTTATCTTTTCCCGGCGGGCGGAGGGAATGTTCAAGCAAATCGGACAGGTTTTGGTAAAATCTAAAATTGGTTATTAAATAATCATAAATCAAGATCACTCTGCTGTCAAAGGTCGATTCTAGTACGTCTCATTCAATACTAGAGGGCGACACTAGCACCGCCCCGCTCGGCAGAGAGATCTGTATCTTTAGAGTTTCAAGATGACTCGTCCATTACGATTCGGTCAAGACATGTAGCCGCATGGTTTAAGGTTAGGAAAGCCTTTTCAGGGCTGAAGGCCCAGACTAGGGTCAAGTCGCGTATTTTCATAGTATTATCATGTAATCAAGTGCATTGCAAATCGGGACCGACATGTAATCGCATGGTTTGAGGTTAGGAAAGCCTTTTCAGGGCTGAAGGCCCAGACTAGGGTCAAGTCAGTGTATTTTCATGTAATCAAGTGTGTACAATAATACATCAAGTGTAAAATGGTCAAATAGTTTCATTTCATCATTTCTTCAATCTTCATTCCGAGTGACGCGGTGCAGGGAGGCAGCGTGTTCACTCGGTGGTGGCCCAAACCTTCATAGACCCCAGCCAGGACGGCTGGGTAGGGGACTGGCTGACGACGGGCGGTTCCAGGGGCGGAGCTGCTGCGACGGCGGTCAGGAGGTGAGGTGTCCGGGACGAGCCTTACATGGTCAAGTATTCATCTTCATCGTGTTCATTATTAGTGGCACCAAGAGGGGAGCACTTCAGGCTAGGACAGCACCCCCTCTAAAACCCCACCTTATCACTCATATTTTGGAGAACCAATTTGGGAGCCCATGAAGGGGACCCTATTCACTTCATTTTATCAATCAATATGTTTTCGGTAATTTGAGCAGAAAAAGAACCTGAATCATTTATTAATGCCCATTATGATTTTTATCAGTCTCCGCCAAGAAACCTACGCCTTTTCATATTTGTAACTTTATTTTATAGGTAGGTAAGTACCTACCTAAATATTCAGTACCGGGCAACAATTTTTCATGTTTCAAATACCTATACGGTTTTCATGCACCAGGACTATCTACTACATGCTTGCTAGTCCACACAAAACCCTGTTTTTATCTGAGTCTACTTAGATGAACACTTTCAAGAATCACGAATACTTATTTAAATTAATCTTTATCAGAATAACTAATACCTACAATATCTAAGCATAAAAGCCTATATGTAGGTACCTACATAATATAAGATGTAGGTATATAGATGTTTTCCGTGAAGCAAGATTACTTCTTATTTTCCCATTAGGCATTCTAAGATTTATTGCTTACTTACTATTGGAATTCCAAAGTCAGGCCACAAATAACAGTGTCTCCGGGCGATATAATTCGGCATATAGCGCTCTAGTGCTATTTACTCATACACATACCTCATATTTTCCTACTTGATATTACGTCACTGTAGATATATTATTATTTTATTAGATACTTTCCTATTTTATTAAAATGATACAGATCCGAGCGTTCGATGATGTCCTCATTTCAGCAGGTTAGGAATAAGTAAGGGTTTATAGGTATTGTGATTACTGATTGCATTTGAGATACGTAAGATATTGTTGATGATAATATTGTTGAAACATAACCAGCAGAATAGTCGCCTAAGTATAGCGCGTAATGTTACAGAAAATGTCAAAAATATGAACGCCGGCGACTTCGCCCGCTTTCATATTTTTGATTTTTAGCACTAGCCAAAAATGTCTCCTACTTAAATATCTACCTACTTACCTACTTTTTATAATTTTCCATGAAAATGGCATTGGCCTCGTTAGTAATAGGGGCATATCAAATTTTATACTCTGTTTAAATAGGTAACAAGATTTGCCAACTTGAGTCTTGAAATGCGGAATTCATCTGAAAATAATGAAACTGTGCTCAGTACCTAATATTACCTACCTACTAGATTTAAGGAACTCAAAAGTCATTCGTTTAATATAAATGATTCCGTAGGTGGAGTTTTACATACATCTGTGAGTTTTACTTAATGTTCAGTTTACTATACGAACAGGTATGTATGGTCTATTTGCAAAATAATAGTGTTTAATTACAGATTTGCTAAGCGATTCAAAACCTGTCGCGAATCACCTCAACACTCACGCCTACTACAGAGATGTGCTCTATTATGCGTATTCCGATGTCAACCCTACACTGGTACTTACGAGTAAGTTATCGTTAAGCATGAATACCCTGAAGGTAGGGCTGGCAGTAGCGAGCAGCGGGCGGCAGGGCTGGTCAACCCATTACTGCGCCCGCGCAGCGGGGGCTCATGATCACTTTGCTCATGTTAATTTATGTCCTTTGTCGCATTGTCCAAGCACAATACACGCATTTTTATAACCATCGGCTGCCGGACACCCAGATTAACATCTACTGTTTGATTTGGCTTTCTCCCGTTTTGTGCAAGGGCACAATAGCCCTGACCGGCACCTGGCATTAATGGCGCAAAAGTAATGGATTTTGCAGAAAAACCAATAAGTTAAAGTCAAGCTGAAAGGAGTTGGTTTAAGCTTGTAATAAAAGAGTTAAGTAAGAACATTAAAGTAACTCGTATGGTCAGAAAAACTTTGGCTATAAAAAAATATGACACAACGTCTGTGACGTGAATGCAGAACATAAAATGCTTATGGTATGATGATTTATTCACGTAATTTTACATTTCATAACAAAACTTAAAACATCCTAGGTATTAACTAGTAAACATAGGGCATCTTAAATATAATATGCGTACCTAAATATACATTTATAAGAATCAGACACAAATCACTTGACCTACAAAAATATTAACTTCTTATTTACGTAAAAAGTAATCCCACCAAAAGCATTACATGTAGGTAAAGTGATTGCCAAGACTCCCTAGCTCTTAATAGCTCTTAGTATAGCTTTGTTGGGCACATCCCGGTCGCCGCATAGACTCTCGCGCCGAATGAATATATGATGATACTAGCTGTTGCCCGCGACTTCGTCCGCGTAGAACTTTTTATCGTCTTAGAAAATGATTTCTCTCAATACAAAATTTGAACCCTCTTTTAGGGGATAATTAAAAAACAAGTAGATGTTCATTTTCTAGTTTGTGAACAAACAGTCTAAAACCAAAGTTAAAAATCTCATACTTTAAAAATGCCTTGAAATACTCAAACTTTGAACCAATTTTAACACTCTTAGGGGATGAATTTGGAAAAACTCTGAAATCAGTTTTGTAGTCTTTTAACGTACAGAATAAGACCGAAGTTAAAAATCTCTTACTCACACTTTAAAATTTTATTGCTCGCCATTTAAAATTTGAACCCCCTTTTAAACCCCCTTAGAGGTTGAATTTTTCTAATCGCTGAAAGATCTTTTTTCGTAAACTTTTAAGTCTCTAGCTCAAAAAAAGTGTTGCCCATACAAAGCTTTCTTAACCCCCTTAGGGGTGGAATTTTCTAAAACTCTGAAAGTACTTTATTATTAATTTTAATAAGTAACATTTTGAATAGTTTTAAGTCTAGTAAAAAAAAAAGTTTTTCCCACACAACACTGGCTACCCTTCTTAAGGATCTTAAGGATCCCCTTAGGGATGGAGTTTTCTAAAACGCTGAAAGTTCTTTTTTAGTATTCTAATAAGTAATCTTTTTCCAAAGTTTTAAGTCTAACTCAAAAAAAAGTGTTGCCCATGCAAAGCTTGCTCTCCTTTTTAACCCTATTAGGGGTGGAATTTTCTAAAACGATTTGTGTTCTTTTTTTGTATTTTAATAAGTAATCTTTCTACAAAGTTTCAAGTCTCTAACTCAAAAACATAAACTTTCCCTGATAAAAACTTTGCACCCCTTTTTATCCCCCTTAGGGATAGATTTTTTCAAAACGCTGAAAGTCTTTTTTTTTGTATTTTTATAAGTAATCTTTCTACAAAGTTTAAAGTGTCTAGCTCAGAAAAAGTGTTCCCCATACAAACCTTGCACCCTTTTTTAACCCCCTTAGGGAATGATTTTTGTAAAACGCCGAATGTAGTATTTTTCATGTTCTAATAAGTAATTTTTCGACAAAATTTTAAGTCTCTATTAAAAAAAAATATGTTTTTCACATACAAACTTTGCACCCTATTTTACCCCCTTAGGGGTGAAATTTTCCAAAACGCTGAAAGTACTTTCTTTGTATTTAAATAATCTTTCTACAAAGTTTTAGGACTCTAGCTAAAAAAAATAGTTTCCCACATACAAACTTTGCACCCCTATTTTAGCCCCCTATTTTTAGGGGTAGAATTTTCTAAAACGCTGAAAGTACTTAATTTGTATTCTGATGACTAATCTTTCTACAAAGTTTTAAGTCTCTATTTAAAAAAAATATTGTTTCCCCCATACAAAATTTGCACCCCTATTTTACCCCCTTAGGGGTAGATTTTTTTAAAACACTGAATCTAGGTACTTTATTTGTATTCTAATGAATAATTTCTCTACAAAGTTTTAAGTCTCTATTTAAAAAAAAGTAGTTTTTCCCATACAAACTTTGCACTCTATTTTACCCCTTTAGGGGTAGAATTTTCTAAAACCCTGAAAGTTCTTTATTTGTATTCTAATGACTGATCTTTCTACAAAGTTTTAAGTCTCTATTTAAAAAAAATGTTTCCCCCATACAAACCTTGCACCCCTATTTTACCCCCGTAGGGGTGGAATTTTCCAAAACGCTGAAAGTGTTTCATTTGTATTCTAATAACTAATTTTTCTACAAAGTTTAAGTCTATAGCTCAAAAAAAAAGGTTCTCCCATACAAACTTTGCACCCCCATTTTACCCCCTTAGGGGTAGAATTTTCAAAAATCCCTTTTTATCCCTAGCCCACGTTATAAAAGCAACATACTGTGCAAAAATCAACTCTCTAAGATTAGTAGTTTCGGCTGTGCGTTGATGAGTGAGTGAGTGAGTGATTGAGTGAATAAGTCAGTCAGGACATAGGCATTTATTATGTATAAATAGATAGAAGATATTGAAACTCCCATTCAAATATCTCAAAAAATTATGAAGCTACATCCGTTTTAATGTCGCTTGTTAGAGTGAGAAAACGATGAGGGACTGTGACGTCAATATACTCGAGCGTCATAGTAAAAAACAATCGTTTCATATGAAGGTGCATTTTGCGGAAAAGGGACAAAACATACCCCCTCTTAAAATTTTGGACTCTTATAACTTAATCATTACCTATATAACCTCTTGCTTTGTTTTTTTCTCCATTTGACTATATTTATTTTAAATTCTTTTTCGAGAAAATACATTATGATTATTTACCATATTTTCGATTCCTGAGCTATAACCACGAACTTCGGAATTCGAAAATATTCGGGTATCTCTATCTCTATCGCACTAACCATACTCGAGTGACAGGGATGCAAATATATGAACATTGAGTATCGGTTTTCGTGGGTACTTTGGCTGAATGCGCCGAGCGCGTGCCATTGTCATTCAAAAAAAACAAATTCGTGTTAATTATATTGTTCAAATTTGTTGATTTCATTTATTGAAATTACGACATAAAACGACATTTGCGCATATAAGTTCTCATATCAGAATCGAATATTTTTTTATGGTTTATATTTTAGCATTTGTCTCGTAAAGGTCTATCGTAGACGGGATTTAAATTATTAATAAGTGAAAGGCAAAGCAATTCCGCCATTTTGACGAAAATTTGACGGTTCTTATAGCTGACAGTTGGAGCAGCGTTTGATTTCAATAAAAATAAATGAAAAATTAAATGAAGTCGTATATTTCGGAAAATTAATTAACTGTCGCAGTCGGATAAAAACTATCCTAAGTTGCAGCTAGAATAATAATGTACCTATATAAAATGTTTCATATTTTTCCGTTCATGGGATGCTGAGAACATTCGAACCGCGCAAAGCTTAGTTTCAAACTGGCTGATTCTTTTTTTAATTTAGAGATTTATTATAAGTGGAGATTAATAAGCGACGGGTCTATACTTTTTAGCCAAGATATATAAGTTTTAGAGCGTGGCTGGTAGTGGTAGAGTTACGTCGTCTGGTGTAGGAAGCTTGGCGCTACTTATGGTTATGATCTGATATATTTTTAACGCTGAAAGCTTTTTGAGCCTGGGAGTCTTGGCAATCACTTAACATGTAATGTTTTTGGTGGGATCTCATTCCTTTTTGTAAGGTAATTTCTAAAGAAGTGTAAGGAAAACCCATGCAAACTTCCAACCCCTAATTTAAATGGTGGTTATTATTTATAACAAGGAGTCCCTATATCAATTTTCTGACCCCTAGTATCAAAATTTGCGGCAGTCTCATACAAATTTCCAAGGGGTTGAGGGCTAAAAGTTCAAATAATTAGAATGTTTTCGTTGATTGTGTACTAATACTAGCTTACATACGAAATTTCGGATTTATAGAACTTCAGGAAGTACCCGAGAGGTTTTGATGATCAACGTGAGTGAGTGAGTGAGTCAGTCAGTGAAATCAGCGTTTTTTAGATATTAATAAAATCTAAAGCATAAGAGCTATGCAATTGAGACTTTATATGCTTAATAAGTCGACTATTCACATATCCCGAGAATTTTGTTTATCTGATATAATCCAAACCCATGTTATGGGGTTCAAAAAAACGACGAAGCGCTTCGAGAAAAGGTATATAGGTAGTGCCTTGCCCTTGCACTTCGCTTTTGGCTCGTCTTGGCGGGGGCACTACCGTGCGTGCCCCCAGATTCTCTGAACTATTTAACCAATAACTTTCATGGTCGGCCTTTGTACTAGGAACCTAATGTTCTTTCATAGAAATCGACAAATAGCAATGTAATAATGAAAAATATTTTACTAAGTTATAACTGTAGCTAGAACAGTCATGTCGTCTGCTTTATGTAAGTAATATGCGGTGGGTGCGTACACTGCGTAGTACAGTCGCCATCACATACATCGGAGCATACAAGCACGTCACAAACATCGGAACACACCTCTATTTTCAAGGCATTAGGGTGCATGCGCCGATATTTTTGAACACCTATAGTGTACCGATGTATGTTATGGTACCTAGGCCACACGTAAACATTTGAATTTCGAAAAAAAATGTATATATATATGGATTATTGTTTACTAGCTTTTGCCCGCGACTTCGTCCGCGTAGAACTGGTATATATCGTAGCTCGATACAAACTTTCACCCTCCATTTCCCTTTAAGGGGTAGATTTCCGATATAAAAACTATCCTATGTCCTTCCCCGAGAGTTATACTATCTATATCATCATCATCATCATAATATCAGCCGAAAGACGTCCACTGCTGGACATAGGCCTCCCCCAAAGAGTCCCAAAGTGACCAATTCTGCGCCACCCGCATCCAGCGAACTCCCGCGGCCTTTACCAGTCCACCTTGAGGGGGCCTACCAACGCCGCGCCTCCTACCTACCTCTATACCAAATTTTATCTAAATGGGTTGTAAAGTAGCTCCATGCAAATATTCACCCCCATTTCACACCCTTAGGAGATGATTTCCGGGATAAAAACTATCCTATGTCCCTTCCCGGAACTCAAACTATCTGTAAACCAAATTTCATCTAAATGGGTCACTTACATCCAAATGTTCACCCCTTAGGGGAGGATTTTCGAAATGAAACTATCCTATGTCCTTCCCCAGGACTCCCAACTATCGCTTTACCGTAAATCGGTTCCATCTAAATTTTCACCCCCATTTCACCCCCTTAGGGGATGATCTCCGGAATAAAAACTATCATTTGTCCTTCCCCAGGACTCAACTATCGCTATACCGTAAATGGCTTCCATCCAATTTTTCCGCCCCCATTTTACCTCCTTAGAGGATGATTATAAGAGAGGTAGGGCACAGCGGAATGTCATCTTGCTCGTATGTGGAGCAGCCCAACTGGGGAAGTACCTCCACCTTACAGAAGACTGCAGCCATAATAGCACCACTGCTTTGTAGTGTTGCTATATTATTGCACGCTATGAAGTATGTGGTGTTGTGTTCCTGGTGGTGAGTAAGGTCGCCAGAGCTCCCTAGGGTGCGTTGTGTTGGGAGTGAGGGACATGCATGTCTCTATCTGCCAACACAGCGAATCCTCAAGTGAATAAAGGGTCGGCAACGACTTGTGATTCTTCTGGAGTCACAAAGTATCCATAGGCGACGGTACCAGCTTAACATCAGGCAGGCCGTAAACTTGTTTGCCACCGTCGTAGTATAAAAAAAAATCGGGATAAAACTACCCATTGTCATTCACCGGGACTCCAACTATCTTTATACCAAATTTCATCTGAATGGGTTACATCCAAATTTTTACCCCCAATTTCACCCCATTAGGGGATGATTTCTGGAATAAAAATGATCTTATGTCCCTATCCAGGACTCTCACTATCTCTATACAATACTTCATCTAAATGGGTTCTATCCAAGTATTCTCCCCCTATTTTATCCCCTTAGGGGATTATTTTCGGAATAAAAGCTATCCGTTGTCCGTCTCCGCGACTTAAACTATCTCTATACCAAATTTTATCTAAATGGGCTACATCCAAATTTTCACCCCCATTTCACCCCCTTAGGAGATGATTTCCGGAATTAAAACTATCATGTCCTTTTCCGGGACTCAAACTGTCTTTCAACCAAATTTTATCAAAATGGGTCACAAACAAATTTCCACCCCCAATTGATGAAACTATCCTATGTATCCTTCCCCAGGACTCCAACTATCGCTATACCGTAAATGGGTTCCATCCAAATTTCCATCCACCATTTCACCCCCTTAGGGGGTGATTTCCTCCTTTCATGTGTCCGGAATAAAAATTATTCTATGTCCTTTCCTAGGACTCTACCTCTGTCCTTACCAAATTTCATTTAAATGGGTTCAACCCTCATTTCACCACCTCAGGAGATGATTTTTCGGGATAAAAACTATGCATTGTCCTTCTCTGGGACTGCTTCTATCTCTTTACCAAATTTCATCTAAATGGGTTTTATCTAAATTGTCACCCCCTATTTCACGGAGTCCATCCAAAATTTTACCCTCCATTTCACCCCCTTAGGGGAAGATTTCCGGGAGAACAACGATCCAATGTCCTTACCCAGAACTTAAACTACCTCTAAACCAAATTATATCAAAATGGGTTACAACCAAATTTTTATCCCCCCGTTTTACCCCCTAAGGGGAAGATTTCCGGAATAAAACCTATCCTTTGACCTTCCCCGGGACTCAGACTATTTATATACCAAATTTCATCCAAATCGGTGCAGCGGTTTAAGTAGCTCCATACAAACTTCCACCCCTCACTTCATCCCTTTAGGGGTTGATTTCCGGAATAAAAACTACTCTATGTCCTTCCCCAGGACTTAAATTATCTCTATATCAAATTTCATCGAAATCGGTTCAGCCGTTTTCACGTGATGCGCGGTCACATAAACAGACAAACAGATAAACAGATAAACAGACAAACAGACAAACAGACAAAAATTCTAAAAACTGTTGGTACGTGTTCTGTTATCGATTTTAAGTATCCCTAGCCAATTTTTTTTCGAATATCTTCCATGTACAGACTTTCGACCCTCTTCAGCTTTATTATATGTATAGATAGATAGATGTATAGATTATATGTATAGAAGATAGATAATAAAAATAAATAAATAAATATTATGGGACAATCTTACACAAATCAACCTAGGCCCACGGTAAGCTCAGTAAGGCTTGTGTTGTGGGTACTAGGCGATGATATATATAATAGATAAATACATATAGATACTTATATACATATACTAGCTTTTGCCCGCGACTTCGTCCGCGTAGAAATCGTTTATATCGTAGCTCGATACAAACTTTCACCCTCCATTTCCCTTTTAGGGGTAGAATTCCGATATAAAAACTATCATTGTCCCGTAATATGTCCTTACCCGAGACTCAAACTATCTTTATCATTATTATCATTTATCATCATCATCATATCAGCCGAAAGACGTCCACTGCTGGACATAGGCCTCCCCCAAAGAGTTCCAAAGTGACCAATCCTGCGCCACCCGCATCCAGCGGACTCCCGCGACTTTTACCAGGTCATCAGTCTACCTTGTGCCTACCAACGCCGCGCCTACTAACTACCTCTATAAAAAGTTATATCTAAATGGGTTGTATAGTAGCTTCATACAAATATTCAACTCCCATTTCACCCCCTTAAGAGATCATTTCCGGGATAAAAACTATCCTATGTCCTTTTCCGGAACTCAAACTATCTGTTAACCAAATTTCATCTAAATGGGTCACTCACATCCAAATTTTCACCCCTTAGGGGAGGATTTTCGGGATAAAACTATCCTTTGTCCTTCCCCAGGACTCCCAACTATCGCTATACTAAATTTTCACCCCCATTTCAGCCCCTTAGGGAATGATATCCGGAACAAAACTATCAGATGTCCTTTCCCAGGACTCAAATTATCTCTCAACCGGATTTCAACTAAATGAGTTCCATAAACTATGCATTATCCTTTTTCGGAACCCCAAACTATCTCTATACCAAATTTCATCCAAATAGGGTACATCCAAATTTTCACCCCCTATTTTATGCCCTTGGAGGATTTTTTCGGGACAAAGGCTATTCGTTGTTCTTCTACGCGAGTAAAACTATCTCTATAGGCACCAAATTTCATCCTAATGGGTTCCATCCAAATTTAAACCACCATTTCACCCCCTTAGAGGATGATTTCCGGAATTAAAACTACGCTATGTCCTTGCCCAGGACTCAAACCATCTCTATAACAAATTCCATCGAAATGGTTTCCATCCAAATTTTCACCCCCCATTTCACCCCCTTAAGGGATGAATTCAAAAACGAAAATTATCATATGTCATTTCCCAGCACTCAAACTATCTCTTAACTGTTAACTTAAGTTTTATAAGTTTTTATTGTTACTAACATGATATGGACTTAGTCTGAAATAAATAATTTGAATTAAATTAAATTAACCAAATTTCATCTAAAAAGGTCACATCACATCCAAATTTTCATCCCTTTAGGGGGTGATTTTCGGGATAAAACTATCCTACGTGCTTCCCCAGAACTCCAACTCGCTATACCGTAAATGGGTTCCATCCAAATTTTCATCCCCCATTCCTCAAGGGGGTGACCCCTTAGGAGATGATTTCTGGACTAAAAATTATTTTAGGTCCTTCCCCAGGACTAACTATCTTCATACCAAATTTCATCTAAATGGGTTCTATCCAAATTTTCACTCCTCATTTCACCCCCTCAGGAGATGTTTTTTCAGGATAAAAACTATGCATTGTCCTTCCCTGGGACTCCTATCTCTTTACCAAATTTTAACTAAATGGGATTTATCCACATTTTCACCCCTATTTCATCCCCTTAGGGGATGATTTTCGGGATTCAAAGTATCCGTTGTCATTCTCCGGGACTCAAACTATCTCTATACCAAATTTGATCTAAACGGAGTCCATCCGAAATTTCACCCCCCACTACACCCCCTTATGGGCAGATTTCCGGGATAAAAACTATCCAGTGTCCTTTCCCTGAACTTAAACTAACTCTAAGCCAAATTTTATCAAAATGGGTTACATCCAAATTTTCACCCCCACGTTTTACCCCCTAAGGGGAAGATTTCCGGGATAAAACCTATCCTTTGACCTTCCCCGGGACTGGAAATATTTATATACCAAATTTCATTCAAATCGGTGCAGCGGTTTAAGTAGCTCCATACAAACTTCCACCCCCCATTTCATCCCCTTAGGGGTTTATTTCCGGGATAAAAACTACCCAATGTCCTTCCCCAGGACTCAAACTATCTCTATACTAAATTTCATCTAAATCGGTTAAGCCGTTTTCACGTGATGCGCGGTCACATAAACAGACAAACAGAAAAACAGATAAACAGACAAACAGACAAAAATTCTAAAAACTGTTGGAACGTGTTCTGTTATCGATTTTAAGTATCCCTAGCCAATTTTTTTTCGAATATCTTCCATGTACAGACTTTCGACCCTCTTCAGCTTTATTATATGTGTAGATAGATAAATAGATAGAAGATAATGAAACTCCCATTCAAATATCTCAAAAAATTATGAAGCTACATCCGTTTTAATGTCGCTTGTTAGAGTGAGAAAACGATGAGGGACTGTGACGAACTCGAGCGTCATAGTAAAAAACAATCGTTTCATATGAAGGTGCGTTTTGCGGAAAAGGGACAGAACATACCCCCTCTTAAAACTTTGGACTCTTATAACTTAATCATTACCTATATAACCTCTTGCTTTGTTTTTTTCTCCATTTGACTATATCTATTTTAAATTCTTTTTCGAGAAAATACATTATGATTATTTACCATATTTTCGATTCCTGAGCTATAACCACGAACTTCGGAATTCGAAAATATTCGGGTATCTCTATCTCTATCGCACTAACCATACTCGAGTAACAGGGATGCAAATATATGAACATTGAGTATCGGTTTTCGTGGTAGCGCCGCAGGTACTTTGGCTGAATGCGCCGAGCGCGTGCCATTGTCATTCAAAAAAAACAAATTCGTGTTAATTATATTGTTCAAATTTGTTGATTTCATTTATTGAAATTACGACATAAAACGACATTTGCGCATATAAGTTCTCATATCAGAATCGAATATTTTTTTATGGTTTATATTTTAGCATTTGTCTCGTAAAGGTCTATCGTAGACGGGATTTAAATTATTAATAAGTGAAAGGCAAAGCAATTCCGCCATTTTGACGAAAATTTGACGGTTCTTATAGCTGACAGTTGGAGCAGCGTTTGATTTCAATAAAAATAAATGAAAAATTAAATGAAGTCGTATATTTCGGAAAATTAATTAACTGTCGCAGTCGGATAAAAACTATCCTAAGTTGCAGCTAGAATAATAATGTACCTATATAAAATGTTTCATATTTTTCCGTTCATGGGATGCTGAGAACATTCGAACCGCGCAAAGCTTAGTTTCAAACTGGCTGATTCTTTTTTTAATTTAGAGATTTATTATAAGTGGAGATAACATCCATAACTCAGGAACAAATATTCGTGATAAACACACAAATAAATGCCCTGACCGGGATTCGAACCCGGGACCTCCAGCTTCGTAGGCAGAGTCAGAGATAGATGAAATTGAATAGTTGTTGGTGGGAAACTGATCGTCATTTGTTTTTTCTGGCGTTTTGAAGTGAACAATTGGCACTGAAAATTAATTTGACGCGGAAGGATTTTAGAGCAATGTTTTTTTACGATTTTAAATGTTCTCTTTCTCCGCAAGAATGTACCTAGTGCTGTCTTCAAAATGCTTATGGGCTTGAAGCACCACATTTGAGCACTGTGAGACGGTGGTATGCTGATTTTAATAGAGGTCGTGTTTCTCTCCATGACGATTCTCGTCAAGGTCGGCCGTTTACCGCGGTCAGCCGGTCACTGAAGAAAACGTGGCTGCTATCAGGCGACTAATAGAGGAAAACCAAAGAATCACTTATTACGAAATTCGTGGACAATTAGGGATAGGTATTAGTCAAATACAAAATATTATGCAAGAATATTTAAAAGTCAGGAAGCTTTGTTGTCGATGGATTTCCCATGAACGTAAAACTACTCAAAAACAGGACCGTGTTGATTGGTGCCAAGAAATGCTGCGAAAGTACGGCACGGGCGTTCAAATGCGGTGTATAATATAGTTACAGGAGACGAAACATGATCTGGAAAAAAACAACAGTCAAGTGAATGGGTCTTTGATGGTGACCAAAGGCCAACAAAAATGCACCGGGCAAAAAGTGTTGGCAAACAAATGATAGAGAGTTTTTTTACAAAAACAGTTTCTGTTTGTACTGTACTTCTAGATAATAAGAGAAGGGTTAATGCTGAGTGGTACACAACCATTTATCTGCCCAGTGTTTTTGAAAAGGTCCGAGAAAGTCGACCAAGAAGCCGCATTCTCTTGCATCATGTCTGAGTCATGACAATGTGTCTCCTCACACCGCGAAGAAGACTATAAGGCATTTTTGGACGCTGAAAAGTTGGAGATTGTGACTCATCCTGCGTATAGTCCAGACCTTGCACGCTGCGATTTTTACCTTTTCCCTAAAATCTAAGATTTTATGAGAGGTTTCACATTTAAGTCCCCCGAAGAAGCGACGACGACGTTTAACCAACTCATGCTTCGAAAAATGGTTTGAGCGTATGAATAAAATGTCTAAAATGTAATGGTGAATATTTTGAGAAGCAATAAATGTATAATTATAGTTATAAATTGTTTTTTTTTACATGTAACCAAAACTTTTAGTATGGCCCTCGTATGACAACGACATAAAGTACTTACGTGAACGTTCTGCGCGCGATAATACGCACAAGGCGCCTAGTAGCGCCACGCGTCTCCATAAACGAGGCTTATAAAAAACCAGAACAGTCAAGCACAACCGGAGGTCAACTTGACACGTATCTTTCTCATTCCAATATGATATTTATCAACACGTTGCGCGGTCACTTCCAAGCTCACCGAGCCATCAGTCAAAACGAGCGCGCGCAAAATACCTAACTAACTCCTCGTATGCGAATTATCAAAAAAGGTACCATTCAAAAATGGACAACTCATGAGTCTCATGACTTTGAGATGTAAAACAATAGGTAACAATAGGTAAAAAAAAAATCTTTGGAATGCATAAGTACGAGGGTTTAAATTTTATATTAAATGCGAAACGTCAGCTTAAAATTTAGCTTCTGGCTCCTATTTCACCAACTTGACAATTGGTCCCACAAGTAACCTATCGATCGACCACCTTAACTTCTAGATCAAGCAATGTATGCCTAATGGGGAACTTGCATGGGACTTCAATTTCGAATAAATTGCACTCAATCGATGCGGATATACGTAGAGATATCATACAAAAGAAAAAAAAAAAAAAAAAAAACGATTTTATTAGTTTTACCTAACGTTAAAATGACGAAAATTATTTTTTTTATTTTTTCGATAAAATAACATAACAGTTACATAGAATATTAAATTAGAAATGATATTTTGTATGACAAGTATATACTTAAACGTAAATTTTGTGGAGATAATCGCAAATTAATGACTTACTCCATAGTAAAGGCTATAAATAAAATAAAAATTGTTTAATTCAGACCGAGATCCATAATAGTGTTAGTAACAAAATGGGGCTTACAAGACTATATTAGTATTACACGATTAAGTTTAGTTTAAATAAAATTTTAATTAAATTTACATTTAGGCACCTCTTTGGTTCTTTCGGTCCCTATGGCAGAAAGGTAGGACTAAGTAGCGAATATTTTATTCCCTACTTGGCCCTACCAATGACCACTTCAACCCAATATTTGGTGAGCGGGCAGTCGAGGCGCTCTGCCAACACCCTCAGCATACTGTTGCTGCTACCGCGCATCCGTTTTAGCAGTGACGCTATTCTTTTCCGCCGAATGGCTATGCTGTGACGTCATAGCATAAGCCCGTTTAGTATAGAGCGTTTTCGGGAGGTGCCGGCGCGCGCAGATTTCAAAAGCATATAACATCAGAAAAATAAATCATAACAAAGTTTTAATGCTACAGTTGTTTTAATGCTGGATTATACTTTTGTTTTTCGTAATAAAATATTAAGATGCAAGTTCCCTATTGTCAGTGTCAGGTGCCAATTGTCAAGTTGGTGAAATAGGGGCTTTGTGCCATCAATTTTCACCCGACATTTCCCGGAGTTAGTTTGGAATTACCCGTTTTAGACCTCATTTATGTAATTAAGCCTTGAATTACATAAATTAGATATAACATTTTTTACATGACAAATAAACGCGGTTTGTGCAGTAACTTCCAAACGGAGTCTCCTATTCATTATTACTATTAGCCACGTCCTCTATAGACGCTCTGCTGCTCGGCGCCTGACCTGGCACAAGATCACCGTGTACCCTGACGCGGTACACACACGTGTACACCGGGTGCCCCCAGTTGGACAGCACCTTAAACCGGACCAAGTTGTACCCCTGCGTCGCCGGCCACATCACATCGTAGTACTGGATAGGTCTGCCGTTGTTGTTATACTGGAATGTACCGAAGTTGTGAGGCGTTGAGTCGACGCGGGACTTCAGGCCTTCTAGTTGGAACTCGCGGGGCGCTGACAGAATTTTTCTGCGGTACAAATAAGGTACTTATGGTTGAGATTATTGATTGGATTATGGATTGCTTTTTGAATGTACTACTTTGATTCAATTCGGCCAACTCAAATAATATCAAATAATGTCAAATTTGGAAATAATTTAAAATAGCAGATTTTTTCTATGTAATGGATATATTATCAATTAAATAGTTACCTAGCGACAAAATCCAACAAAATTTCAGACATCAAAAAAATTATAACTTAACTAGCTTCTGAAAAGTGAGAAAAAATATTAATAAATGGTTTTATCGTTATTTTGGTTCATTTACATTTGCTCTATAATATTGAAGAAAAAGAATAAAAGAAAAACAAATCATGCTTTATTAAAATCTATATAATTACTTCCCGATGGAAAGTTTGTTGTATTCTTGAATAAAGCATCTTAGAATAACGTTTTAAAATAAAATAAACAAAAAAACGCTATAACAATTTATTGTTTTTCAAAACCGTATTTTGCCTGGAGTATAATCTCCAGTTAGTGTACAGAGAATGTGTGGAGGTACGAAATTGAACACATTCGGTGCCAAGAATTGCTACGCGCTACGCTCGTAGCCACCTCGTAGCCAATCCCGTGGTGTTCCTCGTATGTAGCGGAAAGCGACTACGGCGCACGCACCCGATAGTTGGGTTCCCGGCACTGAAAGTGTTAACTTGATAATGTAGGTATGTACATACTTGGTAGCATTTGGCTATAGCCTCATTTGGTGAAAGTGATCGCCCCGGCTAGGTATTAAGTCGCACGTTGTAATCCAGAAATTTAAATTAATGTTAGACATCTGTTTACTTAAAAAAAAAGACATTTACCTAGCAGGGTCAATATGCGGAGGAATGTGCTCTACAGACAGGCCCGTGATGTGGACGGTGCCGAGTAGCCTAATCACGGCCTCGCCTCGCTCTCCCTTGAATGCCCAGCACTCGCCCGGTAATACGCCCGGCTGGATAATTGCACGGGCCGCCTGCACCGTTATAAATATCTATTAATATTATATAAATAAGTATCAGGGTTGGGGCGGAAAGGTTCTCGAATGGTGACCACGTAACGGAAGGCGCGGCGTGGGTAGGCCCCCCACAAGGTGGACTGATGACCTGGTAAAGGTCGCGGGAGTCCGCTGGATGCGGTTGGCGCAGGACCGGCCATTGTGGCACTCTTTGGGAGAGGCCTTTGTCCAGCAGTGGACGTCTTTCGGCTGATATGATGATGATGATGAAGTATCAGGGTACAATCTTAAACCTGCTCTACATAATGGGCCATCATGCCCCATCAATCCCATCATACAGACATACAGTCAGACATACCTACCTACCTACTTCCATCTCATTCCGCCGAACAACTGCGTCGTTTCCTGCGGCCATGATGGTCCATTATGTAGCCTTTACACAAATCGAACTAGAACCCTAGGCTTGTGTTACAGGTACATTAGACTATACGATATATTACGCAACTTTAATTTACTACGATTTTTAGCCCCCGACGGAAAAAAGGGGTGTTATAAGTTTGACTGTGTGTCTGTCTGTCTGTCTGTCTGACTGTGTGTGTGTGTGTGTGTGTGTGTGTGTCTGTCTGTGGCATCGTAGCGATTTGAATGCGGTTTTTTATCCAAAAGCTGACGTGATCGAGGTGGTTCTTAGCTGCGTTTCAACAAAATCGGTTCAGCTGTTTTTGAGATATTGAACTTTGAAATGAAAATGTCAGTGGTTTTTCAATTTTCTATTTAAGTTGTAGTTGTAACTTTACAGTAAGTACTAGGTGCGATACTTACCTACATGATTTGGGGAGGATCTAATTGATTTTATGCATCCGTGATGTAAACCTTCAAATAAATAGACTATATATTTACCTACCTATTTATATCGAGACTGGTTGAGTGTCCTGGTAGCTATTAAGAGAGGTTTACCCACATTGTTTACAGACGGAATTAGTTAGTGATGCCAACCTGTAAGGATCCGAAACGTGGACTCATGGTAGGTATTAGTTACCGTACGGGCTGGTCCACAAGTTTAAAATACAGAAACTGCTATGTTGGGTGGGTTTAAATTATCCCACTCTTTACTAAGAAAAAAATCTATGTTGGTTTTTCAGAGATAATTCCTTATCAAGTGAACCAATTTCGATACTTCTGTTTTTGTTTGTTAGAAGGTAAACAACTTTTAGAATACTTCCATAGAAATTTGAAGGAAAAAAATTGAACACAAAAGTATAAGTTTAAATTTAAATATTAAATGATCTCGTTATACTTTTCCGGCAATATAAATTTTACGTTATTATAATAATGTTCAATTTTTTCGCTTGGTTAAACTTCGGAGATAAGGGATGATATTTTTTTCTACATTTTCCTTTGTAAATCAAAATTTTACCACCGTACAAAAAAAAACTGTTTTAGAATGGGCAATTCAAGACCTTTCACATGATACGCCATTTGGCCTACTAACTAGACTTTTAATTTTTGCCCCCTCCTCTTATCTGTCCTTTATTATAGAAATTAAAAATATATCTATAAATTTTTCATTTTTCAGTCACGTGGATTAGCTTTGTTTACAACTGTTCTAAATTTCTAATTGATAGAATAATTAGTTCCTGAGATATTTAACTTTGTAACAGACAGACAGACAGACGGACGGAGTCACACCACAAGGGTTCCGTTTTTACCTTTTTGGTCCGGAACCCTGAAAAGTTTTCGGGTGTGTGTAACACTAAATACTGTATCGAAAAGTATAAGGACAACTTTAGCTGGCCGCCATTCTTGTTTTATTTGTTTTTCTACTCCTGTACCGTTATCTGTCATTTATATAGGCTGTAGCTCAAATACAATGACACCACTAATAAGACGTCGAAACACTCTATGCTCTATGGCCCAAAAACGAACTGTTTAGCGTACTTTTTTGGTTCATACATTTTTCATAAAAGCACTGTTTAACTTTTTTTTAAATCGGCCGCTTTATTGCAGTGGTGCCAACTTCATAAACAAATATTTCAAAATAAAAGTATTTATTTACGATTTAATATTTGTATATTATAAATTATTATATATAATATTTCATTTCATTTCATTTTCATTTCATTTCATTTCATATTTCATTTACTACAATAATAATAAATCATCATCTATTGTGTGTTAAATTACATGTTTTATAAATTCTTGGAATTATTTATAAAAATAAACAGTTCGAATTCGGTCCGGGTCCGGATTCGGTTTGGTTTGGATGGCAAGTGCAAACAAATTAAAAACAAAACAAACCATAAGCAAGAGCTGTCACATTTCCGATTTCCCTCCAAAATACAGTTCAAAATGAAAAGATGAAAGATGATAAACTATTAGTCCTAAACTATTAAGATTTTATTCGTGTTTGTGAAGACAAAAGTGTACGTTCCTTTTAACATGGTCGAAGAAATTAATAACTGCACTCCTGAAGAAATTGTGTGAGTAGCAAAAGTACGAATAGAAAACTTGCTGACTGAAAAGTTTAACTATTCTGTAGTCTGTTATTTATTTAAAATTTGTCGTAGAAAAAGTATTGTATGCAACGGTGTATAACTAGTCTAAAAACGGTCGTGGCGTCTTTAATTGCGATGCTCGCCAAGGCTCGCATCGCAACCCACGCCACTCGCGTTTTAAGACCTTTCTTATACAAAAGTTGCATAAAATACTATTTAAAAATATGAACGTCGCTTTATTTCATAGATGCTATGGTATTGAACTCAATTACTTAATTATTTTTTTCGAATTACTTTTAATTTCAAAAATGAGAGGCCTAACACCCGATCAACGAAAACGAATTGTGGACAAATACATACGAGAAAAGGGTATGCCCATGAGAAAGATAGCAGAACTCGAGAAGGTGAGTCGTTCAGCGGTTTACAATGTCATTAAAAAGTACGGGGAAGACCACTCTTTTAATGACAAGCTGAAAAGTGGTCGAAGAACTGGCTCACATAATTGCAATATCGACTCTAAAATATTGCGAACAATCCAATCTCGCCCAGTGCTTCAATAAGAGATGTGGCTAAAAAGTGCAGAATTTCTGTAATAATGGATCAGAGCGCCAAGAAGCGTAACGACTTGGTAACTTATCGAAAGCAAAGGAAGCCTAAACGAACTCCAAAATAGGCTGCAAATGTCTGTCTGCAAAAACTTCGTCTTCGAAAGTTAAACGACACGTAGTCCGGTGGCCGACTGCAAGAAACTCTACGTGATAAAAAAATAGAAAATGCCTACGCTGTAGGGGTAGCTGACTTTTAGTCACTTTAACTGCTCTTGGTCGGCCGCGGCTTAACTTGGCAAATTTTGCGCAAATGACAAAAAAGTAGTACAAAAACTCATCGAAAAAAACGTCATCGAAAAATAGAATGAAACTTGTATGATAGGATAGCTGCCTTTGAGGACAGTAAAAAAAAAATGGTCGGCCAAATCCAGTGTTGGCAGGTTCCTGTGTCCGACCGAATTTGTGGTACCACGTATTAGCTGCATTTTACGTCATCGAAAAATGGAATAAAAAAAACGGATTATAATAGCTAAATTAAACCTGTTGACGTATGTCTTGGTCGGCCTCGACTTAGCCTGGCAGTTTTTGCAGTCCGACCACATTTATAAATAAAATTTGCTTGTTTGAATGATTGAAAATATGGTTTCTTCATTGCTTAAACTAAACTAATTATGTTTAATTTAATAAGACTATCGCAATATACTGCCGTGCTGTTTTAAAAGGCAGTCTTTTTCACACAATTTAATATTTTTTTCAATTTTTGACTGCCTTTTTAAGAATCACGGCAGTAGGTATAGTCATAAGTCATAACCATGCCGACCAACCGGTATCTGCGAGGCCGCACGTACCTACCGGCGTTCGGCTACATCTACTTGGGGTCGGCTTCATCTACTTGAGGTCGGCTACATCTACTTGAGGTCAGCTACATCTACTTGGGGTCGGCTCCATTTATTTGAGGTCATATCCATCTACTTGAGGTCGGTTACAACTACTTGGGGTCGGCTCCATCTACTTGAAGTCAGCTACATCTACTTGAAGTCGGCTACATCTACTTGGGGTCGGCTCCATCTACTTGAGGTCGGCTACATCTACTTGAGGTCAGCTACATCTACTTGGGGTCGGCTCCATTTATTTGAGGTCATATCCATCTACTTGAGGTCGGTTACAACTACTTGGGGTCGGCTCCATCTACTTGAAGTCAGCTACATCTACTTGAAGTCGGCTACATCTACTTGGGGTCGGCTCCATCTACTTGAGGTCGGCTACATCTACTTGAGGTCAGCTACATCTACTTGGGGTCGGCTCCATTTATTTGAGGTCATATCCATCTACTTGAGGTCGGTTACAACTACTTGGGGTCGGCTCCATCTACTTGAAGTCAGCTACATCTACTTGAAGTCGGCTACATCTACTTGGGGTCGGCTCCATCTACTTGAGGTCGGCTACATCTACTTGAGGTCAGCTACATCTACTTGGGGTCGGCTCCATTTATTTGAGGTCATATCCATCTACTTGAGGTCGGTTACAACTACTTGGGGTCGGCTCCATCTACTTGAAGTCAGCTACATCTACTTGAAGTCGGCTACATCTACTTGGGGTCGGCTCCATCTACTTGAAGTCGGCAACGTCTACTTGGGGTCGGCTCCATCTACTTGAAGTCGGCTACATCTACTTGGGGTCGGCTCCATCTACTTGAGTTCGGCTCCATCTACACTGAATTTGGCCGACCACTTTTTTTTTACTGTCCTTAAAGGCAGCTATCCTACCATACAAGTTTCATTCTATTTTTCGATGACGTTTTTTTCGATGAATTTTTGTACTACTTTTTTGCCATTTGCGCAAAATTTGCCAAGTTAAGCCGCGGCCGACCAAGAGCAGTTGAAGTGACTAATAGTCAGCTACCCCTACAGAGTAGGCATTTTCTATTTTTTTATCACGTAGGGTTTCATGCAGTCGGCCACCGGACTAACGGTTTTAACCAAAAATGAACATTGCATAATTCAAGACGACGAAACGTACGTCAAACTGGATTACTCTGATCTACCCGGTCCCCAGTACTATACTGTTCGCAAGAGAGAGAGAGGAGAATACCTGAGGGCCTACCGCAAACGGCATTCGAAGTTTTTCCTATCTGTTGCACTTACGTACGAACTCGTAAGTATGACAGAGAGGGGAAACTACGAATGCCTTTCGCGGTAGGCCCTCTGAATGAGAACCAAACGTCAATTTATGCCGAAAAATTTGGGTCTAAAGCAATGGTGTGGCAGGCCCACAGATGTATGAATATTCTATGCTCTGAGGGCAGGCCATATGCGAATGCGGCAGGAAATCGACGGCGTTCATCACTACTTTCACGATAACTACCGATCTTTACATCAAGGAGTGTTTGCAAAAAAAGGTTTTGTCGCTGATTCGACGCCACTGGGGCTCTACTTTATTTTGGCCCGATTTGGCTAGGTTCCACTATGCTGCCCGCACCAGAGAGTGGATGGAAGCCCACGGCGGCGTGCAATATGTTGATAAGAATATGAATCCGCCAAATTACTCTGAGGTACGTCCCATCGAGGAATATTGGGCAATCATGAATCACTTCGGCAACGCTTCTCAGCAGCGGATTACGCAGACAGATTTAAAAAAGCGGCCAAGTGCGAGTCGGACTCGCACATGAAGGGTTCCGTTACATAAATTGCTTTTTACGATATATGACGTATGAAAAAAAAAAATTTCAGTTTCAGTTCTGAGTATGGGGACCCCTAAAATTTAATGTTTTTTTTAAATTTTTGTGTGAAAACCTTAATGCGGTTCACAGAATACATCTACTTACCAAGTTTCAACAGACGGACGGACAGACAGACAGACAGACAGACAGACAGACAGACGGACGGACATGACGAATCTATAAGGGTTCCGTTTTTTGCCATTTGGCTACGGAACCCTAAAAAGACTAGCAAGCATCGAAACGGTCACCGTAATCGTTGTCCGTAATCTGATGAGAATGTCAGAAGTCAAGTGCGAAAAGTCGCCCGAAAGCAAACATAATAGGTACATTAGTTAACATTAAAACGTTTAAAAATGTATTTCAAACATAAGCCAAGAACATACGTATGTAAAATAATAAATATTTAAAAAGTCATTACATATTTCACTTATTATTACACAGTCTTTATTACACTATTAGCACCGTGTCTGGTGTGGAAACCGCGGATCAGTAAACGTTTTTAGGGTTCCATAGCGAAATGGCAAAAAACGGAACCCTTATAGATTCGTCATGTCTGTCTGTCTGTCCGTCCGTATGTCACAGCCACTTTTTTCCGAAACTATAAGAGCTATACGGTTGAAACTTGGTAAGTAGATGTATTTTGTGAACCGCATTAAGATTTTCACACAAAAATCGAAAAAAATCAGTAAGTTTTGGGGGTCCCCATACTCAGAACTGTAACTCAAAAAAAAATTTTTATCAAACCCATACGTGTATATAGATACCCCACACGTGGATAGGTCTTCAAAAATGATATTGAGGTTTCTAATATATTTTTTTTCTAAACTGAATAGTTTGCGCGAGAGACACTTCCAAAGTGGCAAAATGTGTGTCCCCCCCCCCCTGTAACTTCTAAAATAAGAGAATGATAAAACTAAAAAAAATATATGATATACATTACCATGCTAACTTCCAACGAAAATTGGTTTGAACGAGATCTAGTGAGTAGTTTTTTTTTTAATACGTTATAAATCGTAAACCACAATTTATTTTACGGAACCCTTCATGTGCGAGTCTGACTCACACTTGGCCGCTTTTTTGACTTACATTCAGTAGTGGACTAAAATATAAGTGGAACGGGACTATAGGCAGCGGAACGGAATCGCTGCTATTAGCATTGAGAAGCGGACTAGCCTGATACTGCTGGCAGGCCCAAACCTAGAGCGCGCGCAGCGCCCAGCTGACGGATCCCTTGCAGATAAAGGGGCCTATAGCTCCGGCGTGTCCAGCACACGACCGCGTAATCTCCCATCTATTACCATTGACAGGTGGACTAGCCTGACACTCGTGGCATGCCCAGGCCGTGAGCGCGTGCAGCACCCTGCTGACAGGTCCTCGCAGGTGAAGTCCAGGGTTCTCCGTGCCCAGCACTCTAGCACGTTCCAGCTATAAACATTGAGAAGGACTAGCCTGACACTAATGGCACGCGCAGATCGTAAGCGTCCTTAGAACCCAGCTGACGCTGATGAGATAAATTAATAAAATGAATAAATATTACGGGACAATCTTACACAAATCAACCTAGGCCCACGGTAAGCTCAGTAAGGCTTGTGTTGTGGGTACTAGGCGATGATATATATAATAGATACATACATATAAATACTTATATACATATATAACATCCATAACTCAGGAACAAATATTCGTGATAAATACACAAATAAATGCCCTGACCGGGATTCGAACCCGGGACCTCCAGCTTCGTAGGCAGAGTCACTACCCACTGGGCAACGGAGGCCGTTAAAAGATGGCCAATAGTTTCACCGTGTCCATCATACGAGCGTGCAATCGCTTAGCTACAAACATAGAGAAGAGGACTAGCCTGACACTCGTGGCATGCCCAGGCCGTGAGCGCACGCAGCGCCCAGCTGATGGGCCCTTGCAAATTGTAGTGGCTCACGGTGCCTCCCGTGTCCAGCACACGCCCGCCCGCAGACTCCAGCGCGTAATCACCCACCTGTAAGGATTATGGCGTTTCGGTAAGTAAATACTAGCGATTTTTATCCCTCCGTCCGCGTATGTGACCGGGAGGTTCGTAATGCGGTTACTGGACTGCCGCCGTATCCAATTGCGATCAAAGATTTTTTCACCTCACTTGCTCGGAAATCCCAATTTTATTCTTTAAAAACAGATAGCAAAACTGCATTTTATCCACAAGAGTGCAAAGATTATTTGAAAACTGAACGTGTTTTTACCTAGTTACTTTTTGAAACATAATAATAAACATGTCAACATAAGGCCAGTCCAGACAGGACATTTTTCGCCCATCAGATTTTTTATTTTATTTTATTTAGGTAACCTTTTTTGAATGTTTCTTTTTAATTTTTTTTTTCTTTTTGTTAAATGTTTTTTTTTATGTTTTTGTCTATTTTGGATACATTTTTTCCTTTTTTTTTAATGTTTGTTTGTTTGTCTTTCTTTTTTAAGTTTTCTTCTCTATTTTTAATGTTTTATTCTTTTTTTACTGTAATATTTTTGGAATTTATTTTTTCTTTTTTAAATGTATTTTTATGTTTTTTCAATGTTTTTTCTTTTTTTCCTTTTTTCAATGTTGTTTCTCTTTTTTTAATGTTTTCTTTATTTGAATGTTTTTTTGTTTGTTTTAACCCTTTTTTACGTTTTTTCTGTTCTTAATGTTATTTTTAAATTTTTCTTTTTTACTGTTTTTTTTTTCTTTATGCAGTATTTTCCTCGCTTTAGTGAGGTGAAAAGATTTGTGTTACACACGGGTGCAAGTTATTTTTACGTCTCGTGTGTTGCAACACTCGCTACGCTCAGGATTCTATTTTTTAACCACTCGCTTCGCTCAGGATTCTATTTTTGAACCACTCGCTTCGCTCGTGGTTCAACCGTAGACTCCGTTCGCTGGCTCGTGGTTCAACCCTAGAATCCATTCGCTAGCTCGTGTTTCAATTCCACACTCGCGGTTAAAATACAACTTTGCACCCTTGTATAACAAATAACTATTTATCCTTTGTAATAAACCAGTTGCATCTATTTTTTTCTTACTTCGACTCGTAACCGCCTGCTAGGTTTAACCCTCGTGTATCGTAAGCTACCTAACAAACCTAACCATCAAGTCTTTCGCGATCGCAACGGGTTTCCTAAACGTTTTTAAGAAAAATCTCGTACGAAGCAGAAAAAAACTTCAATCGTAACATGCGTTTACGTTTCAGCCGAAGGTTTGTAGCTCACCTGCCGGTCATAGTCGGCGAGGCTGTGCTTGCCGTCACCTGGCAACGGGCCAACCATCTGTTCCACGTGAGCCGCCGCCGCCGCCACTACTGGTAGCGCGCTTGACACGCGCTCTACCTCCGCTTGTAGCTCACCTGCCGGTCATAGTCGGCGAGGCTGTGCTTGCCGTCACCTGGCGACGGGCCAACCATCTGTTCCACGTGAGCCGCCGCCACCGCCACCACTGGTAGCGCGGCTGACACGCGCTCTACCTACGCTTGTAGCTCACCTGCCGGTCATAGTTGACGAGACTGTGCTTGCCGTCAGCTGGCGACGGGCCAACCATCTGTTCCGCGTGAGCCGCCGCCGCCGCCACTACTGGTAGCGCGCCTGACACGCGCTCTACCTCCGCTTGTAGCTCACCTGCCGGTCATAGTCGGCGAGGCTGTACTTGCCGTCAGCTGGCGACGGGCCAACCATCTGTTCCGCGTGAGCTGCCACCGCCGCCACCACTGGTAGCGCGGCTGACACGCGCTCTACCTCCGCTTGTAGCTCACCTGCCGGTCATAGTCGGCGAGGCTGTGCTTGCCGTCAGCTGGCGACGGGCCAACCATCTGTTCCGCGTCAGCCGCTGCCGCCGCCACCACTGGTAGCGTGGCTGACACGTGCTCTACCTCCGCTTGTAGCTCACCTGCCGGTCATAGTCGGCGAGGCTGTGCTTTCCGTCACCTGGCGACGGGCCAACCATCTGTTCCACGTGAGCCGCCGCCACCGCCACCACTGGTAGTGCGGCTGACACGCGCTCTACCTCCGCTTGTAGCTCACCTGCCGGTCATAGTTGGCGAGGCTGTGCTTGCCGTCAGCTGGCGACGGGCCAACCATCTGTTCCGCGTGAGCCGCCGCCGCCACCACCACTGGTAGCGCGGCTGACACGTGCTCTACCTCCGCTTGTAGCTCACCTGCCGGTCATAGTCGGCGAGGCTGTGCTTGCCGTCAGCTGGCGACGGGCCAACCATCTGTTCCGCGTGAGCCGCCGCTGCCGCCACCACTGGTAGCGCGGCTGACACGCGCTCTACCTCCGCTTGTAAGCGCTCATGCTTGCGATGTACCTTAATAAGCCAAAGTTTTGTAGAAAATATTGTTTTTTTGTTTGTTTTCGTTGTTTCTAAATATCTATACAGGATATAAAGCTATACTAGTATTTTTCCCCCGGAAAAGCTGGAGGCTGAAAGTCGGTAATAATATTCTTTTATCAACTACAATCACACGCTTGCGTGCTTAATGCATGTCCTGTGCATAGATCCACGATATACCTATACCTACATATATGCAAAAACAGGGCAAAGTTGTTTTTTGCCACGAATGCAGATTTTGAGGCCCTCGCTCGGGATTCAAAAGCACGAGATGACAATGTTGTATTCACTTAATTTCCACTTCATCGGTTGGTTCCAATTCCAACGATAGATAGGCGAATATTCCTCAAACATTAAATTTGAATCTCTTTTGTATTTATTACTTTACTTATTAGACAAGTACTAGGATTGCATACCTGTGAGAGTCCACTAGTAAGCTGCATCACAGCATACTTCATATCGGAGAAGCCGTCTGTGATCTCCTGCGGGCCCCACCAGTAAGCATACCCGTGCAGCCCTATCAGTATCGAGAGACACACGCTCACGAACGGACGGAACATGACATGCAAACGGACGATCTCTCCTTCGTATTGCGTTGTCGTTATTATGATGGACGCCAATTCGGGATATTCCTGGAGTTTACTTGGAAACAAGACTAAATGTTAAGATAAAGGAAAACTGGGAGCCTCAAGAAGACTGTGTTAAGCGGCCTGGCTAAATGCAGTGCACTAACGAGAGGGGAGATAAACCATCTCGCTCTAATCAGTGAGTGTGAGTGCAGTTAGTGCACTGCATTTAGCCAGGTCTAAAGGCCGCACCTACTTACTTTTCGTTTCTTATCAATCAATGACACTGCAATGGTTTTGTCAATTTGACAGAAAATTATAGATAGGCTTTATAGGCACAATACTCGTAGTTAAAGAAAGGACCGCTTTAGCCTAGTTGGTAGTGACCCTGCCTACGAAGCAAGAGGTCCTGGGTTCGAATCCCGGTAAGGGCATTTATTTGTGTGATGAGCACGAATATTTGTTCCTGAGTCATGGATGTTTTCTATGTATTTAAGTATTTATTTCTCTATATAAGTATCTACTATATCGTCGTCTAGTACTCATAGTACAAGATTTGCTTAGTTTGGGACTAGGTTGATTTGTGTAAGATTGTCCGTAAATATTTATTTATTTAAATACATACTGAGATAGACAGGCAACTCGACCAAATTGAGAAGGCATTTAATGCTTGCGTATACAGGCGCCATCTCTTCTGCGGTAGTTACAACTTTTCTTTGAATGTACAAAACATACAAAAAGTGCGCCGGTCGTAGGGATCGAACCCCGGATCATCTTTACTTTATCATCCGATCAGACATTACGGCGAATTTTGAAATACCTTGACAGCCTAGCCTAGCAATCGCTAGAGCTTCAGAGAGTTCACCAGCTATCAAGAAGGTGGCACTGTTTTCAATAAGAAACTGGATTTGCATTAAGTTCTAAGTTCGCATAGCATGGTTTCAGGCCCGTTATACCGGCCCAGTCTCAGGATCCGCAAAAGCGTATGTGCCTATCTGTGACATCTGGGGGCACGGCAGTGCCCCCGCCAAGTCGAGCAAAACAAAGGCACGGCCGTACCATCCTTTTCTCGAAGCCATTCAGGCCATTTTCAACATCCTGTAATTTTGTGCTGGCTAAAGCTAGAACCCTGAATTTTCAGCAACATGTAGGGCATAATATGGCTTACATATATTATAATGTCAATAACATTCAATTTAAACTTTTAGTGAACTATTGTCCGTCAAAGTTCGTTAGTTTTGTCACTGACATACCTACTCAGAGCCCGGATTTTTCACGGCAAAACAAAACACTATCGTAATATAGCCAGTGATAGAAACATTATTTTATCGATATCGAGTATTAGGTATAAAAATAATATGTCTATAGGTATAATTTTATATAATTGACAATTTAAGCCTGCATCACGCTGGCGCGGCCTGCGGTGGCGGACCATATTTAGTAAATTTGACAGCTAATGACAAGTTTTCTATTGTCCGCCGCGGCCAGGCCGCGCCAGTCTGTGAGAGGCCTAAAGCCTGCATCACACTGGCGCGGCCTGCGGTGGCGGACCATAGAAAACTTGACATTAGCTGTCAAATTTACTATGGTCCGCCACCGCAGGCCGCGCCAGTGTGTTGCAGGCTTTAGGCCTCTCACAGACTGGCGCGGCCTGACCGTGGCGGACAATAGAAAACTTGTCATTAGCTGTCAAATTTACTATGGTCCGCCACCGCAGGCCGCGCCAGTGTGTTGCAGGCTTTAAGCCTGCAACACACTGGCGCGGCCTGCGGTGGCGGACAATACAAAATTTGACAGCTAATGACAAGTTTTCTATTGTCCGCCGCGGCCAGGCCGCGCCAGTCTGTGAGAGGCCTTACAGTGTGCAAAACAACCTTTTTATATTTTTTAATAATAAAACTAGAAGTGTATTTTTCTTCCGAAAACGCCATAAGGTATTTGAGCGAACTAAAAAGTCGCGATAATGACTATACCACTACCACCTTATTGAAAATAATAGACAATACAGTCAATAATAGACACTTATTACTCCATAATACTTTAAATGTCATTTCATTACGTATAAAACATAAATTGCGTCTAGATATTATTTATTTCTGATAACGCTTTGAAACCGACGTGTTTCATATACGTAGGTATAATACCTTAATATTACAGTTATTAATTGAAAAAAAAAATTAGTAATGTGCACGATAGGATCAAAACGTGGATAGGGAATCACCCTGAATTAGTCTATAATCAAGTGACCTCTACTATATACTGCTCTATGTGCGATATACATCCGAAACTGAAGAAATGCAATATTGACAATAATCTGAAAAGCAACTGCCACAATAACCGTTCGGGACAACCAAATACGAAACATCAATTTTATTTGGTGACGTTTTTTCTTCAACTACACAATTAGCGATATCGATAAAATAACGTTTCTCCCACTGGCTAGATTACGATAGTGTTTTGTTTTGCCGTGGAAAATCCGGGCTCTGCTAATGATCAACATAATTCTAAGGTACTTCTAGCAGACCCACAAGCTCCAAATTTCAAAAGTAATTAGTTTTTAGCCTATTTATTCATAAAAAAATATTGCAATTTCAGTCACGTTTCAGATATATTTAAACTGCATAGGTAAGTTTGTAATCCTATACAAAAACATACGATTACAAAGTTACTTTTGCAGTTGCTTCCTGCAAAACTAAACAAACGTTATTTGCGGTTGGTAAAATAACATTCCCATACAAAGTCTACAAAAAGAAATGAGATCCCATAAAAAACATTCCATGTAAAAAATAGGCCAAGTCTCGAAACTCTTTCACAGTAAAAAGTGGTGAGAAATTTCGTGATGCCAAGTCAGGCATTCTTATTAATCTTTATATGCTAGCTAAATAAAATGGAACGAGATACAATGTCAACGCTGCTAGTGTCGCCACCTACGAAGAGTTTTGCGTACCTAATGTTCCTGAGGCATTTCGAGCTCACTTTATACTGGACACTTCAAAGCTTACTATAAAATCAAAATTAGTTGACACCTAACTGGCTCACAACAATTAAATTCTGTGACTGTACTATTAGCAAACCAGTCATTATACAAACCTACCTAAACTTATGTTACCGAGTAGGTAATTTAGGTAGATACGTGTGGTAAACGTCCTGAGTGGCCTATTGGGAATCGATATTATAGGAAAAGTAGGATATTTAGAAAAACCGGCCAAGAGCGTGACGGAACACGCACACTCGCGGGTTCTGTAACAAAAGATCGCGTGTTCATAGGAAACTCACGCCACTTACGTCCTTTTGTTTAGGAAAAGTAGGTAGTTATTTTTGTTCAAAACAATTTTCGTTGAAAGTAGGTACCATACCTAGTGCACACACTACAAAAATAGTTCTTTTTTGAGCAAAAATATATTTATCATTATTATTTTCAATATACCTAAACATTTTTTTTTTTTCATCTAAAGCTGTGTCCGTTGCGCCAATGTTTTCGATGTTTTTAAACATCTAACATGTTATCTGTCAGTTTCGACAAACAAATAGGGTATTGTTTTGATTGGCAAAACATTTTTGACGTTTAAAAACCACGAAAACATGACGCAGCGGACGCGGCTTTACCTGATGATGATGACAAGTTTGACGACCACTGTAGCCTAGTTGGTATAGTGACCCTGCCTACGAAGCCGGAGGTCCCGGGTTCGAATCCTGGTAAGGGCATTTATTTGTGAGGAGCATGAATATTTTGTTCCCGAGTCATGGTTGTTTTCTATGTATTTAAGTATTTATTTATCTATATAAAGTATGTATATCGTTGTCTAGTACCCACAGTACAAGCTTTGCTTAGTTTGGGACTAGGTCGATTTGTGTAAGATAGTCCGCAAATATTTATTTATTTATTTAAGTAAGTAAGCACTGTTAGCAACGCCCTCTATGAGAAGTGATCCGAATTCGTTCAAATATTGTTAGCTTACAGGAAACTCAGGATGGTGGTATTATTAAGGCCTGCAACACACTGGCGCGGCCTGCGGTTGCGGACCACAGTAAATTAGACAGCTAATGACAAGTTTTCTATAGGGAACATTACTGCAATGTTCTGCCGCCAGAGGCAGCACTACCACTAATAGTAAACCAGTATAGGAATATAGGGAATTACACACACATGCACAATTGATTGTCAAATGAGTGACAAGGATGCTTGCATAGACAATACCCCAAGTGGGAACGAGATACAATGTCAACGCTGCTAGTGTCGCCACCTATGAAGAGTTTTGCGTAATGTTCCCTATTGTCCGCCGCGGCCAGGCCGCGCCAGTCTGTGAGAGGCCTAAGGCCTGCATCGCACTGGCGCGGCCTGCGGTGGCGGACCATAGTAAATTTGACCGCTAATTACAAGTTTTCTATTGTCCGCCGCGGCCAGGCCGCGCCAGTTTGTGAGAGGCCTTAAGAGAGGCCTATTAACCCAACCTGTAACTGCCAGACCTGCGGATTTGCAAATGCAAAGAGGTGACTAAAATTATATATATATGATAATACTGATAATGTACTAGGTAGGTAATGCTCTGCTCGGGGCAGTTCTTACCCTAAATTATTTTCTCATTCCTATATGCAAATATTCAACTATCTACATCCCCTCACTCAAACAAGTATTATTTATCGAAAGAGTTATTTATTAAGTATTTACCTTCATTCCAATGTCTTCTATCTGACGATAGATGGAGTTAGCCAGTTGTATTGTATTGGTCTATAGCCAATTAATTGTCTCTAATGATGAGGTGATGTTAGTATCTCATAGTAACTTCTAATTCAGGTTCGATGACATTCTTCTCTTACCTACTTTTTTTTACTACGACGGTGGTAAAGAAGCATTGGTCAGCCGGATGCTAAGCAGACACCGTAGCTTATGGACGCTTCTACAAGAATGACAAGCGCGTTTGAGGATTCGTTGTGTTGATAGAAGTTTAGATACGGTTGCTTTGGTAGATGACCCACAGTCATTTTCAAACAAGTTTTATATACATTAGTAGCCTATCTGTCCCTCCTCAGCACACCTATAGCGGTTTTATGTGACGTGTTTTTGGCGTCTGGTCACGACAATACGCAACCCTTTTAGGTGTTATTGGTGTTGGGACGCCACGTAGTTGTAGTTACCTATGTAATAAGGGCGACGTAGGCTCGTGGTCTTCTCATCCTCTCACTGAGCATAAGCGTGAGCGAGATGGAAGTGCGTGTTTGGAAGCGCGGATATCATATTTCGTTTTAAAAAAAAAAAGTAATAGCTGGCTTCCCTCAAACATGACATTGCCGATTTTAGAACCAATTTTAATATGTTGAGCTGTTGTGCATAATTCGTTACGATCTTTTTAATTGCATTTTAGACCTATGGTTCGTGATTTTTTGCTATCGAGCGAAAGTCAAAAACTCAGGATTCGAATAGCTGATTACCCTCGAGAAATACCTCAAGATTGCTAGTTAGATTTAGGGCAGCCGTACGAGTATTATAATCCAAACAAGAGCTACGACTTTTTTGAAATTCTTATTCTGAGCTCACGTCGCCTTAGCTTAGGCCCTTCTCTGACGAGGCTACTGTCAAAGGATTTGTGTTTCGTACGCGTATCCTACGCGTCGCTTGTGAGTAGCCGCCATATTTATTCACTACGTTGCGCACACGACGAGACGCGTCGACGACGCGTTTGATATCAGTCGTACACGCGTCGTAGACAAAATGGCGGAGGCTGAACAAATTTTTAATATTAATTTCGTTCAGGAGGTGGAAAATTATCCACGTTTGTATAATTATAAGCTAGTCAGCCTAGTCAGGAAAGATGTAACAGAAAAGTCGTCAAGTGTCTGATTTGTCCGAGAGATGGCGTTGTTTTAAAGCTAGGATTCCTACATTGCGCTAATAATATTTAGCGCTTGTTCTGGCCAATTTAAATAGAGAAGAAGATTTGTATTCATCGCTGGAGTCACTAGACATCGTCGCACGAATGTTGTTCCGCAACTGACACAAAATAATCTCATTTGCGTATCACCGTGTTCGTAAACGAGTAGCACACCAGTATGCGATCATGGTTTGCATCTCAGTCGCGTAGCATTTGAATAGTCTCGTGAGAGAAGGGCCTTAAGGAATAAAACAACGGAAGGCGGTTAAACGTTTATTTAGTGACCTAAATCAGAACAGTTATTTAGGCAGCCTTCTGCTGCTGCGCGAGCTCGAGCTGCGCGGTGGCGACATTCTTCATGGAGTCGTGCGCGGCCTGCACGTTGGTGCGCCACGCGGTCAGCACGGCGCGCAGGTGCTGCCACTGCGCCGGCCCGAACGTGCGGTGCATGGTCGACGACACGCGGACGGCGCGCGCTGATTGGTCCATGCGGGCGCGGACGAGCTTCGTCTTCAGCACTGCGGATACCAAGGGTTAAGGAATAAGGATCTTAGTGCAGGCAATCAACTGACAACTTGTATGGAAAATATGACAAATGTGCAAATAATTTATAATAACAGATTTTTTCCATGTAATGGATATATCCATTATCAATTAAATAGTTGCCTAGCGACAAAATCCAACAATATTTCAGGCATCAAAAAAATTATAATTTAACTAGCTTCTGAATGTCAGAAAAAAAATTAATAAATAGTTTCATCTTTGTTTTGGTTTATTTACATTTGCTCTATTAACTATATTCAAGATAAATAATACAAAAACAGGTCATTCATGCTTCATTTAAATCTATATAATTACTTCCGGATGGAAAGTTTGTTGGATTCTTGAATAAAGCATCTTAGAATAACGTTTTAAAATGAAATAAACAAAAAAAAACGCTATTATAAATAAATATTTTTCGAAATCGAATTTTGCCTGGAGTACCTCCACATCTATAATAACACACAGTAAAAGCGGCCGCACATTCAGGGTTCGAAATAATAATCAACACTATAATCATTATGATAATTATCGTGATAATCATCATCATCGTCATTACTTAAGAGCCTTGCTCTTGTCGATGTCGGTGGAGTAACCGCCACTTTTCTCTGTCCATTGCCAGCCTCTTGACTTCCTCATATGACTCGACATCAGCTTTATGTTTTATTTGGCTAGAATATGTTAGCCTAGGCCTTCCTCTGCCTCTCTTGCCTTCAATTTTACCCTCCAGGATGTTTAGGAAGAAACTGTCGTGCCGTATCAGGTGGTCCACTATCTTGCCTCTCCTATTTCTTATACATCCTAGCAAACATCTTTTCTCATCTACCATCCTTAAAACTTCTTCGTTTGTCTTTCTCTCTGTCCAGCTAATCCTTTCCATCCTTCGCCAGCACCACATTTCGAAGGCCTCCAGTCATTCTCTGTCTCTCTGGTTTAGCGTCCACGACTCGCTCCCATATAAAGCAATGCTCCAAATATAAACTTTAATCAGTCGCTTTTTTTAGCTGTTTTTGGGAAGTATCATTACCAGTGACTCTAGGTGCACCCCTGACACCATACAGAAGATTGCTATGGCCAAAAAGGTATTTAATAACAAAAAGCATCTCTTAAAAGCACGCATATCGTGATAATAACAGATGTATAGTTATCCATTGATAATAACAAAAAATTGCGCATTGTATTTCCGCACTTGCGTCTATCCGAACGCACGAAGTATCAACGTGACGTGCCGCGCCGTGGGGATTCCCCTTGCAAGAAAAATTCAGATCGGATTATGCAAGGTTGAGTGAACTCGAGTGTCATTGGTTTGTTATACTGGTAATAATTATTCGATAACACTGACCGTAAAGAAGACACATACTCTGAGACACTGACCGGACCTAGGACCTGACACTAGACATAAGCTTCAGCACAGACTTGTTCCCGACGACTTTGGAGGCTTTTAACCAGTTTCTTTTAAAAGTCTCAATGGAATCCGCGGCCTTAGTGTTTTTCCGAAGATATGCCTTGGTTAGTGCCCAAAAAGTCTCAATAGGCCTGGCTTCTGGGCAGTTTGGAGGATTCATGTGCTTATGCACGTATTCGACTTTGTTTTTTTTTATACCAACCTAACGTGGTATTGGAGTAGTGCACGGATGCCAAATCCGGCCAAAATAGAACAGGTCCATCATGCTCGCGGATCATAGGCAGTAGACGACGATTTAAGCACTCGGTGATGGACGTATCGGACTTCATCGTTTGCGTAGTGACAAATGGCTTGGATAATTTGCCGCACTCACAAATAGCTTGGCAAACCATTGTTTTTTTACTGAATTTTTCAGTGAAGATGGAGGTGTTGGCATCACTGATATCTTGGTCCTCTCGTACGGCATAAAACTGGTCACCCGGGAGCATTTTATGATCAAATTTTATGTACAGTCACCGGCATAAATATATGATGGAACAATGGCCGCAAAAATATCTAGAGCCGTAAGAGCGTGTCAGATATTTTTGCGGCCTTTGATTCATCATATATTGATGCCGGTGACTGTACGTCTCGTCGTCCATTGTAATGCATGCTGATTTTCGGCACAAGACAGTATCATAAAACTTGCGAGCTCTTGGCTTCACACTTGCGGCCTGCTTGTCACTTCATTTTGGTTTTTTCTGGTTTTTATATGTTTTAAGACCAATCCTTGCTGTGGCTCGAGGTACATTGCTTGCCGATGTTCGTAGTTTTTTGGGCACATCCCTAACAGATAGATCGGGTTTTCTACTGAACGCTTGAGCGATTTTACGGTCCAGATTTCGGTCTGCAGGTCCCGGTTTTCAGCCGCTTTTCGGTGCATCGCAAAAGGAGTATTCTTCGCCATACTTTTATATTGCTGTACCTACGTACGGCTCCGATGCTGACTCCCACCGTTTTGGCCAACTCTGTTAACGTTATGTTAGGGATTGTACACCATTTGTGCACGATTATTTTACGCTTTTCGGGAGAAATGCCTCGCATTTTGTTCATTTTACAGAAATGCCCTTCAAATAATTACCGTATTTCTTGGTAACCATTGAAACAGCAAACCTACATTCAAACTTTTTTCTTATCATTATTAGATAAGACATGGGAGCACTCCAAATACGTGCTTATATACTTTCTGGAACACCCGATAATAGGGTCCCGTTTTACCCTTTGGATACGGGACCCTAAAAGCCTCTTGGCCAAGATGGGAATAGCGGATAGTTTAGACCACAGAATACTATAGAATGGCGATGTGGGCGTGGCACGCTAGAGTGTGAGCATGCGCTCAAGATTGTGTAGTACCTTTTGGCTTCCTTCACACAAAAATAAAGGAATATTTATTTACCTTCAATAATGAAAGCTTCAACATCCTTCTCCTCAATCTGGAGTTCTGTGATGATCTCGTCAAACGTGATCTCGGGGTTGATCTCCGCCATCTGCATGAAGGACAATATCCGCATCTTCTTAATGTTCTGCTCGTGGTTTAAACCTGAAATATGTATATTACATTTTTACAAGTACAAATGTGTCGCTTAAATTCAAAATCGGATAAATCCATTCGACCCTATCAGCAAATATCTATCTTATCACCTTTTGTTAATAGCAAAATCGCATGATTTGACAGATTGATTTACCCGGGTTTTAAATTAAGCGACTCAAATGTGTCGCTTAACTTCAGACTAGGATAAATCCACTCTAACCACTTGCGAGATAATTTAAAAAAAGTGATAATAACGTTAATTCTGTGATTTGAAACTAGCTACATTATCACCTTTTCTTAATAGCAAAGTCGCATGATTTGACAGATTGATTTACCCGGGTTTGAAATTAAGCGACTCAAATGTGTCGCTTAACTTCAGACTAGGATAAATCCACTCTAACCACTTGCGAGATAATTGAAAAAAGTGATAATAACGTTAATTCTGTGATTTGAAACTAGCTACGCTCGTGATTCAATTTTAGAATCTTTCATTTCCTCGGGGCTCAAAATAAACACTTGCAGCAAAAAACAACTTTGCTCTCTTGTTGCACAAATAACTATACTCTAACGCTAACTCGCCTCGAGGAAGCACAAGAGATTGAGCGCTCGCAGTGGATTGAGAAGCAATATTAGTCTCTATGGATAGCATTGGCGGCGCGTGAAAATATTCGATGGGCAACCCTGAACAAAAAATAGTTACGAAAGAGTTTATAGACTTTATACTTTATAGTATATGACTACAGGCTCGCTAACAATAATTTAAGATACGGCTTTTATGGGCACTCCGCCACTATGGTTAAGTACCTTGTGACTGCACAAATTCATTGTGGCTGTTATAAAAGGTCTGGTAGCTGGACTGCTTCTTGGAGACAAAGATGGTCAGTAAGTCATGAATGAGCTCGCCCTCCAGGAAGCGAACGGGCTTGAGAGCCAGCAGTGGAAGAAGGAAGCTGTTGGGGTCTGCTAAGCTGGTTACTAACTTTGTGACTGCACAAATTCCTTATGGCTGTCATAAAAGGTCTGGTAGCCAGCTAGGTAGTTCAGCTTCTCGGAGACGAAGATAGTCAGTAAGTCACGAATGAGCTCGCCCTCCAAGAAGCGCACGGGCTTGAGCGCCAGCAGTGGGTCTAAGAGGAAGTTGTTGGGGCCTGCTAAGCTGGTTACTAACCTTGTGACTGCACAAATTCCTTATGGCTGTCATAAAAGGTCTGGTAGCCAGCTAGGTAGTTCAGCTTCTCGGAGACGAAGATAGTCAGTAAGTCACGAATGAGCTCTCCCTCCAAGAAGCGCACGGGCTTGAGCGCCAGCAGTGGGTCTAAGAGGAAGTTGTTGGGGCCTGCTAAGCTGGTTACTAACCTTGTGACTGCACAAATTCCTTATGGCTGTCATAAAAGGTCTGGTAGCCAGCTAGGTAGTTCAGCTTCTCGGAGACGAAGATGGTCAGTAAGTCACGAATGAGCTCTCCCTCCAAGAAGCGCACGGGCTTGAGCGCCAGCAGTGGATCTAAGAGGAAGTTGTTGGGGCCTGCTAAGCTGGTTACTAACCGTGTGACTGCACAAATTCCTTATGGCTGTCATAAAAGGTCTGGTAGCCAGCTAGGTAGTTCAGCTTCTCGGAGACGAAGATGGTCAGTAAGTCACGAATGAGCTCTCCCTCCAAGAAGCGCACGGGCTTGAGCGCCAGCAGTGGATCTAAGAGGAAGTTGTTGGGGCCTGCTAAGCTGGTTACTAACCTTGTGACTGCACAAATTCCTTATGGCTGTCATAAAAGGTCTGGTAGCTGGACAGCTTCTCGGAGACGAAGATGTTGAGTAAGTCATGAATGAGCTCGCCCTCCAGGAAGCGCACGGGCTTGAGCGCCAGCAGTGGGTCTAAGAGGAAGCTGTTGGGGTCTGCTAATGCTGTGGCGATGCATTTGATGGCGTCCTCGCGCGCGTATGACGCGTTCTCGTCTGTGTATGTGCCGAGGAGCTCAATCATCACTTTTGAGGCCAGCTCGCTGAAATGATAAAAGTATTGATTAAGTTGGTTTAGTAATTGTTTCCACATCAAGCCTGTCACAAACAGGCGCGGCCTGCAATGGTGGCCAAGTTGGATACTATGATGATCCTATCAATGAATCAGACACACGCGGCGTTGATTATCATTGTAACAACAGCCTGCGTACGTTATCTTTTGAGAATATAAGTGAATTGTAATTATTTTTTTCAGTCATGAAAAAAATAGATCTTTAAAAATATCTAATCAGAAGTATTAGTCTGCACTTAGTAATACGTCACTATAATTATACGACGGCACTGGTTATGTATCAGTTAAGCTGGAAACGCACAGAAAGCGGTGGTGGCGCGGTGCGGTGCGGCGCGGAGGCGGTACCGGTTATAATGTTCGAGCTAATATGAAAGGTTCCGCACAGAATACCGCGCCACGCCGCGCCGCTCTACGCGGATCATTTCATATTAAGCTCGAACATTACAACCGGTACCGCCTCTGAGCCGCCACCGCTGTCTGTGCGTTTCGGCCTTTAGGGGTCACGTCCCTCAGAGACTGCTATGATAAAGAAAATGTGGGTATACAAGTATTTGTTTGGTCTTTCGTCGGGGATGCGGTCAACGGTGGGCGCCTTACTTCTTAAGCGGAGCTGGTGGGCGCCTTACTTCTTAAGCGGAGCTTCTGAAGCTGATTGCATTATTGACGACTGACCAAACTACCGTACAACGTCGCTTTATAAGCAAAACCAAAACCTTGGCGAAATCATCTCAATGTAGATGGAAGCCATTTTTTTTAAAAGAAAATAAAAAAGTATTTGTTCAAGCATCACCTGTTGGTGTCCTTCAGCACGGAGTGCAGCAGCCGGTACAGTTTCTGCATCTGCTCGTTGGAGGGCGGGGACGCGGCGAACTCCTTGCGCAGCTGCTCCACGCCCGAGAACACCTCCTGCACGGAGCCCACGCGCGCCGCCAGCTCGATCACGTGGTAGTACACGTGGTAGCGCAGCGGGGAGTTGGCCTCCAGGTTGTTGTATAACCGCCAGAGTCTGTTTATCAAAACGAGATTACACTGGGATGAGGAAGAGGCAGTTTTGCCATATAAATATGTCGAAGTTTTCATCCAAGCCTAAAAGGATGTTGGTCACATAATTAGACAAACTGAGCCATGCCCAGAACCTTATATGGACATGGACACTCCAAGCAACAATATGGAGGGACCCAGGCGGAAACAGGAAGAGAGGTCGGCCATTGGCATGCTGGGCAGACACATTGTAGAGGGAGCAGGGCTTTGGAAGGCAGAAAGGTGTGGCAGTCTCTGGAAGAGGCCTTTACCTCATCAAGGGTTCTGGTTTGAAATATATTTTTTTAACAATTAAACCAGGACATCCGGCATTTTTTTGACTTTTAAATGTTTCTAAATATATTTATTCTTATTCTTCTTAGTTAGTTAGTTATACTGGGCGTTTTCCGCAAGTTGACATCCATTGTGCCTATTTTGCGTGAAACGGTGGTGTGGCGCTACTCTAACCACCCCAGCTCATCTAAAAAGTTGGTGAGTGCCTTGGTGTTGCTGACTGCGTCCCGTAGTGTGTTTGGAGAACCTAGGTGCTTCATTCTGTATACTTCTACCTCCTTGCAGTCCAGTAGTATATGTTTAGTTGTTTCTTCTGCCTCCATGCACACTCTGCACATGGGGCTGTCTGTGATACCTAAGTTATAGAGCTGTCTGTTCAAGGTGTTGTGTCCTGTTATTATACCCACTATCTTGCGCAGTTGGTTTCTATGTGTCCTTAGTAGTGTGGTTGTGAGTTATTACTTATTCTTCTTATTAATATTAGTTTATCTGCAGGATGTATTTTAAAATTATTTAGCAATAATAATTTACTTTACAATACCTTAACTGGTTAGATTTTTCTTTTGAATAACATGTCTTTACATAATTACTCACAACAACCCAATTGCAGTCTATATCATGGAGAGAACACAAAAATGTTGATCCATATTTACTGAAGATACTTACGATTGCAGAGCCACCATTCCTAATTTAGGCCCCGGTGATTTTGTGAGTCTTTGACTGAATGCCAGAAAGAGGTTTTCACCCCTCTCCAATGGGATCTGTAACAGGAATTATATAAATTTGAATAGTTTTAATAAGTATACCCCTGATGGGTTTAATTAGATGATTATGAACTATGCTCTCAGAGAAATGCCACCATACTGTTGTTGGTGCTAAGGGGCTGTCCATATATTACGTAATTTCAAAATAGGAGGGGGGGGTCTGACCAATGGATGACGGTAGTCATTTTATTAGGTGGGGAGGGTGGGTCCAATCAAGGAATTAACAGTATGATGATAGGGGGGAGGGGTGTCAAAAATTGATAACATAATATATGGACAAGCCCTAATGCTATTAGAAATTATGCCGTGAATCATGGCATTACTACACCATTAATAATTACATAAGTTCTTATGACAATAAGGTTTCTTTTCCCTGAGAAGAACACATGTTAATTCACACTAATATTTCGAATGAACTAAACATGAACTGCTCAAAAAACTGTAACAACTAAGGAAAAGAGACTAAAATTTTTTTTTTCTTTCATACAAAAGATTATACCTATGTCACCAGGAGCATAAATTCCAATCGATTGACACCTCATTTATGAAAATGGGTTCAGTATCTTAAACACTGGTAAAACACATTAATCTGTCTCTTTTAATTTTGCCCTTTTTATTTTTTAATTGCTGAACTATTTTGATTTTCAAATTTAGTATCAAGATAAAATTCCAGTGCAAATACCTAAAATGAGGATTACATTTTTTGGGAGTTAAAGTTAGTAGTAGTTCACACAGATGAAGTTACTAATACACTAATAGACTGTAAATATAATACATATATGCTTTTTCAATATTAAGCCTTTAACTGCTTAGCTTCGAAAACTACCTACTATTATCCCTTAAGTAGCCAAGCAAAAAATGTATTTTCTACAGCCGCAATAGACAACGTAGCGTCAATGAGACGACTTTCTGATGTGATATGCCGACTATGGCGGAAATAGGGTTAAATTACAATGCAATCTTATTTCCAAAGCATATTACTTTTGTAATAATGTTGCATATGTATAATGTTCATATTAGTAGACCAAATGGATACTCACAGACACCATAATGGAGACAATACTGTTTAGGATGGCTTCGACATCGGCCTCATTGGGCTCCTTGAAGCAAACATCGCATACTCCAACAATTTTGTGTAAATCATCTTCTATGCCCTTAGCGGATTTCTCTTCCGAAATCTCAGCGCCGAGGCTTTTGAAGTATTTGCGTAGTTCCTGAGCCTGCAAAATAATACCGAAATTTGCAATACATTCACATAGTTTCACTATTTCGCTGAGTTGGCTTAGGTTATGTTGCAATGACTAACCTGATCTTCCAAAGATATATCCATAAACACCGCGGGTCCCTGCATCTTGAGTGAAATTAAAGTCAGCGCTAATCAATTTTAAACGAATAACTTTTATTATTTACACAAATAATGTGAAAATACATGTGCAACAAGAATATACAAACGGTACGTCAAAAACCGTGTACCGAAGAGGCATAGAGTAGAGAGATCGGAAATTCGGAAACGTCATCTCAAATTTAAGGCGAAGTTATCATTGTGTTTTAGATATGTGTGGCGGTTTTACCACTACCTCAAGTAAGCTGTACAGAAATTAAATCATTCTTTGTGAAACGTTTTTCCGTTTATGACCCTACGGCCATACTTCGCCCGAATGTTGTTGCCGTCCCTGTCCGACTAATATCATACGTTAGACAAGGACGGCAACAACATTCAGCACAGCACAGGGAGACAGCACAGAGGACTTTTCTATATACTGATAGAGATTGTGGGTGGACCCTGGGCTCAGACTAATTAACAAAGACCCTGGGAGACAGAATCACTTGCTGTCAAAGAGAATATAACCACTACGTTTATATGCTTGCTGTATAACCTCAAATATGTTTGTTTTGGTGGCATAATTCAACCCAAAATCTCGATGTATTCGCTTTCAGCAATTATTTCCCGTTAAAAAAATAAAAATATGGCTAGTTTCTACAAAGCAGTCGATACGCGATCTAGTATAAGCGGAACAAAACTGAAAAATAATGTGCCATATGTATCATCTGGAATCCCTTCTTTGGACCATGTTATAGGTAATTTTATTAAAGAGTTATTGTTATCCATAAATAAGCGCGCTTTATTTTCTATTAATTAATAAGTTTTATATTGAAATTTTCAGGTGGCGGTTTACCAACCGGAGCAATTTTTGTTGTAGGTTTGTATGCGATTTAAAGTATTGTCGGGTTATTCCGTGTAAACATAGATACTTTAAAAGTTCATTATAATTTTTATTCCAGAGGAAGATGCACTGGGTAACTACAGTAGAGTTCTGAGCAAATATTTCCTGTCTGAAGGAGTGGTGTGCAAACATGATCTGTTTGTTGCATCTGCTGATGATGACCCTCGAGAATTTGTAAGTAAAATATAGAATTGGTAATATTTTCAACTATGTGATGTCCAGCGACTACCTACACACTACACTACATCATACTACAAAGTAAAAAAACTAGTAATAAATTTATTTAAACAGATTAGAATCCCGATATTTCAAGCCTTTTGTAGGGCTCATGGTAGGGTAGACTGTGAGAAATATATAAAAAACTAGTATTCAATGAGAAGGAGTGCACTGCCTCATGGATTGAATGATCTTAAGGGCTTATTCAGACCGAAATGGCAGCGGTGCGGCGAGCACTTTCAGTGTCAAATAATTTTAAACTTTATCTACATACTTAAAATCCCAGTATCAATTGAAGCAGGAAAGCTCGAAAAGGTTGCGCGGCCGCCGCCGGCAGTAACGCCAGCCTGCTGCTGCTGGACGCTGTCGGCCGCTGCCATTTCGGTCTGAATCGGGCCTAATAGTGTTGTTACTTTTTACCTGACTGCCTCAGAAGGTATATGTTTTTCAAACGTATGTAGTATATGTATGTGGACACACTTTTATTTCATGGGTTACACTGACACATATGGTCACAGGTGTTGTTGGATTCCTTATAATCATGTGAATAGGTGCGTCCACACCAAACGCACACTCACCCGAGCGTGGCTCGCCCTAGTGTGCGCGCTATGTGTGGACGGCGATCGGCGAGCAACGGCGCGCCTGAGCCGCTCGCCCTCGCGTCCGCACGCTCGGGCGAGCGGCTCACCCGCGCCGAGCCGGTGTGGACGGTTGTTTTGTGTGGCCGCACGCTCACCTGAGCGTTGTCGGCTTTTTGGGCGAAATCAAAGGGGCCGCGGCGCCATGCTACTGGCAATGTACTTATTTATTTATTTATCGTATGGTGGTTACACACTAGTACATACATACTATACTAGTACTACATAGTATAAAACAAAGTCTGTATGTATGCTTAGATCTTTAAAACTACGCAACGGATTTTGATGTGGTTTTTTTTTTAATATTTAGTGATTCAAGAGGTAGGTTTATATGTGTAATACATGCATGTCGTAGGTCGCTTGTAGGATATATATACATCAGGTAAATAGGCATGCATGTACGTTGTAGGACCAGTAGACCACTCCTCGACAATACCAGCCCCGCCACTGGCGGATCTAGATTTCAGCTGGCTTAGCCCCCCCCCCCGCCTTGTTCACAGATATTACCTATTCTTTAGGCGCTAATGCGCCTCACCATACTCGCCACGCCTAACGAAACTAGACCTCAACCTACGTTTAGTTACCTACTACGAATCGCGGCGTCAACTTTATAGGTAGCTACTAATTCTAATGTAATAATTCATACTAACATAGTTTAATGATGTATTGTACTAACAACTCTATGGGCTCCTGGCCTGAAATAAATAAACAATAATAATAATAAATAATAATAATAAAAGCCCGTAGGTAAATTCGGCCGAGCGCATTTGGCTCGGACATGCCGCGCGGTGTGCGTCCACACTGAACGCACGCTCACCCGAGCCCTCCGCACGCTCGCCTGGGCGCCTCGGGTGAGCGTGCGGAGGGCTCGGGCGAACCGCTCGGGTGAGCGTGCGTTTGGTGTGGACGCACCTAATGACATAAGCTATAATATTTGATAAAAAATCTTTTGATTTCACTTGTTAGTAAAGAAAATAAAGTTTTTCTGTATTTAGATTAACTCTCTCACTGCCACATTTTTATTTATATGAAAATATGGTACTGGGTTGAATGGTAGTAAAAATTAAGAGTGGTATACTAGCAAAATTGATCTTTTATTTAATTTTCAGATTTAATGAGTCAAATACTACAGCAATATACAAATTTACTAAATAAATCAGAAGATAATAATATTACCAATATATATATAACCATAATTTTTTCTCTATTCAAGTAATTTTTATTATTATTCTGACATTCTTTCCACCATCTCATTCCAGGTGAAAGAATTACCACAACCATGTGCAGCGCCCCCTGGAGATGAAGTGAGTGCGGTCTCAGGTGATGTGGATAAGATGAAGATAGCATGGAGGTACGAGGGCCTGAAAGAAGTGGAGTCGTCTTTTGGTGGCAACACTAACTTCGGACATCACTTTGATCTGAGTCGACACCTGGATGCTGACACTATTAAAAATAGTAATATTACTTACTGGAATGTAAGCAACAGAAGTGTTGGAGTAAAAGGTAAATAAATACCAGGGACTGCAGAACCGAAAAAATACCAGTATTCTATTTTAACGGTATGACGTCATATCGGTTGTCAAATAGCGGTTTCGGTAGCGGAACCTTTATATTTCGCTATCGAAATATAAAGGTACCTTTATTTTTTCTGGTAACGTAACCGCTTTTTAAAGGTACCGATATATCAACTTTGGCCTGGAGTTATTGCCAAACCGCCAGCAAAGGCACTGCCGTTTTGTCTTTTTGTCTTTAAATGTTTAGTGGCCAATGCTTCCTCTGTAGAGTGCCAGCTAGCTTACTTTTTTCAGTTACCTTTATAATACCGGTATTATAAAGGCTAACCGTTATTTCAAAACGGTTACGGTACCGTTATGTTCGCGCGGCGCGCATAACGACATAACGGTACAGTAATGGAATACCGGTTTCATACCGGTATAACCGTAACAGAAATCAGTCCCTGATAAATACCAGCATGTATTATGTATGTATGTAAATTCTTTATTGTACATGGAACAGAACACAACAACAGAACAATTATTATAAGAACAAATAACACATGTATAGTACGAGGGCAGCCTTTTAAGTTCTGTCGTTTGCAAACCTCCCGTGATTGCATAAAAAAGAACTAGTGTCATCTTAAAATATTTGAATTTAGAATTCGAAAACAAAAGAATGACTCGAAATCGGCCCAACCGTTTTAATACAGCGTTCGTTCAAAGTTGGCAAGCCAGTTGTGAAAATGGAAATTTCGAAGGAAAATTTACGTGCGATAATTTTTTACAACTTCAAAAGGGGCTTAACGCGACTTCAGTGCTTCGAAGAATTGACTACGGTTTTCAATGATAAAGCACCATGCCTCCGGACTGTGGAACTCTAGTCTTGGTGATTGACATCGTGAAGGTCGACCGTCGACAGCCGTAACCCAGGAGAACATTGATGCTGTACGGCAACTGATCGTCGAAAATCGCCATGCGACATACCGTGAGATAGAAGCTTCCTTAAGTATTTCAGGCACCAGTGTTCACAGTATTTTGCATGATCACTTAGGCGTAAAAAAGTTGATCTCACGCTGGATACCACATTTACTCAGTGAAGACCAAAAAACGGCTCGCGTTCGATGGTGTCGCAAAACTCTGCGGCAATTCAACCGGGGAAACTCGAAACATGTTTACGACATTATCAGTGGTGATGAATTTTGGATATATGCCTACGATCCCGATTCTAAACAGCAGTCAACTGTTTGGGTGTTCAAAGATGAGCCAAAACCGACCAAAGTAATACGCTCACGGAGCACTTCGAAAAAAATGGTCGCCACGTTTGTGGCGAAAAGTGGCCACGTTGCCACCATCGTGCTCGAGGATCGTAAAACGGTTAATGCTGACTGGTATACCACTGTCTGTTTACCAGAAGTCATCGGCGAGTTTCGAAAAAATAACCCGAGACGTCGTATAAGACTGCACCACGATAATGCGAGCTCGCACACCGCCCGGCAAACATATGCGTTTTTAAAAGAGCAAAACGTCGAAATTCTGGAACACCCGCCATACAGTCCAGACTTAAGCCCTAATAGATTTTTTTACTTTTCCAAAAATCAAGCAACGACTTCGTGGTCAACGGTACCAGACGCCTGAAGAAGCGGTGCAGGCATACAAAACGTCCATTTTGGAGACCCCTACTTCGGACTGGAATAAGTGTTTCGAAAACTTGTTCGATCGAATGAAAAAGTGTATTACATATCACGGTGATTAGTTGATTACTTTGAAAAACAATAAATACCATTTAACACTTAAATTGTCTTTAGTTTTTCCAAACGACACAACTTAAAAGGCAGCCCTCGTATATGTAGCATGTTACAATCTGTAATGTATTCACACATACGAATATAATGAAAATATTACTAGTATTTATTATTTAATTGCAATTATTTTACACTGACAAAAAAAGTTATCTCTTATTTATTTTACTTTTTGCTGTAGATAGTTAACCAAATATTTGCTATTCATTTCAGGTTTTAAAAACGACATGTACTTCAAACTTCTAAGCAACATAAAGGAGCTCCTATCAAAAGAAACCTACAAAGTGTCAAATAAAGAGAGCAATGTTTTAAGAATCAACATCCAGTCTCTGGGGTCGCCCCCGTGGATGTCCTTGGATTGTGAAGAGGAAGACAAACATACATTTGGACAAGATCTCCTAAAGTTTGTGTACTGCCTCAGAGTGCTGCTTAGAGGTACCACAGCTGTTGCCTTCATCACTATCCCTGCACATCTGTTTAATGTAAGTTCATAATATAACAACTATCGATGTATTACGGTTTATTATTACTCAAAAAGAAAGAAGGCAAAAAATATGCCAAGTTACGAAAATCCTATTCAAATATTTCAAAAAATTACAAAGATACAACCGTTTTAATATTGCTTGACAGAGAGAGAAAACGCTTGAGGCCCGTGACGTCACGACGGGTCTTGAGCGTCAGTAAATGACAATGGTTTTAACTCATTTACACCGCTGTACTCGTTTGGGGACAGTTAACCATACAGTAGAATTAATCTGGGCATAAATGGGTACGCTAATAAAATTGAATCTATAAATGTATGGAAGGGTAATATTTGTGGTATAACAATAGAAAACAAATTAAGGGTCCACGGCCACGGAAAGAACAATTATCTAGTCACATTTTTTTGTGTCAAAAATACTCAAATTGTAGAGCTCATTATGAACTTCCACGTGACGTTAAAATCACATTTTCAAAAAAAATGTTTTATATCTGTGTACCCTTCAAATGTGTATACTCTATACCATGTCACAACATGAACTAAGTATATACTCGTACCTTCCAACGGTCAATTGGGAAGGGATGAAAATTTTAGAAGTGCCTGTTTTTTTTTCTTAGCATCAGAAAAAAGTTGCTGACTTTTCAGCTGCGTCAATAATTATTGAAAAATATAAATAGTTTCCTCACTTACGTTTTGGGTTTAGGATGACAAATAAGACACTGCTTGATCCGTCTCATATTACAAGAAAATATCTTAAATATCCGTGGTAAACTGACACTGGCAATGATATTGACAGCTGCAGCAGCTATATTTGTTATTGCCAGGGTCAGATATTTAAAATATTTTTTATAATAGAGACGGCTCAAGGAACGTGTCTCATTCGCCGTCCTAAACCCAAATCGTAAGTGAGGAAACTGTTTATATTTTTCAAACATAATTGACACAGCTGACAAGTCTGCAACTTTTTTCTGGTGCTAAGGAAGGTTATTTCAATCACCAAAAAAATTATCAGGCACTGCTAAAATTTTCATCCATTCCCCATTGAAGCACAGAATTCATAAGGTTATCACCAGTATTTGTAGCGCGATAAGACTAAAGTATGCTATGGAGTCGTTGTAAGTATTAAAATCTAATTTATACTCATACTCATCCTCATTAATTTAATTCATTAAATAAATAATAACTATATAAAGACACCACTATAGATATTTATTGACGAATAAAAAATAATATGAGGGTCCACGGAAATAACATGTCTGGTCACTTAAAAAAAAAAGAGATTTTGATGTCAAAATGTTGTGCTCGTTATGAACTATTGCGTGATATTAAAATCTCATTTAAAAAAAGAAAAGTGACCTGACATGTTCTTTCCGTGGACCCTCATATTATTTTTTATTCGTCAATAAAGATCTATAGTGGTGTCTTTATATAGTTATTATTTATTTAATGAATTAAATTAATGAGGATGAGTATGAGTATAAATTTAATTTAAATGCTTACAACGACTCCATAGCATACTTTAGTCTTATCGCGCTACAAAAACTCCGAGGCCTGGCTTATCACAACTAATATTGCAATCTTTTTCAGAATGAATCTCTGACAAAAAGGCTACTCTACTCAGTGGACAACGCAGTTAGAATCGAATCGTTTGCCGGCTCGTCCAAAGAGACAAATCCCGTGTATAAAGATTACCAGGGTTTGTTCCACTTGACGAAACTAAATACAGTGCATTCAATCACGCCATTTGTGCCTCCGAGCTTAGATTTAGCCTTCAAATTGAGAAGAAAGAAGTTTAACATTGAAAAATTGCACTTGCCGCCAGGTATGTAGTTCGCATTGTACAGGTGGCATTGCATCGTATAGTTGGTAGCAGCCAAAGTAGCCAAATAAACTCAAACTCAAAATAATCTTTATTCAGATAGGCTTAGTAAAACGCACCTTCGAATCGTCCATTAGAAATATAATCTTAAGCAATTTTTTTAGAGCAATCTATTAATACAATTATTATTCCTGAAATATTTTGAATTGAATTGTACAGCAACTATATTACAAATTTAGTTGCTATAAAATAATCACCATGCTCAGTCATAATAACGTAGCTCGAATTACATAATATACGGTCGCTCGAAAAGTATTTATTAGACGCTTAAAATAAGTCGCTGACCTATTAATTTAGTAGACAACTAAGTAAATTTGATTGCGAAAATGACAATTTAAAGAAGCCACAAAGTGAAAAAAAAATGTACAAAAAAATACTAGTCTTGAAACTTTCTACAAAAAAAAATCGGATGTCAAAAGGAAATACAACAAAAATAATACTTAAAACTAAATGTCATAATTTCCAAATAAAGCTAACGTGTCACAATTAATCCCACGGAGTTTTATCATTCATGTTGTAGTCTTGTGTGATATAATAAGCTTTCGAAATAACCTTAAGCTTCACATCGTTCTTGAATCTTACAATAAGTAATAAAGACGTGTACCGAAATATTAGGCTACTTTGGCTGCTACTAACTATATGATGCTGACTGTACTATATTTAAGGACACCTTAGAATTGTATCATGTCGTTTACTACATGGGGATATAACTTTTTTCTGTAGCTAGTTGCCATGGTTATTAGGTTCTTGGGTAACTTGGAATTGGAAACTGTGATGGGTTTAATTCCACCAATAGTACCTACGGGTTTTATTTTCAACCCCATTTAGTATCTTCTAAGCATGTTCTAACAATTTTTCTAAGAAACTGTCATATAGTGTAGAAGCTAACTAGACATAATAACACCGAGAAATAGTTAATTGATCCAAATACATACATACAATCATTGACTGACTCTCAGAGGATTAAACAGAGATTGCAAGACTTTCCTTTGATTCAATCTTGACACCTCTTTTGCTTCTCTTTGATATCATTCTTCATACCCATATGATGGGCTAAGCGTTGCTCTTGACCTAACCATTATTTACAACAATTATTTATTTAAGCCTTTATTGTTCCCTATTGTTATATATTTATTACTTGTTTATTAGTTATTACAAGCTTTTATATAAGTATCTAATCCAAACTAAATTAGGGACCCCGGCGGGTTAAGGTCTTCTCCATATCATTCCACTGCTCTCTGTCTTTAGCATTATTGATCCAATTCGGTCCAGCTATATTGTCATCAGACCATCTTGTCTTGGGCCTTCTTCACAACAATTATTTGTTCTGAATTAATACACTTTATAAAGCATCAAATATTTTTCTTTGCAGAATTGGAAGAGACCAGTGAAAGAGAGCAGGATGACATTACTGCTAATCCTCAGATTGCATGTGGCGGATTCAAGAAAAAAGATATTGAGTTTTAAATATAGATAGGGATAGCTGTTATTATGATAAAATATATTTTTTAATTAATCTTTTTTTTTTCTTCGGATCATGGAAAATCCAAACATAACTATTATAAATGCGAAAGTGCTCTATCTGTATTGTTGCTGTCCGGTACCTTTTTACGCTTAAGCCGCTCAATCGATTTGGATGAAGTTTGTTATGGAGGTTGGTTGAGACCCTTTTTTTTAAACTTTGGGGAAATGCGTTTACGCGTCCAGTCCTGTCCGGGGAGGCAGGACGGGGATGACGGACTAACCGAAGCTGGTCTAAAAAACCACCTACGAGATCCGGCTCCCCCTTGTAAAGGGGGGCGTCGCAGTTGGTGGAGACGCTGGGATACTTTTTATCCCGGAAATCGTCCATTAAAAGGGTGAAAAGGGGATAGGAAGTTTCTACGGGAGTGCGATAATTGATGCTGGTCCTGTGGAAAGTCTAATAGTACATTACTTACCTAGGGCGGTGAATTAAATAATGTCTCAGATCGCAGTTATTTGACGCCCGAGCCGGCCGAGGTGAGTACAAAAAATTTACGTCTCTCCCTGGCCAGGAAGTGGACTTTTCCGCACGCATAGCGTGCGGTAATTGTTACTCTATGACCAGGTATGACGTAAAAGCATATTTATGTCTCAAGGCGATTGACGGTACACGGACGAAATCGCGGGCAAAAGCTAGCGTTACATAAGTGAATACCTTTACGGGCTATACTTTAGGGTTCACTTCATATGCATATTTCTAGTAACATGCCAGTGGCAATCAAGCATACGGCCTATCTGATGGTAAGCAGACATCGTAGCCTATGGACGCGTGCGATTCCACAAGAATGTGTGTGTGTATGTGTGTGTGTGTCTGTCTGTGGCATCGTAGCTCCTAAACGAATGGACCGATTTGAATGCGGTTTTTTTAATCCGAACGCTGACGTGATCGAGATGGTAGGTACTTAGCTACGTTTCAACAAAATCGGTTCTGCCGTTTTTGAGATATGAACTTTGAAATGAAAATGTCAGGGGTCTTTCAACTTTTCTAAGTTGTAGTTATTGATTTGAGTATTCGTTGTGTTGACAATCATATACAGATTACAGAGCAATCAGTGGTGTTATTATGGAGCTGCTCCAAATATGAGCGAGATGACATTCCGCGGTGCCCTACCTCACTTTCTACAAAGTCCACATCATTTGCATATTTCTAGTGTTCAGTTAAGTAGGTAAACCACATTACAATTGCGACATAAAATGGAATGAAATTGAGCCACCACATTCACACATTCGAGAGGTACTCATGCATTAACTTTAAACAAAACTGCCTTAATTATTAGTCACCCCACCTGTTCAGCGGAGCGTATCTCCCTAAAACCGGCGAATCTATTCACTGTATTATTGTTTGTTCGCATGTTCGGTCTATCCGTGTTCCGCGTTTTAACGTATTTCGAATGATTGTATATTTTTCGAATTAAAAAGTATAATGAAGTGCAAAAAAGTGGCCAGTGCGAAAGTTCTCTTTGGGTGCTTCAACACTGTTTTCTTCGTGAGTATTAAACTTAAATCACGTGATATCGCACTAATTAAGCGATACATTACATCATGGAATTAGACGTTAGGCTACACAGTTTTTGTGTTGGTTATATGTATTACTAATAAGTCATACCTACTATGGCTTGTGCTCTGCTGTTCTGAAATAATGGAGACTCAATGAGATTCTGAAATAGGTGTTCATAAATAATTGTTTATTAACCTATTGAAGTACCTACTTATGCGTCCAATCTACGATATGACGTGCCCCACCCGCGTGCTAGAGAGAATTATCCTGTAACCCTTGTGAACAGGGACTGCATAACCGAAAAATACCGGTATACTATTTTAACGGTATGACGTCATATCGGTTGTCAAATAGCGGTTTCGGTAGCGGAACCTTTATATTTCGTTATCGAAATATAAAGGTACCTTTATTTTTTCCGGTACCCTAATCGCTTTTTTAAGGTACGGATATATCGACTTTGGCCTGGAGTTGTTGCCAAACCGCCGGCAAAGGCACTGCCGTTTTGTCTTTTTGTCTTTAAATGTTTAGTAGCCAATGCTTCCACTGTAGAGTGCCAGCTCGCTTACTTTTCTCGATAACCTTTATAATACCGGTATTATAAAGGTTACGGTATCATTTAAAACTGATACCGCTAACCGTTATTTCAAAACGGTTACGGTAATACCGTTATGTTCGCGGGGCGCGTATAACCTTTACGACATAACGGTACCGTACCGTATGGAATGGGTCAGGTTTCATACCGGTATAACCGTAACCGAAATCAGTCCCTGCTAGTGAATGACAGAAAACTGACAGCAGACTGTGATGGTCCGTCAGTCTGACCAGAATGACGGACTGAACTGACGCCAGAATAAGCGTGTAACCGGTGTAACCGATGTCACACGCTAATTCAGGTTTGTCTTGTGTCAGTGTGTGTGTGAATGTCTTAATAACCCGTAACGCGTAGGTACGTGGGCTGTTATAAGTTTAATGTGTAACTGTGTGTCTGTCTGTGGCATCGTAGCTACTAAACAGATGAACCGATTTCTGTGCGGTTTTTTTTAAATCGAATGTCTTTTCCGTCCAGATAGCACTTAAATTTCAAATTTATATGTTTACTAATTTATAATTCATTTATTTACCTCTTTGAGGTACTTAACCTGAAGTTTCGGATGTGTCACAAGTTCACAACCTCCTTGGTCGCGACCAAACAAAGTTTACCTAAGCATTAAGAGTTTGCTGACGAGTAGGTACTTAACTACCTCAAAGAGGTAAACAAATTTAGTCATAGGTACCTACGCGATTAAGTCCTGTTCCCGTTTAGTATAAAAATATTGTAAACATTATCATTGACGTCGACTGTAGGTACAGTCGCCATCACATACATATGTACACTATAGGTGTTCAAAAATATCGGCACATGCACCCTAATGCCTTGAAAATAGAGGTGTGTTCCGATGTTTGTGACGTGCTTGTTTGCTCCGATGTATGTGATGGCGACTGTACAGTAGGTACATGCCACATGGCTACGGACTAAACAATTGAATCTATTCAGTGTTGGAATGCAGTGATTGTTGGACCACCGATTACGACACTCATTGTTTACCAGGTAGTTTGATGACAGTGGATAGGAAAATGTGTTGGATTTATGATTGATGATGTTGAATGAATGTGTGTAGGAAAGAGGTCCCTACTTACCAACTTACGTTGCAACACTAGCAGGTATAATCGACGTCGTCCGAAAATAAGTGCACTGCATCACACTGCACGGACAAAGTGGTCAAAATAATGTTAAGGGAAAGGTTGCTCAGATATTTTTGGACCTTCAGGAACGTAGGTATCTGCATAATTATATTAATTAACAGTTGCATATCAATTCCTTTGTTGTATTAATAATTATTATACCTAAGTACCTACCTACCTCTCATTATGACAGATAAAAAATAACGAATAGGTAGGCAGGTTTTTTTATTTATTTTATTGACCAATATCTTTAGTACATTTTGGTAGGTATTTTTTTTTCACCAGCGGAAACCTCAGGGGTTTAAGTATAACAAACGCAACAAATTACAATTTATTTCTCAAATAAAATGTAATTTGTTGAGTTAAATGCTGACCCGCACATTACGCATTGCCTGTCCCTTAGGGAACATAATAACAAAAGAAGTACTTAACCATAGTAGTTAGACAAGGTTGGAATTTCCTAGTGAGTGAATGGACACTTATGACAGGAAATTCCGCTAATGATATAATGCCTATACTTATACTAGCTTACCTACCTACTTTTATCGACGGCTCGTTTACCCAACTCCACGAAGCGCACACAAACGTAGTGACTAGTGACACAAACCAATTCGCAATGTGATCAAAGCGCGATCTTCCCCACTTGACATTGGCAAAGTGCGTAAGCAGCAAAAAGCCGCAATACGGAAAAAAAAAGCGCGATCTTTCGGAATTGAACGAATTAAAGGGTTTACCTAATAATAGCGCTATCTTTGAACGCTGAATGCGAGCGGCGCAGGACCGGTGATTATGGCACTATTTGGGGGAGGCCTATGTCCAGCAGTGGACGCCTTTCGGCCGATTTGATGATGATGATATGCACACAGGCATGCGGTTTCGTGGAAGTCGTGAGCGGTTTCCTGCTTCTCTGCGACTCTCGTCGCGTGCTGCTGTCGCGGCTGCTGGCGGCGCCGGACGGACCACTGGTAGATGCGCCACTGCACTATGTGGCGCTCGCGCTGCTGGCGGTTGGCCTAGCCGTGTGCACCGCCGCCGCGCTCGGCTGCTGGGCCACTTACATGCCATCTTACGTTATACTCACTTTTGTAAGTATGAGGGGTTTCGTTGAAGTCGTGAGCGGTTTCCTGCTTCTCTGTGACTCTCGTCGCGTGCTGCTATCGCGGCTGCTGGGGGCGCCGGACGGACCACTGGTAGAGGCGCCACTGCACTATGTGGCGCTCGCGCTGCTGGCGGTCGGCCTAGCCGTGTGCACCCCCGCCGCGCTCGGCTGCTGGGCTACTTACATGCCGGTTTACGTTATACTCACTTTTGTAAGTATGAGGGGTTTCGTTGGAGTCCTGAGCGGTTTCCTGCTTCTCTGTGACTCTCGTCGCGTGCTGCTATCGCGGCTGCTGGCGGCGCCGGACGGGCCACTGGTAGAGGCGCCACTGCACTATGTGGCGCTCGCGCTGCTGGCGGTCGGCCTAGCCGTGTGCACCGCCGCCGCGTTCGGCTGCTGGGCTACTTACATGCCGGTTTACGTTATACTCACTTTTGTAAGTATGAGGGGTTTCGTTGGAGTCGTGAGCGGTTTCCTGCTTCTCTGTGACTCTCGTCGCGTGCTGCTATCGCGGCTGCTGGCGGCACCGGACGGGCCACTGGTAGAGGCGCCACTGCACTATGTGGCGCTCGCGCTGCTGGCGGTCGGCCTAGCCGTGTGCACCGCCGCCGCGCTCGGCTGCTGGGCTACTTACATGCCGGTTTACGTTATACTCACATTTGTAAGTATGAGGGGTTTCGTTGGAGTCGTGAGCGGTTTCCTGCTTCTCTGCGACTCTCGTCGCGTGCTGCTGTCGCGGCTGCTGGCGGCGCCGGACGGGCCACTGGTAGAGGTGCCACTGCACTATGTGGCGCTCGCGCTGCTGGCGGTCGGCCTAGCCGTGTGCACCGCCGCCGCGCTCGGCTGCTGGGCTACTTACATGCCGGTTTACGTTATACTCACTTTTGTAAGTATGAGGGGTTTCGTTAGAGTCGTGAGCGGTTTTCTGCTTCTCTGCGACTCTCGTCGCGTGCTGCTGTCGCGGCTGCTGGCGGCGCCGGACGGGCCACTGACGGAGCTAGGCGCCACTGCACTATGTGGCGCTCGCGCTGTTGGCGGTTGGCCTGGCCGTCTGCGCCGGCGCCGCGCTCGGCTGCTGGGCCACTTACATGCCGTCTTACATTATACTCACTTTTGTAAGTATGAGGGGTTTTGTTGAAGTCGTGAGCGGTTTCTTGCTTCTCTGTCGTATCGTTTGTAGCACTGCAAAAGTCGCAAGGCGGGCAGGCGCGCGGCCCATTTAATTTGCCACGCGTCGTCACATACTTAATAGCATTAATAGCAGTATATTCAGGTGACGTGTAGGTACGTCGTGTAAAAACGAAACCTTACCGAGCCGAAAAGGGCACAATGACAAAGAAAGTATAAGTAAACCGGTCGTCAAAAGGAAGCACTCAGATAATTAAGCCCCTTTGTTTGTGCAGTATTTCCTCATGGTGCTCGCGCTGTTGGCGTGCGCGTGCGTCGGCGGCGTAGCGGCGGCGGCGTGGCCTCGCTGCGCGGGGCTGCAGAACGCTCGCGGCGGGGCTGTGGGCGCGCTGCAGAGCTACTACGCGGTGCCTGACTACGAGCATTTCACGGCAGCACTTGACATGGCACAGACTGAGGTACGTCATGATGGTGCTGGTAATGTGAAAATAGTCAAATGGCGCTGTTTAGCCACCACCGTGCATCGTGACAAACAAAACGAAAACTACAAATTGCACGGAATAACGAACTCTTCCAACCTATCCATTTTTATCCAATAGGGAACATTACGCAAAACTCTTCGTAGGCGGCGACACTAGCAGCGTTGACATTGTATCTCGTTCCCACTTACGGTATTGTATATGCACGCATCCTTGTCACTCATTTGACAATCAATTGTGCATGTGTGTGTGAATCCCTATATTCCTATAGTTATACTGTTTTACTATTAGTGGTAGTGCTGCCTCTGGCGGCAGAACATTGCAGTAATGTTCCCTATTCTGTCACAAATATTTAATCGACAAGAAAATAAAAATAACCGAATAACCGGCCAAAATAACTGATTGCCGACGGTTTGGAACAACCAAGCCGCTTTCACTGCCACAAATCCGAAAAGCGGGCGCTCTGTTCGAAGGCGCTTTACTCTACTTATCGGGAAAACCATGTCATCGAATACGAGCGTAGCGCTACGAAATTGTTAGCAGATAATGTATTAATCTCATCGACTTTAATAGGTTTGTTTGAATCCACAGCTGAAGTGTTGCGGAATGACGGACGTGCGCAACTACGACCTGTCGGTGTGGCAGCTGCGGCGGCTGGGCCCGCGCGGGATGGCCGTGCCCCCGAGCTGCTGCGTGCAGGACCCGCCCGCGTCCCACCTCAACCCCACGCCGCGCAACGCTTCGCGCTGCCAGGAGGTGCTGGGCAATGCAGAGTTCAGACATGTGCCGGTACGTATTGTATTAGTCAGGGTGTCAGCGCGGCATGTCAAGACTTGGTCGCATCCCACCTTAACCCCACGCGGCGCAACGCTTCGCGCTGCCAGGAGTTGCTGGGCAATGCAGAGTTCAGACATGTGCCGGTACGTATTGTATTAGTCAGGGTGTCAGCGCGGCATGGCAAGACTTGCCCGCATCCCACCTTAACCCCACGCGGCGCAACGTTTCGCGCTGCCAGGAGGTGCTGGCCAATGCAGAGTTCAGACATGTGCCGGTACGTGTACTAGCTGAGGTATCGGAGCTTTTTGGCGTGCCCCGCGCTGTGCAATGCCTCACGCTATCAGGAGCTGTTGGCCAACGTAAAGCAAATCCGTGCAAACGTCCTACAATCGGGGTAGTCGGCGGTACACCAGTCCGTGTCCCGTAGAACATGTTTAAAATGAAACGCAGGTGTAAAAAGGTCTTAAGAGTAGTGTTGTGGATAACGCTCATTTCGAGGCTTATAGACTCGAGCCTTAAAGACTCCCGAGGCTTAAAGACTCGATGCTGTTTAAGAACCGTGTTGGTTTATTTTACGCATATGAATGCAAAATATTGTATTTTCGTCACTTGAGTCTTTAAGCCTCGGGAGTCTTTAGGGTTCGAGTCTTTAAGCCTCAAAATGAGCGTTATCCACAACACTACTTAAGAGAGTATCTTAAGTAAGTATAGATACTGCCTTAGCCAATATTTTTACTGTGCTAGGTGTCAGAGCGACATGGCAAGCCCCGGCTGCTTGAGGTATGAGCCCGGGCTGCGTAACGCCTCACGCTGCCAGGATGCAGTCCAATGCCGAGTTCAGACATGTACTTACGTATTGTACTAGCTGAGGTGTAAAAGCTACATGGCAAGCCCAGCCAGCTGCTTGAGATATGAGTCTCACGCTATCGGGACGTGCAGTGTAATGCCGTGTGTGGCACTGTGCAGTAGTAATTTTTGGCCATGCGGTGCACGTTGTACCTATACTAAAAACCGGCTAAGTGCGAGTCGGACTCGCGCCATTATCTATAAAAACGGCAAAAAAATCACGTTTGTTGTATGGGAGCCTCATGTAGCCTAGTTGGTAGTGTGAGTGTGACCCTGCCTACGAAGCCGTAGGTCCCGGGTTCGAATCCTGGTAAGGGCATTTAGTTATGTGATGGATGAGCACAAATAGTTGATCCTGAGTCATGGATGTTTTCTATGTATTTAAGTATTTATTTATCTATATAAGTAAATATGTTTATCGTCGTCTAGTACCCATAGTAGTTTGGGACTAAGCCGATTTGTGTAAGAATGTAAACGAAAAAAATATATAAAAAAATAATTATTTATTCTGTGTTTTAGTATTTGTTGTTATAGCAGCAACAGAAATACATCATCTGTGAAAATTGCAACTGTCTAACTATCACGGTTGTTGAGATACAGCCTGGTGACAGACGGACAGACAGACAGATAGACAGACAGACCGACATACAGACATACAGACAGACAGACAGACAGACAGACAGGCAGGCAGACAGACGGACAGCGGAGTCTTAGTAATGGGATCCCGTTTTACTCTTTGAGTACGGAACCCTAAAATGGTTAGGGCGCATAACATCCCACTCGAAGAATGCCCCTTTGTTCCTTTCGCGAAATGTCCCTTTCCTAAATGTCCCTTACGCAAAACGACCCTTCTGCAAAAGGTCCCGTTCGCAAAACGTCCCTTCACATAAATTAAGTCCCGTTCGAAAAACGTCTCTTTCGCAAAATGACCCGTTAGCAAACCGTCCCTTTCGCAAAATGACCCGTTCGCAAAATGTTCCTTTCGTAAAATGTGCTATCTCTTATCCCATAAGAAGACTCCTAGTAAGTAGAGACTTAAACAAGTTTTTTCCAGGCGGGACTTTTTGCGAATGGATCATTTGTCAGACGGGACCTTTTGCGAAAGGGGCGTCATGCAGTAGGGATTTTCAGCGAAAGGGGCTTTCTCAGAAGGGGCGTTTTACGAAAGGGGTATTTTGCATATGGGACCATTTATTTGCAGAGTAGACGTTTTGCGAATGGGACGTAATTTTGGTGGAGGGACTTTATGCGCCCTAACCTAAAAAATGTGTCGGTTCATCCCATTGTTAATTTTGTCTCTTACGCCTCGGCCACGACTTCAGGCGGCGGCTACGGTAATGGAGCACCATGTGCGGAGGGATCGGAGCTCGGCTTCTCGCTCCCATGTATGGCGGTAACGCTGATGCCGCGACCACTCGGCCCAAGTCGTGACCGAGCCCTTAAGGTGTATTGTGTACCACTATAAACCCGTTTGTCTGCATATATTTGGATATGACTTGAATGGGTTTACCCATGTGCGTTCCTACCTACATACACGAGACTTCTTACCTGCCATTGATTTTTATTATTGCTCTTTCATTCCAGGGATGCTTAAGCAAAATAGAAGACTGGTATCAGCAGCAGTTCATCATATTTATGCTGAGCCTCTTCATCATAGCTCTCCTGAAGCTCGCCATTCTTCTGGTCACCATATTCTCGTGCATACGTCTCCGGAAGCACAGACAAGAGATGAGCTCCTTCATCATCAAGTCCATCGATAATAAGACCAATCAGAATATTTACGAGACGAAGATGGGATCGATGCACGAGGAACCGATCATGGCGAAATATATACAGCCGAATAACTTCTACAGCCCTCGCGTGCGAAACCCTAGGATTTTTCAGAGCAAACCCAATGAGATGGTATGAGAATTAGCTGCGGAGATTAATGTTTTAGAGAGGAAACTGGAGAGGTTTTCAGACTACCTGTACTTCAAGCACGAGGCAGATTCTATTATGTGGTGATATGGATCTAATCATGCATTTTTGTAATATTAAGACACAATTGCATTGTTTAGTCCGCCTAATGCGTTTGCCGCCCCAGTTTAAGACGTTTTATTGGTGACGGTGGCAAATAAGCTTACGGCCTGCCTGGTGGTAAGCAGACACCGTCGCCTATGGGCCCCTGCGGCTCCAGAAGAATGACAAGCGCGCTGCCGACCCTTTATCTCCTATCTTTAAAGATTTTGAGGAATTTGTTGACACTGTCCAACACTCTTAACACAGCACATCCTCAGCAGATTTGATCGACTTACGAGATGTTTACAGTTTACACCTCTTCGTTTACTAAGGCGCATGCACCTAAACTGCCAGACTCCGTGTTCACAATAGGTACTACGTTTCACCAAATAAGGCGGGTGTAACTGCAGCGAACGGATACGATGCCTGATGTCGCCTTCGCTACACAAGTTTATCCACTCAGTCGCATGCGGCGGACGAAACAATGTCATTATCCCGTTGTGGAGACTGCCGTCAAAGCATTCCCTTAAATCATTAGGTACTATAAAGTAACTTTGATAATATCTGTAAGTCATGTATGTTCAAATGAAGACTGTTTATTATGGAATGATATTTAATTTAAAAATAGTTTTACGCGCCATTTGCATTTCATGAGTAGGTATATAATTGTCGATAGACACAATGTGCCATAGAGCGTAATGAGTTTTTGTAATCCAATATTACCGGAATAGCTAAGTGATCTGGAATTCCTTTTTAAAGCCTTTTCTCCGTGCTTAAATTGATTAATTAGGTAACCTAAGAATATTGTTATTAATATTTAAGTGATACTTCTTTCAACTAATGAATAATCAATAAAAAAAAAACATAAAATAATTATCAATATGCAATACGAGTATTATTTTCGACAGCACATTCGAATATTGGTTCAATCGGCCGGTCGGTATTGTATAATTTTAGTTACTTTGTATGATAACTATAGTCAAATCGAAAAGATTTAATACGCTCGTGATCCCGGATTATAACTTTTGCAATCGCGTCTACTTATAGTACAGTCACCAGGATTAAAATCTGCAACAACAATCATCATCATCATCATCATATCAGCCGAAAGACGTCCACTGCTGGACATAGGCCTCCCCCAAAGAGTGCCACAATGACCGGTCCTGCGCCACCCGCATCCAGCGGACTCCCGCGACCTTTACCAGGTCATCAGTCCACCTTGTGGGGGCTTACTCACGCGACGTGTACTTAACGGTGATTTTTAATCCGTGATCGCAGATCGATTACGTAACGCATTGTACGCACGTCAGGTAGATCAAAATGTCACTTTTTGTATGGGAAAATGACAGTTGAATTGTCTTAACGTGCGTTCGAACTAATTCCTATGCAATTAAATCACATTTTAGCTATTTAAATTTATTGATAACTAACTGAATGTTTGGACACCCTACATTTCTTGAAGTTAAGTAGATAAGGCCCGGCCACATGTCTGAGGTACGGCGCCGCGCCGCACAGTTTTCGCTATGGCGGGAAAGGACCATGGGCAACTTTGTATGGAAAGTGGACCAAAACCGGACAGAGCTGAGAGTTATGCCATTTTATTAACAGCAAGTTGTTATGTCATTATGGCAATTTAAAAAAATACTAATTTATTTTTTGTTTTTACTTTATCCCGTAGAACGAAATAAAGTAGATAGGCAGACCTTTTTAATGACCTAACTCTCAGCTCTGTTGGTTTTTGATTCATTTTTCCCATGGTCCTTTGATAGTCTTATCTTATTTTCTTTTAAAAAATGTCAATGAAAATTAAAATGAAAATATATTTATTGTAGAATCAGTACATCAGTTTAGTTAAGTAATACATCATGATAGATAGAGTGCACTTTTTTTAGATAAGCCTAGGAACGGTGTTCTGTGCCCTAAACTAGGTAAACCTGTCTTATAGGGAACAGGGGAGTTCTAATGCTCATTATGAGATATATCATTGTTAAGTTTGCTTATAAAGCGACGTTTTTCGGCAGATTGGTCAGTCGTCAATAATGCAATTAGCGTCAGAAGCTCCGCTTAAGAAGGGTTAGGTTAGGGCGCAAACCGTCCCACTCGCAGAATGTCCCTTTGTCCCTTTCGCGAAATGTCCTTTTCCTAAATGTGCCTTACGCAAAACGACCCTTCTGCAAAAGATCCCGTTCGCAAAATGCCCCTTCACATAAATAAAGTCTCGTTCGCAAAACGTCCCTTTCGCAAAACGACCCGTTCGCAAAATGTTCCTTTCGTAAAATGTGCAATTTCTTATCCCATGAGAAGTCTCCTAGTCTACTTAACAAGCTTTTTCCAGACGGCGAATGGGTCATTTCGCAGACGGGACCTTTTGCGAAATGGGCTTTCTCAGAAGGGACGTTTTGCGAAAGGGGCGGGACCTTATCAGTTTTTGTCATAAACTAGAATTTATGTTATGTTACTGAAAATTAAGAAACAAAAACACTTGCTTGAATAAGTCTTAATGACTTTCATTCATCCTCCTTTGCAAATTAAAAAAAATCGATTACGGATGTCTTCCCGGTTGGCGGGCCGATAATATTTTACTAATGTCGTGACCGTAAGAGTGTTACATACATGGTACGTAGTGAACAATACCTATATTTTCACACTGTTCCACCTTTGTTAATTACATGAAACTTACATATTATGTAGATAGGTAGTTGGTTAATATTTAGTACAAAAATGGTGATAGTACGACGAGCCTGAATTGTTATACCTACAGGATGTTTTATTTTTTAATTTAGGTTTTTTCTAGGAAAATAAGTTAGTAGAGAGCTCAGTTTTTTTATAGTTTATATTGATCACATCAACATTTATGAAAAATTTGACAATAGGCATGATGATAATAATTGAAAAATGAACCTATAATGTCCAGAAATATATACCTACTATTTACAATGAATAAGATATTTCTGCAGAAATTAAAAGTTTAGTAGGAAAAAAATGCAATTTTAAAATAATAATTTAAATTTCCCCCTAAAACGCTTGTTAGTGTCATGGCGTCGCTTGTGACGTCACGTTTGAGTAATCAAAACGTAAACGCGCTGCGCTCGTGCAAGAATTTAGTTATTTTGTGTTATTAAATATGAATTCGAAAGTGTATAGGTGGTGTGGGGTCCCCCAGTGTGAGAATACATCCATAAAAACTCCTAATAAGCTATTTGTGTTCGTTCCTCAAAATAAAACAATACGAAACAAGTGGCTTAAACTTGCAAGGCGAGATTCAAAAGGAATATTGCCCAGTACTCACCTTTATTTTTGTGAAGATCACTTTGACGTAAGTTTTTACATACTTTTATAGATTCTAGTATATAGTATTTGGTAATAATATTTTGTACGAGGTCTAAATAAATGTAAAAATATAAACAATCTATTTCGAGGTTAGGTTTCATCTCTCATTGCTTTGATATGTATTACGTATTTTATTCATATTTCAGTTACCTAATGATATGGATAATTATATGGAATATTATTTGATGGGATCGGTGTCACAGATCCGCATGAAACCGGGGTGTATGCCCACTAAATTTCAATGTCAATCAGATAGAAGAAAACGAACATCAGATGCTACAGAAAGACCATATATTCTCAAAAAACAAAGAAAGACATTGATAGAAGAATGTCAGATGTATGCGATGGACCCACATTAGGAAGGCTATGGCGTGTTTACAACCTCCTTGGGAAGCCACACAATCGTTACATTCTATTGACTTCACTACCTCTTCCTGTTCATCTACTATTAATGTTACTCCATACAACTTTGCATGGACTTTATGTTCTGGGCACACTTTACATTCTACTACACACAAATTTCCTTCACGTTTCAGCTGTACATAACTCACAGCGTCATCGCCATAGGATGGCCTGGATGACCTAAAAGAAAAATCAATTTATAAATAAAGGGTAAAAGCATTATAAAAATAGATTTCAATAACATAACCTTAAAAATAACTTGATAAGAAATACATCGTCAAAAGTATATTTTAGGGAATTATTTTATAAATCAAATTATAAAGTTTTTAATTATTATTAATATACTTACATAGAAGTTTTAACATTTCTAAATTCTGCTGAACAAAAGTCTTTTCAAACCACATGCTCGACATCAATGCCGAATTATAGGTCATGTAAACCCTACCGAAAGCAAGACATTAAATCCCTTGGTATTAGCCGGGTTATAATGTTGTACTGAATTTCATTGTAACCCGCTGGTTAATAATATGATTTCACTTTTCATAATTCTTATTACTATATGCATAAAGTTTAATTTTGCTAAACACAATTTGTCCTAGGCCATGGCCTACTTGATTTGACAAAATAAATGAAGTTTGCCTCCGTGTGAACCCCGGTCCGGAGGAGCGCGGTGCTCGAAATTCGAATTTCGAATCTAGGACCACGGCTTGTGCTTTCGAATTTGGAACGCCGCGCGCCTTCATTTGTTCACGCGTGACGAACAAATCGAGTTCTTGTAGGTGCCTATAGAAGATTTAATTTCAAAAATAATATTGAAAATGTCGAGTGATGAAAGTGTTTTGACTCCTGAGTTTATCAAATTAGATGCCATAGGCATAATAAACTCCAACTCAACCTCAATAAACGTACCAAATAAAAACATTACCTTATCTTTCCATAATTGGACTAACGTGTCTAATGTTACTATGTACTTTTAATTTGCTAAATAAACATTATTTATCTACTGAGCCTGTTTTTTTGTCTCGCATAAGGTGTGAAAAGTAGAGTATACACCTCGGGGATAAGACTGTTTTAGTCTTGGGCGGTTGAACCCCTCACTGCACTCAGGACTCAGTCTTAATTCCCTCGCTTCGCTCAGGAATTAACTTATAACTCCCTCGCTACGCTCAGGAGTTAAATTATGAGTCCTTCGTTACGTTCGGGATTCAATTCGCTCCCGTGACATAAAACAGTGCTTTATCCCCTTGGTGTATAATCTACTATTATTTGATGACAAAAACGCTCCCAGCATTATTATGTCGATTCTAGGCAAATTAGCGCTGTTTGCCTTAGTAAATCCTTGATCCATGATTCGTGTTATTTTATATTCGAATTAATAATATGCACACTCAAATAGTACTCGGTATTTAAACAAAAATAATAAAAACACAAGATGTTCGTGCGTGTTGCGTATGCGTTTACTCAAGCGTGACGTCATGCGCTCTGATTGGTGTTCAAGATATCATGGCGGATTGCCTTATTTTGTAGTTTTATTTTATAAAAATAAATATTAATCACACTTATAATAAAAAAACAATGCGTATTTTATGTTCCAAGCTTCAAGTTTTATTCAATAAATATAGTATTTTTGTAGTTTTTAATTACTGTCATCATGCCTATTGTCCTATTTACACTTTTTGAGAAAAAAAATAAAAACGTTTTAGGGTTAAATGAATGTTGTGGGGTTCCAGGTGGCAGTAAAGGGTTAAAATTTTGTATGGATTATTTTCATTTGACGGGGCATTAACTGGTAGTAGTTTTGAACTCAAAGCTTTGGGGGCAATTTTTGAAAGCTTATCCTGCTACACCCTTTGATGGGCAATAAACTCTAACATCTGATCTACATGTCATGCATGTGACAATTGACAGTTTATTACTCTTAATTTAATTATAATTTTGGACACACGAGTTTTTAGATTGGTATATGAAACGAATTATTCAAGGATTCAGTTTTATAGATTTTTTCTACTCCTGAACCGTTATCTGTCATTTATATAGGCTGTAGCTCAAATACAATGACACCACTAATAAGTCGTCGAAAAACTCTATGCTCTATGGCCCAAAAACGAACTGTTTAGCGTACTTTTTTGGTTCATACATTTTTCATAAAAGCACTGTTTAACTTTTTTTTAAATCGGCCGCTATATTGCAGTGGTGCCAACTTCATAAACAAATATTTCGAAATAAAAGTATTTATTTACGATTTAACATTTGTATATTATAAATTATTTACTACAATAATAATAAATCATCATCTATTGTGTGTTAAACTACATGTTTTATAAATTCATTCTATTATTTATAAAAATAAACAGTTCGAATTGGGTCCGGGTCCGGATTCGGTTTGGTTCGGATGGCGAGTGCAAACAAATTAAAAACAAAACAAACCATAAGCAAGAGCTGTCACATTTCCGATTTACCTCCAAAATACAGTTCAAAATTAAAGGACGAAAGATGATAAACTATTAGTCCTAAACTATTAAGATTTTATTCGTGTTTGTGAAGACAAAAGTGTACGTTCCTTTTAAAATGGTCAAAGAAATTAATAACTCCACCTACTGAAGTAATTGCGCGAGTATATAGGTAGCAAAAGTACGAATAGAAAACTTGCCGCCTGAAAAGTTTAACTATTCTGTAGTCAGCTATTTATTTTAAATTTGTCGTAGAAAAAGTATTGTATGCAACTGTGTATAACTGGTCTAAAAACGCTCGGGGCGTCTTTAATTGCGATGCTCGCCAAGGCTCGCATCGCAACCCACGCCACTCGCGTTTTAAGACCCTTCTTATAGAACAGTTGCATAAAATACTATTAACTACGGGTACCTAGGGTGACAATTATTTTTTATTATAAAGTAATTCCTAATTCAGTTTGATTCAGAAAAAAAAAGAACGTTTGTTTTAGGTAACTATGAGTTTCGTGTTTAGCATCAATTACTGAATTAGTTCCTGATCAGGAATTAAAAATCACCGTGTAAATTATATGCCATCATATATGCGAAATATCACGTCCCACGTCCCTGATCTAGGTACCTAATAGTTCCACTGAAATGTGCTACGATTTTTTTTTTACAGTCAGTATCAAAAGTACGCAAATGAAGACGTCAAAAGTTTTTAAAGGGAATAACAACTGTTGACGTCTTCGATTGCGTACACCTCAGGTGCATTGCACCGTACCTAATAACCTATCAACCTTTTCGATACTTTTATGTCGACATTAAATGTAATGTTATTCATAAATACCTAAATAAATAAATAATACCTATGTAATTCTTTGTAATGACTGTTTGTACTAAAATAAACAGAAAAAAACCATTTTGAAACGCAAAAAATGAGTATTGTTATGTTTGGAAAGCACTTAATGATCGAAGTAGGTAAGTAAAACTAGATAGATACTTACAATATTTCCCTTTGATATCCTAGATACTTAAACGAAGAAACTTAGACAAATTTGTCTGTTTTGAAATCTAATGTTATAAGTACAGTTCCCGTCAAACAACTTGAACATGCGGGACGAAGTGGGGGGGCAGCTCGCACGTACAATTCGCCTTTGCGCAGGCAAGGTCATTTGTTCAAGAAGTTTGACGGCATCTGTACCTACGGAATGGGGCATAGTAAATAGGTACGATAAAATCTACACGTACCTACCTACAGTCAGCATCAAAAGTCTTTGTTAAAAGGGAATAAGAACCTTTGACGTCTTCGATTGCGTAGTTACTTTTGTTGCTGACTGTACGTATAGGTAACAACAAATAATTGACATTCTATTTTGTGGTTCAATACGGACACGACCTTCAGCAATGGAGACCATTGATAATGACATCATACCTAGTATCAAATATATTAGATCTGTACCAGGCGCGGCTCACTCGCGATTTGTGTTTATTGCAACACGGTCGCCCCTTCGAAGGGCTCTATTCAGTAGCTGCCGCGCGTTGGGACGGGACGCTTTGCATGCGATAGAAAGGGATGGCCACAGTTAGGCACGTTTGGCGTACCTAAACAGGGAATTTGTTAACAGAGAACCTTCTGTACGTAGTACTATTACTTATTCTGTGCCTGTACCAATGTACAGGTCTAATATATTTGATACTCGAAAGCACTCAAAAATTTCACGCTCTAATAAATCTACGAATAACGCGTCTTGTCATAGTATATTATTGCTGGTGAATGTCAACGTTAAAAATATGTATACATTTTCCGCCTTATTACAAAGGCATTAAAGCTCAAAACTGTAAACATATCTTTGACGAGTTTGACGTCGACTGATGTAGGTATACATCGAAATAAGATAGATCTTTATTTAGCCACATGTATTTCACGGGCCAGTTAGCGAAGCGCCCAAACTTATTGAATAGGAAATCGGGAATCCAATAAAAAAGCTGTCAAACCCAAAAACGGGACAGGTGGAGACGTAATCTTTACGTCTCCGCCGCCACGTGAGCGGATGGATGGCTTTGACGGTTCCATTTCAATTATTTCTGGTTCAGGTAAAATGTTGGGTTGTTAAGAATGATGTACTATTTAGTAGGATAGGATAGGCTCGCTGCCCGCGCGGCTTTATCCGTGTATTGCGAAGAACCCATGTTGAGACAGAACAAAATATAGCCCATAATTTCCATCTCGAAGATCCATTCTACATACCTACTTACCTCTATGCGTGGAAATCCAATACGAGCAAAGAATTAACCAGAGAGAGGGTTTAGTAGTGTAATCATTAATTAACGGGACTTTTTAGGTTACACTTAATTGAAAGACTATAATGAATTTTTGAAAAAATTCCGAGCAGCAATGTAACGCAAATGATTCTTAGTGGTGACAAGTACCAAACTGTCAACCTTAACTTGAACATTTAACGTGACATTGCGGGCTGAATTATTTTGGGTGGTTAACTTTTTCGTTGTAATTTTAGAAAAAAATGAATTTTTAAGATATTTTTTGTCTAAAATGACAACGAAAAAGTTAACCATACAAAATAATTCAGCCCGCAATGTAACACACTGACCTAAGAAGCGTATTATAATATTTATAATACGCTATATAAAATATTCAGTGCAACAATGTAGCACGAGCGATAAAGAAATTTCAAACTTGAACCATAAAAACCACGGCAAACTTTAAAAGGCAAAATAGACTACCAATGTGCAGTCGTGGAATGGAAAAGTTCGTTACTGATGGACCTTAACAGCATAGAAATAAAGTCATAAAGCATCGAACTAGTCATTTCTCGACTGTACCTATAGTTTCACTCTTTCAAGACTGTGCTATTTATTAACTTATTATTCTGGAGATATAAACTGTTTCACGTTAGCCTGTCCTAAACCTAAAGTAGGTAGGTATCATCCACGAAACCCTAGATGAATTCTTAGACTACACAACCCTAATCCATTGGCTTGCTTCCGTATAATCGGGCATTCAGCTGACCTCGCACCACTAGTAGAAAAACGCTATATGATGGTATGGTTTCACAATTTCTTGCAGTCTTTTGTTTTGTTACCTGCCAGTGTCTGGGATAGGCAGAATGCGAATGGCCCTAGTGGGCGCAGTATTGGCTCCCGTAAAACAGAGCGCGGCGATCGCTCCCGGGAGTTTGTGGGGGACTATTTTATTCGGAAACGTAGACAACTTTCTGACGTTACGTTATATGGAAATAACAGTATCTTCGACTCTTTACGAGTTATCTACGGAGATGCAGTCCACATTAATTGATTTTGATGCTGATGTCGAGTATGCCTTTAATCCAAGTGTGTCCTATCGGTTGTATAAGGGGCTGTAAATCGAAGAAATGTTCGACATGATGCTCATGGCTGCTGTCTACCACCGCACCGCTCGCCATCGGCAGGGCATTGATCCGCAGATCCTCACACCCTAAATGGTCGCGTAGACGTTACCGTTTCAGATGAACTTCCTCCCTCGAGCGCTCCGGTTGTGAAATGAGCCCTGCCCAGGTTTTTCCGAGAGACTACAGTATGAGGGTTCGTTATTTAAGAAAATTAAGTACTAGGACCAACTCCGTGTAATGTAATATTTATATCATGTTCTATAACTACTAACATAAGCTTTAAGGTGGTTCGATTGCCATACAAAGCGTTATTTGACATTTGCAGGCTAACGGCGTGATATTTTAAGAAACTTATGTAACAAACTTTCATCAAATGGCTTCCCATTTGCGCCAAATTCCCCCTTTCCTAGAATAAACTTGTATAAACTAGAAAGAGTGCTCTTCAAAAAAGCGCTCGCTCAGAATTCGGTATTTTGACAGGCGTAGTGCTTTTGTGTGTGTAAATACTACTACCACCCACACAAACGTACCTAACCCCCACATGCACAGCTAGATCGCACCAGCCACGAGTGCCGTCCCTTTCTAGCTATATGTAAGTGCGATCGGGATAGAACTAACCGCGGAGCTTGCCGATGCAAATAGCTGTATAGCGCACCGTTGGAATTCGCTCCGTGACCGATATTGATACTTGCACTAAAAAGTGGTAAACATTACTTCGCTAACATGATGCTCTAACTTGAACAAAGTAAGTATTTGATTTTTGTGCACATGTTTTCTATTTATATTAAAATACTATGACAAAGTATATTCATTCTTTTTTACTAGCTTTATATTAACTTGCACTGTTCGTATGTATGTAAATATGTAAGTATGTAAGTTGTCCGTCAAAATTTGTAATTCATTTTTCAGTCACTTCCCGTTATCCAATTGAGCTGAAATTTTGCATGCATGTGTATATCGCATGACAATGCAATATTATGATGATTTGGAGCTGATCTAATGCTGGAGCAGTAAGTTGGCCATAGGAACTCCGCAATAAAACGACACAACCCTATCGAGTTTGGGCTCGTTATAATCGTCTCAATGAGTTGTTGATGATGGTATGCAGAAAAGTACAGTCGGCAATAAAAGCTTGTACCAAAAATGAACATTTTGACAGCAACTTATTTTTGTATAAAATAAACTAACAAGTTTTAAAGTTGTCAGTAATAAGAATAATAATTTGCTGTCTGGCACTACTACTTTCTAGCCGTGTAGTACTGTCGGGTACTACACGGCTAGAAAAACACCGATTTATGCCTGCTTCCTGGACCTCTCCAAGGCCGTCGACAGAGTGGACTACAATATTCTCTGGGCAAAACTGGAGGAAGCAGATATTCCGGGTGATTGTACAGGTTTGTTGAGGTACTGGTACCAAAACCAATTAAAACCAGGTGAGATGGGCCAGGACTTTGTCCACAGATTACAGGTTGGAATGTGGAGTACGGCAGGGGGGCCTGACGTCTCCTAAACTGTTCAACTTTGACTTATGTCAATTAGTACTGCAGTTCTTTTTAGGGTTCCGTAGCCAAATGTCGATTCGTCATGTCCGTCCGTCTGTCTGTCTGTCTGTCCGTCCGTATGTCACAGCCACTTTTTTCCGAAACTATAAGAGCTATACCTACTGTTGAAACTTGGTAAGTAGATGGGTCATTGTCAGATTTAGGTTCGCGTCTCTTTGGTGGACATTGCCAAAGTTAAGGGCTATAAAGCCTAATTTTTGGTTGATCTCTGAATCCGCATAAACGGCGTTGCCCCTTCTATAATCCTATGTGATAAAAACATATTATATGTGAGCGTAAGCCCGTAACTTTTGACCACCGGAAAGATGATTTTTGTTTTTGTGACTGACAATGACCTAGATGTATTCTGTGAACCGCATTAAGATTTTCACACAAAAATCGAAAAAAAAAGATTAAGTTTTAGGGGTCCCCATACTCAGAACTGAAACTGAAAAAATTTTTTTTATCAAACCCATACGTCTGGGGTATCTATGGATAGGTCTTCAAAAATGATATTGAGGTTTCTAACATAATTTTTTTCTAAACTGAATAGTTTGCGCGAAAGACACTTCCAAATTGGTAAAATGTGTGTCCTGTAACTTCTAAAATAAGAGAATGATAAAACTAAAAAAAATATATATGATGTACATTACCACAGATGTATGAATATATTATATAGTATTCTATGCTCTGAGTACATTACCATGTAAACTTCCACAGAAAATTGGTTTGAACGAGATCTAATAAGTAGTTTTTTTTAATACGTCATAAATCGTAAACCGCAATTTATTTCACGGAACCCTTCATGTGCGAGCCCGACTCGCACTTGGCCGCTTTTTTTTAAATGTATAATAATAATTTCTAACATAGTTTTAAGTTTATTTTGTTACTAACAGTATATGCACTATCACATGGTCTGAAATAAAACTATTGAATTGAATTGAATTAAACGAGGATTTGAAAGACGATAAGGATATTGACCGGGAGAGGAGGGCCTTATCAGTCCGCTGCAACATGCTGGCACGCAGATTTGGTAAGTGTAGCAACGAAGTCAAAGTGACATTGTTCAATGCATTTTGTCAGTGTTTCTACACTTGCCAACTGTGGTCTAAATTTATGCGAAAGTCGTACAGCACCATGAGGGTGCAATATAATGATGCATTTCGCACGCTCATGCGGCTGCCGCGCTACTGCAGCGCGTCCAGCATGTTCGCTGAGGCGCGGGTGCCAGATTTCTTCGCCGTAATGAGGGCCAGAGTTGCCGCTTTCTGGGACAGGCTGGGGCGCTCTCAGGACGAGATCCTCAAGGTCATCTACAACGACCTGGAGAGCCCTATTTTCCGATATTGGCTATCTGTGCATGATGAAATATTTAAGAACTTCACTTAGGCGTCAGATAGCTAACAATTGTGCGTGGAATTATAAATCTGGTATCTAAGAAATTTCTCTAACCTTGGTCAACCAATATGGAAAACGCAAATCCGTTGAAGAGAGCAATGGTGGAAGAAAATAAATGGCTCTTTAACGGTTTAGAAAACGGCCGAAGGGGCACAATCAATTCAATCAAATTAAAATGCCTGACTGGTAGAGAATGCCTCATGGCATTAAGTCCGCCATTTTTACTTTCCGTTGTATAGTGCAATAAAGTTTAATTAAATAAATAAATCAAGAGTTTACAGAGCAGCAATAATAAATAGCTATGCCGTACAATCATCATTGCAGCGGTTGGTATCTAAGAAATTCTTAGACTTAGCTTAGGGCCTGGAGGCAACATACCAACGGAACTAGTAATGTGCAAAGAACGAAAGTTTCTTCCTACATTACCCAGTTTTGAACGAAGACTATTTTTTCTTTGTACATTACTAGTAATGTAACTCAGTAATGTACGAAGAACAAGGGGATCATTTTTTTGATGTTTTAGTTTAACATTTTAATTTTAATTAAGTATCTTGTCAAACATGTATTTGTATTTTGGATTATGTTTCGCCTGTGAATAAATGATTTATTATTTATTATGTATGTCTTTCCCGCTCACGGGACAATGATGTCCCGGACCTTTGGGAGGCGTGCGTGGGGCTAGGTACCTACAAAGTACCAACTGAGCCAACACGTAGAGGCCCTTTTGACAATTTAATGAAATGCAAGGAGTACACCGAGCGGATGCTGTCCCTGCCCGTGTCATGGGACGCACACAGAGACAGCACCCGCTGGGGTGTATAGGGACTATTGCTGGTTGATGGAATCTAAAGAAAACGGGTTATTGGGTGAAAATGATGGACTGGATGGCTGGGCTATTGGGTGAAACATCGGACGCCTGCCTAATAAACTGTCTCATTTTTTATCTCTGGCAGACGGTGACTCGCCAACTGCTAGATGGGCCCCTATTATTAGCGACATTAAAAAATTGCCTAAGGGCAACACCAGTCAGAGAGGCTGGGGGGGTAGAGAGGTGGCACTGGACTTTAAACATATAGCCAACTCGCCACTTAGGTGTCCACATCTACCCTCGAGCAACAGCTCTTGCGACTTTACTCTGGACAGCCAGTTAAGGCAAGCCAGAGGTGGGGGGCCTGTCCAACCAACCACCCGATCGGCTCAGCCTGACCACAGGACACCCCCAGGGGCACTCAGGTACGTAGGGTCGCTACTCCCTAACAGCCCGCCACAAGCTGCCTTACGTTGACTGATTATTATTATTATTATGTCAATCACTCGTTCAAATTGAAAATGCCTCGTAAATCTACTATTGGTAAATGGTTAGAAACGTACCCGGAACTGGTTTATAAAGAACAAGATTCCGTGATACACTGTTCTGTTTGTTATGTTAATTTGAAACAGTTCAAAAAACATAATATCAAAAAACATGTATCAAGTGATTCACATCGTAAGAAAAAAACCGGCCAAGTGCGAGTTGGACTCGCGCACGAAGGGTTCCGAACCATTATCTATAAAAACGGCAAAAAAATCACGTTTGTTGTATGGGAGCTCCCCTTAAAAAAAATATTTTGTTTTCAGTATTTGTTGTTATAGCGGCAACAGAAATACATAATCTGTGAAAATTTCAACTCTCTAGCTGTCACGGTTCTTGAGATACAGCCTGGTGACAGACAGACGGACGGTCGGACGGACAGCGAAGTCTTAGTAATAGGGTGCCGTTTTACTCTTTGAGTACGGAAACCTAAAAACGTGTACCTGGTAACAAAGAAGAATTTTACTGAACTGAACTGATTAAATGTAAAATTGTTAACTATTAATTTTTCATTGATTTCATTGCAAATCTCTATTTAACATTTTCAGAAAGTCAAAAGTTATCTAAAAGATATCGGTCTTTAGCGATAAGACCGCCTGTTGTTTACCTCTACTTTTAATCTTCTTTGATATGTTGTGTTGTGCTCTATAATGTATCGACAAAATATTTGTATCAGAAGTCGATAAACGAGAAGTCCCCATGACAGCTCAAAAATGTTACGAGAATTCCGATGACTGGACTAACTAGTAAATAAATTAAATCTATCAAGTATCACGATCACTCGTACAATAATAATTGACTATAGAACGCGTAGTTTAGACAAAAGGATCCAACCCACAAGACATCACCATTGAAATGTATGACTTTTGTTTTAGGTAGAAGGTTCAATTTTAAATGTTACGTATCCGGTGGGTTTGAGCCTTTTCGCTACACTACGTCATATATGGCAGCTATGCAATTCATAACTTGTCTCGATTAGCCTCACGAATGTATCCCCAGTATAGTTTGACCCCGAGGTTGGTAACAACTATGCCTAGTCGGAGATCAAAATAATATTATTTTATCTGAAGAGTGGCCGGTTAGCTTCGTGAATAGCCACAAATAAACACACTACACGTCTGTCTCGGAGGGCTATTCAGCCGGTACTGAGATATATTCCCGCGCGACAGTAAATTTATACTAGTTTTGAATAATTATTTATAAATATAAATTTTGACAAAAGTTATATTTTTTGGACTGGATCTTGTTGGTACAAGCATGAACTTTAATTTTGTGTAAGATTCAATACAAAAATAATTCAACAATAATGAGAAAATCCTTGAGTTTTCAGTACGATTTTGTTGACAAATATGGTGTAATTGAGAACAGTTTACATATATATAAGTGCAGAATAAGGAAAATTCGAGGCGGCTAGGCGCAATTACAACATATTACGCTAGTGAAAATAGAAAAAAACAAGTAGGTTCTCATATAACATCATGGAGTATTAGGGGCTCAAACTTATGACTCTGCGCTCTCTTCAGAAAACTACTGTCGGTAATCGGGTATTTTCGGTTAAAGTATTCAGTTCTTCGTAAATTGGAGGCGGCTAGGACCAATATGAGGAGTTTACCTATGCAAATAAGTAATCAGGATCTAGAAAAAGCTCTCCGTTTCTTAGAATTACAACGTCAAAAATCCGTCATTCTCGCTTATTCCTGACCAAAAAACGAGCGCCCTCTTAATTTGAGAAAAATAGTTTTCCCAAAATATCACGTCCCAAACCAATTTCTCAAATTAATCTAGTTTATACAAGGTTATTCCAGGAAAGGGGGAATTTGGCGCAAATGGGAAGCCAATTTATGGAAGTATCTCCACTTATAATAAATCTCTAAATTAAAAAAAGAATCAGCCAGTTTGAAACTAAGCTTTGCGCGGTTCGAATGTTCTCAGCATCCCATGAACGGAAAAATATGAAACATTTTATATAGGTACATTATTATTCTAGCTGCAACTTAGGATAGTTTTTATCCGACTGCGACAGTTAATTAATTTTCCGAAATATACGACTTCATTTAATTTTTCATTTATTTTTATTGAAATCAAACGCTGCTCCAACTGTCAGCTATAAGAACCGTCAAATTTTCGTCAAAATGGCGGAATTGCTTTGCCTTTCACTTATTAATAATTTAAATCCCGTCTACGATAGACCTTTACGAGACAAATGCTAAAATATAAACCATAAAAAAATATTCGATTCTGATATGAGAACTTATATGCGCAAATGTCGTTTTATGTCGTAATTTCAATAAATGAAATCAACAAATTTGAACAATATAATTAACACGAATTTGTTTTTTTTGAATGACAATGGCACGCGCTTCATTCAGCCAAAGTACCTGCGGCGCTACCACGAAAACCGATACTCAATGTTCATATATTTGCATCCCTGTCACTCGAGTATGGTTAGTGCGATAGAGATAGAGATACCCGAATATTTTCGAATTCCGAAGTTCGTGGTTATAGCTCAGGAATCGAAAATATGGTAAATAATCATAATGTATTTTCTCGAAAAAGAATTTAAAATAAATATAGTCAAATGGAGAAAAAAACAAAGCAAGAGGTTATATAGGTAATGATTAAGTTATAAGAGTCCAAAGTTTTAAGAGGGGGTATGTTCTGTCCCTTTTCCGCAAAACGCACCTTCATATGAAACGATTGTTTTTTACTATGACGCTCGAGTATATTGACGTCACAGTCCCTCATCGTTTTCTCACTCTAACAAGCGACATTAAAACGGATGTAGCTTCATAATTTTTTGAGATATTTGAATGGGAGTTTCATTATCTTCTATTTATTTATACATAATAAATGCCTATGTCCTGACTGACTTATTCTCTCAATCACTCACTCACTCACTCATCAACGCACAGCCGAAACTACTAATCTTAGAGAGTTGATTTTTGCACAGTATGTTGCTTTTATAACGTGGGCTAGGGATAAAAAGGGATTTTTGAAAATTCTACCCCTAAGGGGGTAAAATGGGGGTGCAAAGTTTGTATGAGAGAACCTTTTTTTTTGAGCTATAGACTTAAACTTTGTAGAAAAATTAGTTATTATAATACAAATAAAACACTTTCAGCGTTTTGGAAAATTCCACCCCTACGGGGGTAAAATAGGGGTGCGAGGTTTGTATGGGGGAAACATTTTTTTTTTAAATAGAGACTTAAAACTTTGTAGAAAGATCAGTCATTAGAATAAAAATAAAGAACTTTCAGGGTTTTAGAAAATTCTACCCCTAAAGGGGTAAAATAGAGTGCAAAGTTTGTATGGGACTTAACTACTTTTTTTTAAATAGAGACTTAAAACTTTGTAGAGAAATTATTCATTAGAATACAAATAAAGTACCTAGATTCAGTGTTTTAAAAAAATCTACCCCTAAGGGGGTAAAATAGGGGTGCAAATTTTGTATGGGGGAAACAATATTTTTTTTAAATAGAGACTTAAAACTTTGTAGAAAGATTAGTCATCAGAATACAAATTAAGTACTTTCAGCGTTTTAGAAAATTCTACCCCTAAAAATAGGGGGCTAAAATAGGGGTGCAAAGTTTGTATGTGGGAAACTATTTTTTTTAGCTAGAGTCCTAAAACTTTGTAGAAAGATTATTTAAATACAAAGAAAGTACTTTCAGCGTTTTGGAAAATTTCACCCCTAAGGGGGTAAAATAGGGTGCAAAGTTTGTATGGGAAAAACATATTTTTTTTTAATAGAGACTTAAAATTTTGACGAAAAATTACTTATTAGAACATGAAAAATACTACATTCGGCGTTTTACAAAAATCATTCCCTAAGGGGGTTAAAAAAGGGTGCAAGGTTTGTATGGGGAACACTTTTTCTGAGCTAGACACTTAAAACTTTGTAGAAAGATTACTTATAAAAATACAAAAAAAAAGACTTTCAGCGTTTTAAAAAAATCTATCCCTAAGGGGGATAAAAAGGGGTGCAAAGTTTTTATCAGGGAAAGTTCATGTTTTTGAGTTAGAGACTTGAAACTTTGTAGAAAGATTACTTATTAAAATACAAAAAAAGAACACAAATCGTTTTAGAAAATTCCACCCCTAATAGGGTTAAAAAGGAGAGCAAGCTTTGCATGGGCAACACTTATTTTGAGTTAGACTTAAAACTTTGCAAAAAGATTACTTATTAGAATACTAAAAAAGAACTTTCAGCGTTTTAGAAAACTCCATCCCTAAGGGGATCCTTAAGATCCTTAAGAAGGGTAGCCAGTGTTGTGTGGGAAAAACTTTTTTTTTTACTAGACTTAAAACTATTCAAAATGTTACTTATTAAAATTAATAATAAAGTACTTTCAGAGTTTTAGAAAATTCCACCCCTAAGGGGGTTAAGAAAGCTTTGTATGGGCAACACTTTTTTTGAGCTAGAGACTTAAAAGTTTACGAAAAAAGTTCTTTCAGCGATTAGAAAAATTCAACCTCTAAGGGGGTTTAAAAGGGGGTTCAAATTTTAAATGGCGAGCAATAAAATTTTAAAGTGTGAGTAAGAGATTTTTAACTTCGGTCTTATTCTGTACGTTAAAAGACTACAAAACTGATTTCAGAGTTTTTCCAAATTCATCCCCTAAGAGTGTTAAAATTGGTTCAAAGTTTGAGTATTTCAAGGCATTTTTAAAGTATGAGATTTTTAACTTTGGTTTTAGACTGTTTGTTCACAAACTAGAAAATGAACATCAACTTTTTTTTTAATTATCCCCTAAAAGAGGGTTCAAATTTTGTATTGAGAGAAATCATTTTCTAAGACGATAAAAAGTTCTACGCGGACGAAGTCGCGGGCAACAGCTAGTGTTACATAAGTTTCTTAAAATATCACGCCGTTAGCCTGCGAATGTCAAATAACGTTTTGTATGGCAATCGAACCACCTTAAGTTACTTGAACTAACACATTAATGATTTTTTATAATGTATGGATCTTTGTTATCTGCAATAAATGATGATTGATTGATTAAACAGGATGTCTCCTGCTTTTGTATGACGAGTCTGGGTTGTCTTTCGCTACCAGAATACCCGCCTCGCACCGAGCGCATTAGTTCCCTCCTTTTGTATTGCAATATATTTTTTTCATGAGATGTGTACTTAGGACGCGCGGGCGGCGATAAAATTACGATTTACTGTTATTACCGGGATCACGGCTTTGAGAATTGGCACTGCTTTATAAAGAAGGCTGTTATTGTTTTCGTTATGGAATTTGGGGATTAGGTTTTCAAATCGTTTATTCTTGTTAAGGGGTTATAGAGGGGACGTTTTGGACCACGTACTTAATGCAATATACGAAAGTGAGCCACTTTCAAGATAATTCACTTTAATTTTTTTCTTTGTACCTAAGTACCTACATGTCGGCTAGACAACTATAAAAATGTATTTAAAACAACGAATGGTATTCATCTTATTTTTTCTGTATACCCACTAACAAAACAAAACATTTAATTAATAAACGTTTGTAAAACAACACTTACTTTTACGCGAAAAATAGTACGGCTCACTATTAGTAACCTTAATCACTTTTTCCATCAACTTGCTTTAAAAAGAGGTAACTATTAATAAAGTTATAAAAATCGTATGACACTTGGATTATTGCGCGGGCAGTGCTGCAATTCAAGCGACATTGTGCATTGCCGCGAATACACTCATCCTGAAGAACTGCCGATCACTTCGAACCATGTCGCCTGTCGTGACATTTAATGTTACGTTACGTTACGTTTGTTTAACCGTGGATTTATTACTAGTATTTTAGACATGTCTCACGAAAGTTTAAATTCGAGGGAGAAGAATGTCGAACAAAACGTTAAAATGTAGGTACAGATACAAATTGACTCAAAAGTTACCAAACAGCAATAACTCAGCAACCTTAGCTAGAAGAAAGAGCACGTGCTATGCGGTAGAGCGGGATAGCATGATTTGAGTTTTCTAACTGTCAAATATCGGTTTTGTTATAGAGAGGACCATCTGTACGCAAGTAGGAATATGCTTTGAATGTAGGAGGTAATATCCGGAACTACTAATTTTGAATTTCGATCAGTGGAAAATTTAAGAATTATTCGCTGCGAGCGGCATTTGAACCCGTGTCCTCTGGAACCCGTCCAGAATTTCGCTAGCGGACGTTTCTGCTAAAGTGTCTGCTAGATGGTCGCCAACACGCCCCTCCAACCGAGCGACCTTGGTCCGCACCGACCGTGTAGACAGTTGTTTGCAGCAAAATTTCATACTACAGCGGTCGGTGCCGTCCACAAATCTAAATAATATACACTAGATCACGCCAATGCATCAACTTCGCGTGTCCGAACTCGGAGTAGGTCTCCGAGTTGGCCGTCGCTACTACTGACATTCCGCGCGCGTCTGTTGTGGTAGCCGGTTGTCCGTGAAAATTAAGAAAATGCCTTTTTGCATGGTATTAAAGTGCAATAGCCCAAAAATTGGAAGCTCCCAAACGCAAGGACATTTTTCCTATCACACGTAAGTTATTTTCAAATTATATTATGCGTAAATTCATTTTAAATCAATTTTTTAAGTATTCCGAGGTGAGATTCCAAGACTGTACCTAAGTAACTATAGATTATCGGTAAGTAAACTATGTTCACATTTTGCCGCGTTTGCTTTGAGCGGTTAATCTGACATTCTGTGTTAAGAGACGATGAATATCAGAACAAGCGATACTGTCGCGCATCGCTTTGAGTTCGTGGTACAAGGGAAGTTATCATTCGTCTGTCAAAACAAGCAACTAGTGTTGTTCGTTCTACAACATTATTTCGATGATCGATTTTAATCGATATTTATTTATTTATTTATTTATTCAAACAATTATTACACAGTATAACAGTTACAGAACGAATGCACTGTGAATCTTAGAATTAACATTTCCAGCATACTTAATATACTATCGAAGACTGGCGGTCATCCATCGTCTCGCTAAACCTCAAGCATTCACGACAGACTTTTACCCAGCTACAAGCGAAAACATCCCAGTCAGAAGCAGATGCGAAAAGTACCTTGAGGCAGTGAAGACCTCGAATAAGCGGCGACTTACTATGAGCCACAGTTCGCGCCTCCGGAGGAGCAAGCAGTGGACGGTTTCGCGGACGTAGATGCATCCAAGATTGCAACGGAGTGTGCAGCTTCACTATCCGCTCCACCAGTTTAGGGCAGTCTGAATCACCTCGTAAAATTTTGCACCCAACCGTGAGTAGTGCATAGTTACGCGTTATATTGGACATACGAATGATATTTACCATTTTAAAAACGCCAATTTAGTAGTTATTAATACAAACAAGCTCGAAATATGTCCTGATTTTACACGACAGCTTTAAAAACGGAGGGTAATATCTTCGGGTAGAGAGTTCATGTACTCGTATGTGACATGTTTATCCTTTGAACGTAGGTATACTTAATACGTTTATAAATCATTCGTCTGTCTACTCTATATCATTCGTCTGTCAGTAAATCGATGTCATTCATGTGATCATCGGGGAATTCGCATCACTAATTCGCCCTTGTGACGTCACAGTAGGTAGAAAAAAACCGGCCAAGTGCGAGTTGGACTCGCGCACAAAGGGTTCCGTACCATCATCTATAAAAACGGTAAAAAAATCACGTTTGTTGTATGGGAGCCCCCCCCCCCCCCCCCTAAAAAAATATTTTATTTTGTTTTTAGTATTTGTTGTTATAGCGGCAACAGAAATACATTATTTGTGAAAATTTCAACTCTCTAGCTATCACGGGTCTTGCGATACAGCCTGTTGACAGACAGACGGACGGACGGACGGACAGCGAAGTCTTAGTAATAGGGTCCCGTTTTACTCTTTGAGTACGGAACCCTAAAATAGTGACACGGTTTGTTTTCATACAGATTGAGGTGTTTAAGTTATCTAGTGTATATTTAGATCTGTGGTGCCGTCCAAGGTGGCTCGGTCGGAGGGGCGTGTTGGCGACCGTCTAGCAGACACTTTAGTCAACATTTACTAATTTTGATTTAAACAATCTTTCACCAGTACCTAACAGAATATACTTCCAGGGTCCGTCTGAATCGTTTATAATACAAGGTCTGTCCCTATTGCCGCCCAACCTAACAACCTAAACATGGCTCTTGCACACCTCCGGGGTGTCTCGCCCGATCGCGCTAAGGAGCGAAAGAGCACGCGCTATGCGGCGAGCGCAAGTGAGCGGGATGCCTTGATTCGAATTTTCTGGCTGTCAAACATTGGTTTTGTTAAACGACTGCTAGACGGTCGCCCACACGCCCCTCCGACCGAGCGACCTTGGACGGCACCGACCGCTGTAGTATGAGATTTTGCTGCAAACAACTGCGGCGCTACCACGAACTTCGAATCTCGAACTTCGTATATCTCCGTATCTGTCGCTCGAGTACCATAAACCATAAGTGCGATAGAGACGGAGATATACGGAGTTCGAGATTCGAAGTTCGTGGTAGCGCCGCTGTCTACACGGTCGGTCGGTGCGGACCAGGGTCGCTCGGTCGAAGGGGCGTGGCGACCGTCTAGCAGACACTTTAGACAGATGACCAACCGTTTCAGCTTGGGCAAAAGATCTTTTCACCTCACTAGCTCGAAAAGCCCATTTTTATTCTTTACACAGACTTACAACAGATAGCAAAACTGCATTTTATTCACAAGAGTGCAAATAATGTTTGAAATCCAAACGTGATTAGTTACTTTTTTAAACATAAAAACATGTAAAGGCCAGTCCAGACAGGATATTTTTCGCCCATCTGATTTTTTATTTTAATTTATATAAGTACCTTTTTTTGAATGTTTTTCTTTTGAATTTTTTTATGCTTCTTTTTTTTCTAAATGTATTTTTTTTGTTTTTGTCTCTATTTTATTGCTTTGTTTAACTTTTTAAAAGTTTTTTCAATGTTTTTTCTTTTTTTCATGTTTTTTTCTCTTTTCTTTTTTTTAAACGTTTTGGTCTATTTTCAAATGTTTTTTAAATTTTTATTAATTTTTATGTTTTTTCAACGTTTTTTTTCCGTTTTTTAAATCTTTTCTTCTTTTTAAAATAGTTTTTTTTGTGGTTTCTCTGCTTTAATGTTTTTTTTTCTATTTTTTTTTCTTCTACATTTTATTGCTTTTTTTTTCAATGTTTTTCTTGTTTTTTTTCTATGTTTTTTGTACGTTTTTTGTCTTTTTTTGATGTTTTTTTCTTGATGTTTGATTGTTTGTTGATTTTGTTTTTCTTTTATTGATTTTAATGTGTTTTTTCAGTTTTTTTCCTTTTTTTAAATATTTTCTTCTTTTTTAAATGGTTTTTTTGTAGTTTCTCTTCTTTAATGTATTTTTTTTTTAATTTTTTCGTTTACTTCTCTATATTTTATTGCTGTTTTTTTTTTCAATGTTTTTCTTGTTTTTTCTATGTTTTTTGTCTTTTTTTGATGTTTTTTTCTTTACTATTTGTTATATTGTTTGTTGATTTTGCTTTTCTTTTTTTAATGTTTTTCTATACTTTAATGTTTTTTTTTGTTTTTTTCAATGTTTTTTTTCTCTCTTTCTTTTCCTCGCTTTAGTGAGCTGAAAAGATTTGTGTAACACACGGGTGCAAGTTATTTTGACGTCTCGTGTAACACAACACACGCGCAACACTCGCTATGCTCAGGATTCTATTTTTGAACCACTCACTTCGCTCAGGATTCTATTTTTGAACCACTCGCTTCGCTCGTGGTTCAACCATAGAATCCATTCGCTAACTCGTGGTTCAACCCTAGAATCCAATCGCTAGCTCGTGTTTGCACCCTTGTATAACAAATAACTATTAGTATGTCCGGCGTCTGTCCGGTTCACAGATGTATGAAGGTCCGGTTGTTCTCCTTTACAGGTCGCATTTCTCAACCGATACCCGTGAAATTTTTAGAGTGGAACTCAATAATTATATACCTAGATTTATTTGTCAATTAAGTTTTCGAAATTAAAAAAAATATATTTTTGAAAAAAAAAACAGGCTTGCGATTTCTAAAGATCACAGATCCTCTAGTTTTGTGTTAATATTCAGTCCTTGGTAATTCGTGTGCGAGCAGCTAGTTTTACCTAAAGAAACATGAACGTTTTAACTATCTACATACAGGGTGACTGGTAATTCGACCTATTCCTTGAAAGGGGTTATGCTGAGGCTAATTTGCAACAATTTATGTCCTGCAACCAGGGGTCGAAACTCGCTGGTTTCCGAGATATTCGAGTTTTTAGTTTGTATGAAAAAAATTCTCCTTGCAGCCTTAAGCTGGTGATTGTGACAAAAGTACTTCCATTTGGATGGTAAAAAAACATTCTTGTCACAATCAGCACTTTAAGGCTGCAAGGCGATTTTTTTTCAAACAAGCTAAAAACTCGAAAAATTAAAAAAAATCGTGTTTTGACCCCTGGTTGACTGGACATATATTGTTGCAAATTAGCTCTAGTATAACCCCTTTCAAGGAATAGGTGTATTACATAGTTTGTTATAACACATTGTACCTAATTATTAATATCACTGGACACTGATGATTTGTTGGGTAATTACTGCATCAAAGGCATTGCTATCATGGAATTTAATAAGCTTAGTCCGTTAGTCATGGCAATTATCCAATATGCCATAAATCAGCTATTATATATGTGCAATATTACGCGCTTCAATTTAATAAAATTTGGTACGATCGGTAGCAAAAATAGCTATACGATACCTAAGTAAAAAAAGGCTTCAAAATTTGATACACAAGCTCTTATGGCCTTATAAAAAGACGTGTTGTAGATCAGGACTGTACTGTAGGCATTCTAGACACTCCAAAGTTTTAAGGTATTAGCTAGAAAGTCTAGGAGTATAGCACAGTTTTCGAGCAAAATATGACAAAGGGTCTAGCAGGATAAGCTAACAAGAGTGGCCCCCGCAAGGGATTTGGTTGTAATTTGAGGTGCAGTAGTGGCAGGACCTAAGAACATTGTATGCGTAATATCAGCCTTCGATCTTCTTTTGTTTCAGACTTATTCACGAAAATGTCAAAAAACCAAGGCAATTTTAAACTGTTATTTTAGCTAACCCAAGCAAGCGAGAGTAACCAAATAAATTCAGAATTAAGGAGCATTAAATTGGGTTTATAATGCATATTTTTACAGACATTAATTTCCTTAAACTTGGATGAAAAAAAAGATTGTTTATTTTTTCGCTTCTTTTTTTTGCCACTTCTCGCAGAGACACAACATTAAAAAAAATTACTTAATAAGCCACAATTGTCAACATGAGCAGCCCCGCCGGATTACCCTGCCCTCACTGTTCAAGACTTTTTGCCGCATCTAGGGGTCTTAATGTCCACATTACTAAGGTTCACAAAGGCGTAGGTGGGTGTAGTGGCTCTGGGGCCGCAGTAACGGGGACCCAGAGTGCGGGACCCTGTGCGGACGGTTCTCAACTACACACTCTGCCTATTCTTAAGAAAGATGTCAGTGTGCTTAAGCACATACCTAAGGGGGCTAGGGTTTTGGCAGCGGGGAAGTTAAGCGGGGTAATAGAAAATTGTCTGAGGACTAACAGTTTGGAGGATTGGTTCGCCTTGCTGTCATTTTCTTTCACTGCGCTTAGGGTTCCTGAAAATACTGACCGTAAATCGTTAACTTCTAAGGTGAAGGAAAATATTGAGTCCATACGTGTGTACTTTCCGGATAAGAACTGCTATAAACCGCAGTCACTTTATCGTTCCATAGAGTCGAAGGTGCACGAGGGGGATTTACGGGGCGCTGTCCGTCTGTTGACGTCTGACTCATCGTTGGCTCCCAATAACGATGACACTCTGAGAGAATTACATTTGAAGCATCCCTCACCATCCAGGCAGCTTGTGTTACCTCCAGAGCCTGACCTCACCACCGCTTATTTGTGCGTTACATCTTCTGATGTGTTGGGTGCGTTGGGAAGTTTTTACAATGGGTCGGCTGCTGGTTTAGATGGTCTTCGACCTCAGAATCTTAAAGAGCTAACTTCGCCTTCTGCAGGGAGTAATGGAGCTTGTTTATTGGAGTCGTTAACCAAGTTATGTAACTTTCTTCTCAGAGGCATGGTTCATCCACAGGTCTGTCCTTACTTGTATGGAGCGTCTTTGTGTGCGTTGTCTAAAAAAGATGGAGGCATTAGGCCTATTGCGGTGGGAAATACCATACGTCGGCTGGTAGCTAAGTTGGGTTGTCACTCAGTTAGAGAGGTCATGTCGGCTCACCTTCAACCTCATCAGGTGGGTTTTGGAACGCGCTTGGGATGTGAAGCGGTAATTCATGCCACGCGTTCCTTTGCGTTAGCACAGACCAACGCTGATAAAGTGATCTTAAAAGTAGATTTAAAAAATGCGTTTAACAGTGTAGAAAGGGACGTGCTGTTGGAGGAGGTAAAAGATTTGGTGCCTACTTTGTACCCATTTCTCTATCAGTGTTACGCTTCGTCTACCAGTCTTTTTTATAACGACAGTACTCTCTCATCACAGGTCGGTGCCCAACAGGGAGATCCTTTGGGTCCTTTGATTTTTTGTCTGGCCATACAGAAACTGATAACTTCTTTGGAATCACCATTAAACGTATGGTATTTGGATGACGGCACAATTGGGGGGACGCCGGACGAGGTTCTCAGCGATTTGAGAAAACTTTTACCAGCTTTATCGGCATTGGGATTAGAGGTCAGTGCAGAAAAGTGCGAGCTGTTCCCGTGCAGCTCGGCGGTGTCTGCTTCCGAATTTGATGTTTTGTTACCGTATAAAGGTGGTAGACAGGGCGTTTTTTTCTCTTTTGGGGGCACCTATTTTTACGGAGGTTCTTGCCGTATCAATGCAGAGAAAAGCGGATGCTTTGTCTTTATCAATAACGCATTTGCAACAGCTTTCGTCTCACGTGGCTTTAGTTTTATTACGTAACTGCTTTTCGATGCCACGTATGGTTTACTTTTTGAGGACGGCACCTTCTTGGTTGTCGCCGCAACAGGTTCAAGACTTTGATTTAATTACTAGGCGAGGTCTTGAAGTTATCATAAATGTCCACTTGGATGAACCACAATCAATTCAAGCAACCCTGCCTATTCGATATGGTGGTCTCGGGGTTCGTCGGGTGCACGATATCAGCCTGGTCGCTTTTATAGCATCTGCTCACGGAACTAGAGAACTTGTCACTCGCATGTTGAACACAAATGGTGGCAACTATCAGGTTCCGTTTTTGCAGGAGGCTATGGTTGAGTGGAAGATTAGGTGTCCCAGTGATACGGTACCTGACGAGTTGGCGTCACAGCGGTCCTGGGATGACATAATGAGTAAGCAGACTTACGATAGCTTATTGGGGGTAGCTTCGGGAGCTGACGAGGCCCGCTTAAAGGCTGTTTTGGAGCCAGAATCTGGCGCATGGCTTCATGCGTTACCCTCGTCACACTTAGGTACGCTATTAGATAATGACTCGCTTCGAATGGGGGTAGCGCTGAGGCTGGGATGTCCAGTGTGCGAACCTCATCAGTGTGTTTGTGGGGCCACAGTCGAAGCAAATGGTCATCATGGGCTAAGTTGCTTACGTTGCCGCTGGTAGGTTTTCTCGGCACCATTCAATAAATGACGTAATTCGGAGGGCGATGGTGTCTGCTAACTTACCGTGTGTGTTGGAACCTCAGGGTCTAAGTAGAACAGACGGTAAGAGACCGGACGGGTTGACACTGGTTCCGTGGGCGAGGGGTCGTAGTCTCATTTGGGATGCAACATGCGTAAGCACATTTGCCCCCATACATCTCGCTCACACAACGCGACGGGCAGGAGCAGCTGCAGAAAAAGCGGCTAGGCTAAAGCACGCGAAGTATGCGAACTTGGAACCGGTGTACGATTTTGTTCCGGTCGCAGTGGAGACATCTGGGCCGTGGTGCGAGGAGGCAAAGTCGTTGGTGAAGGCGTTAGGACGACGTTTGAGGGAAAGGGGCTGCGATCCCAGGTCCGGTTCGTACTTGGTACAACGGATTTCACTGGCAATACAGAGGGGAAATGCTGCCGGTATATTAGGGACGTTTACGCCAGGTACTTATCGGGCCTGGAATTCAATACCGTAATATTGTGTTTCTTTCCCATGTATATATATTTTTGTTTAATTTTTGTAACCGAGTCTTGACGAAGCATGTTGCTGATTATTGGTTGTAAGTATTTAATATTAGACGAAGTTTGTTGCGGATACTCACTCTGTGCTCATTTTTGACGAAACCTGCGCTGTGGATTTTTAGTTTATAATTGTCTCTTTTCTCTATTGTCAACTACGTAAACGTTAAAAAACATTTTGAAAAATCATGGTGCGTCATGTCAAAAAAAAAAACATTTACGAACGTATGTTATTTTTACGTTCTGTGTTTTGTTTTTTCCACCCATTGTTTTGTCCACGAATAAATGTTTTCTTTCTTTCATTCTTTCTTTCCACGCCCCTCGGCTGCGCTGCACGGTCCTCGGCTGCGCTGCACAGAACGTAAAAATAGCAGGGTCCACGAAAAGGCCCCGACTCAGCATGCAGCGTGGCGTGCGGGCGACCTCGGCAGCGCCGCCGAGCCGCTCCGGTCCGGAGGCAGCTAGTATGGTCGTGCTGCCCGCTCGCGGTGTTTGAAAATGGCGACGTTTACCGAAGACAATGACGAGGTTTTAGTAGAGTTAATTCTTAAATATCCACTGCTTTACGATTCTCGATTCAAAACATGTAAGGGTAGGTAATGTTGTTCGAGATAATATATGGGAGCACATTGCAAGTAAATTATGAAAGTAAGAGCAACATTATTGTATCATCCTCTATCAGTCTCTTCACGAGTTCTCGCTTGCGTTTATTTAAATCGTCAGACATACTTAGTTAATGTTTGATGCAAGACCGGCACCCAGGCTACTGCGCGTGGCAGTCGCTGCCAGGGCCGCGGTCGCTGCTTGGCGTAAGTTTCTGGTCGTAGCAGCCGGGCCGCGACTGCCCAGATCTAAATGCCGTAAATACAGCCACCCTTTATCACACCTGAATCCAACTCACTCGCTTCGTCGGCCCTTTGTTTCACGTGCGCACTCGACCTACTCAGAACATCGAACCTCCTTCGCGAGCTTCTGGATCTGCGGGCTCTTATATACACTCTAGAGTGTTTGTACGAGAACGCCACTATGTCAGTTCGACTCCAGGACCAGAGCTCGAAGCCTGTTCCGCTGCAGCGGGGTGTCAGGCAAGGGGATGTTATCTCCCCAAAACTGTTCAGCGCTGCACTGGAAGACGTTTTCAAGACTCTGGACTGGAGAAGGCTAGGCATCAACATCAATGGCGAGTACATCACTCACCTTCAGTTTGCTGATGATATAGTAGTCTTGGCTGGTCTTGGAGGACTTAAGTACTATGCTCGATGATCTCAGTAAAGCCTCCGAGCGAGTTGGTCTAAGGATGAACATGGATAAGACGAAGATCATGTCAAACGTCCATGTACCTAGTACCAGATGAGCTTGCAAGAGGGGGCTCTACAAATCACTTTGTAGGTCCAGAACCATTTGTGGGACTCTCGCAGGGGACCATAATATCGGCCTTTAAAGCCTACGCCAAAACCAAACACCAACACGAGTGGAGGAATGAGGCTGGCTTAAGGCACTCTAAGCTCTTCATAGAAGGAGTGGACTCGGGCAGGACCAGAAAACTCTGGAAATCCAGTAGGAAACAACTCAGAATTATATCTGGGGTGTTCACTGGTCACTTCGGGGTCAAGGATCTCTTGGCCAAGATGGGACTATCTGATAGTTTAGACTGTAGAATGTGTGGCGAGGAGGATGAGACTATGGAACACTTATTGTGTGAATGTCATGCCCTTGCCAGACAAAGAATGAACTACTTTGGTAACGGTTACCCGCAACCAAAGGAATTCAAGGTGCTCCCGGCGAACTGCATCATCCGCTTTGTGGAAATGATGGAGCAAGCCTGGGAGCAGGTATAAAGGAGAGGGCAAATGCACAAAAGATCCCACTGGGTCGAAGTGCATCCGAAAGGGCCCTCACCTAGATAAGATAAGATAAGACCTAGTACCAACTCCCATTTCAATCGGACACTTTATGCTCGAAGTTGTAGACGATTATGTATACCTAGGACAGACTGTCCAGTTAGGTAGGTCCAACTTTAAGAAAGAGGTCAATCGTCGAATCCGACTCGGCTGGGCAGCATTCGGGAAGCTACGGCACATCTTTTCGTCCAATAATCCGCAGAGTCTCAAGACGAGAGTCTTTGACCAGTGTGTGTTGCCAGTGATGACATATGGCACGGAAACGCGTGGTCGCTTACTATGGGCCTCATAAGAAGGCTCAAAGTCACTCAAAGGGCGATGGAGAGGGCTATGCTGGGAGTTTCTCTGCGCGATCGTATCAAAAATGAGGCTATCCGCAGCAGAACCAAGGTAATTTTGTATGAAGTAATAATATTCTGTTTTATGCTGTATGAACGTTATAGCAAGAGTTGTTATGTCATAAGAGTTCTATATAGTTTTAGCATTATGCTTACTAAAATTGGGTATTTGACAACAGTGAAAATAAATTATTTTTCATTAGCAACAGGTAAACATTACGAATATACTCGGAAAGTATCAAGCTTTCATTTATGTTTGCTATTTTAAGATTTTTAAATTCATAAAAACTAACAATAAGGACGTTGTTTGATTGTGACGTTACAACACAGTATCCCTACAAATTCCATACTAACTTGCTTTTTATCGAGAGCTCAGCTGCCGCCGAATATAGCTTGATGAATATCAGAGAAATGAGGAATGAAGCGAATCCACAAATTATGATATTTTCTTCTTCAACTGCGAATGTCGTGGGTAATAAATAGATGGAATTGTTTGAAGTTTAGGTACTAATAAGGTTAAAGTTTGCAAATTTGAAATGATTATTGTGTTAGATTATTAATATTATATTGTAGAATACCATTTGACATGTAAACATGCCCCTGAGTATTTGCAGAATAAATAATTGATTTTTGATTTTGATTGAGAGAAGGCGCCGGGGAGATGGGCCTCGTTAGCATTGTGCTGCAACCTGTCTAGGAGACGGAAAACTTCGAATCTAAACCCTCAATCCAAGGTGTTAACCGACCCGTGCTAAGGGATGCATGGCCAGAGGGAGTCTGGTTGATAACGGATAGGGTGTCTGTGTTGGCGGTCACAGGGCACTACTCTCACCCGTCTTACCTCAGTATCAGGGCTCAGCTGGGGTGGACTCGTAAATCCCTATTAATCGTGGGAGCGCAATGGAGACTATAAATAAAAATCATCCGAATGGCGGCGACGCGGTACGCCACCCGTCACATCTCGTTTCTCACGGGGGCGAGAATCGGCTCACGGAAAGCCGTTTTGCTACGTTGAATGTTCAAGGAGGTATGAGTGAGAAAGTTGATGAGGTATTACAGATGATGGATGAAAGGAAGATTGATGTGCTATGCGTGAATGAGACAAAGTGGAAGGGATGTGACACCATCACACATGGACCCTACACGGCTTATTGGTCAGGGGTGCCAAGCTCAGAACGGGCCTGTAAGGGAGTTGGTGTTATACTCTCCGCTAGGATGGCTAAGTGCGTGAACGAGTTTGACTGCGTGAGTCCCAGACTGATATGGGTAAGAATGAAAGTGGGCCTAGTGCGGATTTTTGTCGTTGGGGTTTACGCACCTGTAGACCAGGGTGCGGGAAGCTCACAGCGTACAAAGGATGAAAGACAGATGTTTTGGGATGAATTGAGGGACGTGTTAGGGCTATGCAAGGACAACGAAAGGTTAATAATGTTAGGTGACTTTTATAGCTGGGTAGGAGTGAAGAGAGATGGATTTGAAAAGGTGTTAGGGATGCATGGTGACGAAAGAGTTAACGAGAATGGATGAAGTCTGTTAAAAATTTGTCTTGAGTGGAATCTTTGTGTGGCAAACACAATGTTTGCCCATAAATTGATCCATTTGTACACTCGAGAGGCAGAGAATGTAAGGAAAAGAATGATTGATTTTATAATAGTTGACGAAAGAATGAGAAAGAATGTTCAAGACGCTAGAGTATATCGCGGCTCCGGTGTCCACACTGACCACTTCCTGGTAATGAGCCGAATAAGAGGTCTGTTCAAGGGATGGCGACACCGACCGCGTATTACTACTAACGTGTTAGAGAGAATAAAAGTAGAGAATTTGCAAGAAAAAGAAATAAGTGACGAGTTTGTCAGTAAGTTGAAGATTGAATTCGAAGGAATGGATGGTTTAAGCGAGATAGGTGATTTGTGGCACAACTTTAAAAATAAAGTTGTTAAAGTGGCTCAGGAAGTGTGCGGTGTCAGTCAAAGGAGCAAAGGAAGAAAGGAGAAGAATGTTTGGTTGGATAAGGAAGTACAAGAAGCTGTATGTGAGAAGAAAAAGTTGTGGCGGGATTGGTTAGCTACAAGAGCTAACCAAAGAGTCAATAAAGCCTCCTTTGACGAAGTCAATGAAGCAAAAAAGGCATATAGAATAATGAAAGTGCGGGTGAAAGAAGTAGTAAAAAGAAAGAAAGATGAACAGAATGACCATTTGGATGAAAGACTGTTGCGGGATTTGCAGACGAACATAAAATATTTCTGGAAATCTGTTCGACTAGCCAGAGGTAAGAGCCAGAACTCTGAGCTGAAGTCAGTCAAAGACAGGAATGGAAGTTTGCTTAATGAGACAGAATGCATATTAGGGAGGTGGAAGGAATATTTTGAAAGTTTGTTTGATAGGGAGGAAGAAAATGGTCTAACCCCAAGTCTGAATGGTAGCGCAACCGAGGATGAAAGTAATATCAGCATGAACGAAATTGTGGAAGCATTGAGAGGAATGAAATCGGGTAAGGCGGCAGGGTATGACAGAGTTTCCGCTGAGATGCTGAAGGCAGGACAGGGCGTCGTAGCGAGTCAGTTGTATCTCCTCTTCAATTTGTGCTACAGCACCGGCCGTGTACTGAGGGACTGATGCAAGGCCGTAATCGTTCCTCTTTACAAAGGGAAAGGATCACAACTTGACTGCAAAAACTACAGGGGCATTAGCTTATTCACCATCGTCGGCAAATTGTATGCAAAAGTGTTGATTAAAAGAGTAGTGAAAGAGACCGATGAGAAAGTATGGGATGCACAAGCAGGATTTAGAAAGGGTATGGGTTGTACGGATCAAGACTTTTCCTTACGATGCATAGCCGAGAAATATTTGGCCAAAGGTCAAAAGGTCTATTGCGCTTTCGTGGACTTGGAAAAGGCTTATGATAGAGTGATGAGGGATGAACTATGGTCGGTATTGTGCACGTATGGAGTAGACAGCCGCCTCGTTCAAGCACTGAAATCTTTATATAAGGATTCCAGTGCTTGCGTGAGAATAAACGGGTCATATACTGACTGGTTTAACATCGAAAAGGGTGTTAGACAAGGATGTGTAGCATCTCCGTGGCTGTTTAATCTATTCATGGACAGCTGTCTGCAGGATCTGAAAGGTGATGAATGTGGTTGGAGAATGGAAGGGTTACGCTTCAAATGTCTCCTATATGCAGACGACCTTGTACTACTTGCGTCGTCTGCTGAGGAGTTACAAATGATGGTAACGAATATGAATGAATCTTTTGAATGGAAAGGGATGAAGATGAATGTAAGTAAGACGAAAGTGATGGTATTTGAAAAAGATGAATTTATGACAGACTGCGAAATAATGATTGGTGAAGAAAGACTGGAACAAGTAAAAGAGTTTGTGTATTTGGGGACACTATTTACTGGAGACGGAAAGCATGAGAAAGATATTGAAAGGAGAGTAATTGCAGGGAATCGAGTGAATGGGGCACTGAATGCCTTTATGGGCAGCCAGAAAATATCGCAAAAAGCACGCGTGGCTGTGCATAGGGGAGTGTTGGTGCCCACACTTATGTATGGTAGCGAAAGTTGGGTGTGGCAAAAAAGACATCAAAGTCGAGTGAATGCAGTAGAAATGAGAGCGTTGAGAAGTATGTGTGGAGTGAAATTGAGTGATAGAGTCAGAAACAGTGTGATAAGAGATAAGTGTGGAATGGATGGAGATATAGTCACGAACATTGAGAAGGGTATGTTAAGGTGGTTTGGGCATGTAGAGAGGATGGATGAAAGAAGATTAACGAAGAGAGTGTATATAAAAAGAGTGCAAGGGCAAGTTGGAAGGGGAAGACCTAGGCAAACTTTCTCCGATCAAATTGGAGAAATCTTACAGAAAGGCCAGGTCAAAAGTACCCTAAACTGACGAGCATGTATGAAAAATGTTATGAAAGTGAGTGAAGCGAAAGTGGTTTGTCAGGATCGTAGCAAATGGAGATCCGTGATCTCTGCCTACCCCTCTGGGAAAGAGGCGTGATTATATGTATGTACGTACGTATGTATGTATGTATTGAGAGAAGGGTTGAAAGGGGGGTGAGATGGGATTTTAAGGCTACTGCTACAAACATGACGTATTCCATTTTTATGAAAGTTTAGTTATTTTTGGACTTGGAAGCTGTCCACGATTTTAATTACAAAGTTATAATGACATCTAAGTAATGGGGTGAGTAGGGTCAAAACTGACATTCAAACCTCGATAACATTTTATTTTTACATATTCAAACTAAATGGTAGGTAGGCTTATGCCTTCCGCGCACGAGAAAATGAAATGCAACACTCTTCGGAAATAGCGTTTTGAACAAATTTCAATAAGTAAGTATCTAACTTAGTGAAGTTTTATACATACCTATTTAATTAAGTCGGATTTTAGATGAGGTAAAATACCATAGTATAAACTTAAAATATTGTGTCGTTTGAGTAGACTGACTTAAAAAAGTAAAATAAATACGCAACTTTCGTGTTTTGTCTATCGAGTAAATTTAAAGCAACCACGTAGGTATCGATTAGATCAGACACACAATCATATTAGTGAAGTATCATTATACTTATCTGAAAATCGGTACTTATAGTTACCTAATCTCGTCAGAACGGCTTTTCAAAGAACGCAATATTTTCCAATTCACGCCCTTAAGGCGACGTCAGCTCCGATAACGGATTAAAAAATCGTAGCTCTTGTTTGAATTATAAGACGGCTGCCCTAAATTTAATTAGCAACTTTGAGGCTTTTTTTGAGGGACAACAGGTATTCGAATCCTGAGTTTTTGATTTTCGCTCCATAGAAAAAAATCACGAACATAGGTCTAAGATACACTTTAAAAAATCCTAACAAATTATGCACAACAGATAGACATATAAAAGTTGGTTCTAAAAATTGGCAATATCATGATATCTGGAAATAACATACACATGATAGCTGAATTCCGTCAAACATGTTTGAGGGAATACAGCTATTACTTTTTTATTTATTTAAACGCACAAAAAGTTGAAATTAAAAAACATGATATCCGCGCTTCCGAACACGCACTTCCATCTCGCTCACGCTTATGCTCAGTGAGAGGGAGAGAAGACCACGAACCTACGTCGCCTTAAAAGACGCAGTTACAGAGACAACTTAATCATAAAGGTTTTAAATTTTCAACTCTTCAAACAAGAACCCATTAAAATTATAAAGAAGTGTATATTTCACAGATATCTCGCCGACCAGCATCTAAAGCAATGTCACTTGTTTCCACTTCCCGAGATGAGGACTTGAATAATGAAAACTAATTATTTCCCAGACATTATGAATATGAATCGCCCGAGGCCGTATTTTTCCGGGGCCAGATTCCCGGGTAATATTGTACAGGGATAATGAAAATAAACGTTTCCCTTGAAAGGCGTCTTTAATTACTTTCCTGCACTTGGAACGGTAAACGATTACAATAAATATTGGAGAATTGTTTTAACCTTCCATTTGTAAATGTGTGTGTTGCATCCTCCTCATACACGAACTAACGAAACTTTTGGCCGTGGCTAAAAGGTTCAATGTTGAAAAGGATATAGGATTATGGACGTCGGCGGAAATGAAAGTATGTTTTACGTTTTAACAACTTAATAGAATCGTTTATTAAACGTTTTATATCAGCACCGGGAAGCCAACACGTCTGGCACCTGTCACATAGTAAACAGCTCTGAAGAAGATAATAAGTAGACTAATCGCGTTATTCCAACCCATGTTAAATGATGATTCTTAGGCCTGAACTTAGATTTTTAACTATTCCTTACAATTGAACAAAAATGTTTGTAAATAAAATTTTGTTTGCTGGATTTATCCGATAGTCACAATTCTCTACTTTCAGAGACAAGATTGGCGATATAAAGTTTAAAGAAAAAAAATCTGTTATTTGATAATTTTAAAAAATGAAGACGGCAATATATTTGCCACTATCCGTTAAGTGTCTGGTGTTTATTAAAGGAAAGGGTGGGTTAGGCTACAATTGTTATTGATTTATATATGGAGCAATAGCTTAATTCAATACTTCAAATTTGCCTTTTACCTTTATTGCTGAATTAGCCGTGTTAGTTAGAAATGACAACGGAAGTAAAAAAATCTCGCAAAAAAAGTGTTGATTGTTCGTGCGTGCAATCTTATAATATAATATATTGTTGTTGCTTAACTCGCAGGTTAGGTAATTATTTCTTATCATCTATTGGTTTTTAATTTATTTATTTTAGATACGTCGTGCCACCCGTAGTTCCCCCGGCAAACTGACATGACGGTCTTGTCACTTAATGCCCTTGGCTGATAGCGGCAAACATATTGCCGTCTCATAATTCGGAAACCCTGCAATAATATATACATTTCTCTTTCTCAAAAATCATAAAAAAAATCATTCATGCTGTGCGTATCGTTAAAGTTCTCGATTCATTGCTTTAAAAAAATAATGGTCAAAGGGTTAAAAATTACCTTGATTTTTTGACATTTTCGTGAATAAGTCTGAAACAAAAGAAGATCGAAGGCTGATATTACGCATACAGTGTTCTTAGGTCCTGCCACTACTGCACCTCAAATTATAACCAAATCCCTTGCGGGAGCCACTCTTGTTAGCTTAGCCTGCTAGACCCTTTTACTGTAAACAGGCTATACTGTGTAATCCTTGTTTGGGTTCATAAAAAAAAACAGGTCAAGTGCGAGTCAGACTCGCGCACCGAGGGTTCCGGATCACCCCGTACAATAGAAACATGTCCACTATAAACTGACACTCACTAAGTATGTATTCACATATTTAGTCCGTGTCAGTTTATACTGGAAATTAAATTTCAGTGAAGTAACTACAAATTTTGGGGTTTCGCAATTTTTCCTTTATCTGTGCTATAAGACGTTGCTTCATAACAAATTTCAAGATTCTGAGTTCATGGGAAGTACCCTGTAGGTTTTGATTCCCTTGCGAGTTTCGAAAATTTTCGCCATAAACGGCTGTATATTTTGATTGCGTTGGCTTAGAAATTAGATTTTTTTACAGCTTCAAGGGACAGTAGACTTAAGTATTTGATATAAATTTCAGCTTGATACCTCCACGCGTTCCTCAGAAAAAGGGTCTTGACAGACGGACGGACGGACGGACGGACAACAAAGTGATCCTATAAGGGTACCGTTTTTTTCCTTTCGAGGTACGGAACCCTAAAAATTCACTGTTTTAAAGTGATTCTACTGATTCGACCGTATTAACTTTCTCCATGCACTACTTACTGTACTGAAGCTATCAGTAAGCACATTGAGACAGTACGATAAAATACGACCTCATCCAAAAATATACGATAGCTAAACATTTGCATCACATCACTACTGTTTGTAAGTACTCGTAGTTAGCTTTTTACCACCTGGTTTTGTTCCCATACATTGTAAAAAAGGCGTCCCAGAAGGCCATACGCTCGTAGTAGGGATGTTGTTCCATGCGTAGTACACTGTGGTCTAACCAGGCATAGGAGAAAGATGGCTCCAGGGTCGAAGCGCGCCACTTAAACGGGTTGAGCTCAGATGGTTCAGGTGTTGGGTTGCTGCAAAATACGAAAACAATCAGTATAGTACCAATTTTTGCCAATTAGGCACGGTGGGTGGGTATTAGGTACGGGCAATTTTTTCTGCCACGTCCTTTTGACGCTAGACATCGGATTGGATTTTATCGGTCGTCAGCATTTCCGTAGAAGACAATGGGTTTGAAGTTAGAGACTATTTATTAGTGCGCCCCATGGCCCCCATGATAGGACCCGTTGCATAAAAAAATGAAAAATCTATATAAGTTTTTATTAAGATTAATAGCCCTCGCCCTAGCCTTATTACTCTTATTAGCCATTGCAGATTTCCACCTTCTAGCAGTTCTAGCTTCATCGTCAGATCAACTTATTGGTACCAAATTGTTAAACTGTCATTGAATCATTATACAAATATACATAGCTTTTGATATGCGGTAATAAAATTGAGAATGTTTAAAATGTCGCACAAAATATACAAATAATGATAAATTACCTACGTAACAAAATAATATCTATAAATAAAGTTGTTATCAAATGCGTATATATTCTCCTAGCAGGGCTGGTAACCCATGGAGTCTTATTACCGTCCCCTCCTTCTTCACCGAAGGAGAGGCCATTTAAAATTTAATCTCCACTTATAATAAATCTCTAAATTAAAAAAAGAATCAGCCAGTTTGAAACTAAGCTTTGCGCGGTTCGAATGTTCTCAGCATCCCATGAACGGAAAAATATGAAACATTTTATATAGGTACATTATTATTCTAGCTGCAACTTAGGATAGTTTTTATCCGACTGCGACAGTTAATTAATTTTCCGAAATATACGACTTCATTTAATTTTTCATTTATTTTTATTGAAATCAAACGCTGCTCCAACTGTCAGCTATAAGAACCGTCAAATTTTCGTCAAAATGGCGGAATTGCTTTGCCTTTCACTTATTAATAATTTAAATCCCGTCTACGATAGACCTTTACGAGACAAATGCTAAAATATAAACCATAAAAAAATATTCGATTCTGATATGAGAACTTATATGCGCAAATGTCGTTTTATGTCGTAATTTCAATAAATGAAATCAACAAATTTGAACAATATAATTAACACGAATTTGTTTTTTTTGAATGACAATGGCACGCGCTCGGCGCATTCAGCCAAAGTACCTGCGGCGCTACCTCGAAAACCGATACTCAATGTTCATATATTTGCATCCCTGTCACTCGAGTATGGTTAGTGCGATAGAGATAGAGATACCCGAATATTTTCGAATTCCGAAGTTCGTGGTTATAGCTCAGGAATCGAAAATATGGTAAATAATCATAATGTATTTTCTCGAAAAAGAATTTAAAATAAATATAGTCAAATGGAGAAAAAAACAAAGCAAGAGGTTATATAGGTAATGATTAAGTTATAAGACTCCAAAGTTTTAAGAGGGGGTATGTTCTGTCCCTTTTCCGCAAAACGCACCTTCATATGAAACGATTGTTTTTTACTATGACGCTCGAGTATATTGACGTCACAGTCCCTCATCGTTTTCTCACTCTAACAAGCGACATTAAAACGGATGTAGCTTCATAATTTTTTGAGATATTTGAATGGGAGTTTCATTATCTTCTATCTATTTATACATAATAAATGCCTATGTCCTGACTGACTTATTCACTCACTCACTCACTCACTCACTCATCAACGCACAGCCGAAACTACTAATCTTAGAGAGTTGATTTTTGCACAGTATGTTGCTTTTATAACGTGGGCTAGGGATAAAAAGGGATTTTTGAAAATTCTACCCCTAAGGGGGTACAATGGGGGTGCAAAGTTTGTATGGGAGAACCTTTTTTTTTTGAGCTATAGACTTAAACTTTGTAGAAAAATTAGTTATTAGAATACAAATGAAACACTTTCAGCGTTTTGGAAAATTCCACCCCTACGGGGGTAAAATAGGGGTGCAAGGTTTGTATGGGGGAAACATTTTTTTTTAAATAGAGACTTAAAACTTTGTAGAAAGATCAGTCATTAGAATACAAATAAAGAACTTTCAGGGTTTTAGAAAATTCTACCCCTAAAGGGGTAAAATAGAGTGCAAAGTTTGTATGGGAAAAACTACTTTTTTTAAAAATAGAGACTTAAAACTTTGTAGAGAAATTATTCATTAGAATACAAATAAAATACCTAGATTCAGTGTTTTAAAAAAATCTACCCCTAAGGGGGTAAAATAGGGGTGCAAATGTTATATGGGGGAAACAATATTTTTTTTAAATAGAGACTTAAAACTTTGTAGAAAGATTAGTCATCAGAATACAAATTAAGTACTTTCAGCGTTTTAGAAAATTCTACCCCTAAAAATAGGGGGCTAAAATAGGGGTTGTATGTGGGAAACTATTTTTTTTAGCTAGAGTCCTAAAACTTTGTAGAAAGATTATTTAAATACAAAGAAAGTACTTTCAGCGTTTTGGAAAATTTCACCCCTAAGGGGGTAAAATAGGGTGCAAAGTTTGTATGGGAAAAACATTTTTTTTTTTAATAGAGACTTAAAATTTTGACGAAAAATTACTTATTAGAACATGAAAAATACTACATTCGGCGTTTTACAAAAATATTTCCCTAAGGGGGTTAAAAAAGGGTGCAAGGTTTGTATGGGGAACACTTTTTCTGAGCTAGACACTTAAAACTTTGTAGAAAGATTACTTATAAAAATACAAAAAAAAAGACTTTCAGCGTTTTGAAAAAATCTATCCCTAAGGGGGATAAAAAGGGGTGCAAAGTTTTTATCAGGGAAAGTTTATGTTTTTGAGTTAGAGACTTGAAACTTTGTAGAAAGATTACTTATTAAAATACAAAAAAAGAACACAAATCGTTTTAGAAAATTCCACCCCTAATAGGGTTAAAAAGGAGAGCAAGCTTTGCATTTAAGTTTTTGAGTAAGACTTAAAACTTTGCAAAAAGATTACTTATTAGAATACTAAAAAAGAACTTTCAGCGTTTTAGAAAACTCCATCCCTAAGGGGATCCTTAAGATCCTTAAGAAGGGTAGCCAGTGTTGTGTGGGAAAAACTTTTTTTTTTACTAGACTTAAAACTATTCAAAATGTTACTTATTAAAATTAATATTAAAGTACTTTCAGAGTTTTAGAAAATTCCACCCCTAAGGGGGTTAAGAAAGCTTTGTATGGGCAACACTTTTTTTGAGCTAGAGACTTAAAAGTTTACGAAAAAAGTTCTTTCAGCGATTAGAAAAATTCAACCTCTAAGGGGGTTTAAAAGGGGGTTCAAATTTTAAATGGCGAGCAATAAAATTTTAAAGTGTGAGTAAGAGATTTTTAACTTCGGTCTTATTCTGTACGTTAAAAGACTACAAAACTGATTTCAGAGTTTTTCCAAATTCATCCCCTAAGAGTGTTAAAATTGGTTCAAAGTTTGAGTATTTCAAGGCATTTTTAAAGTATGAGATTTTTAACTTTGGTTTTAGACTGTTTGTTCACAAACTAGAAAATGAACATCAACTTTTTTTTTAATTATCCCCTAAAAGAGGGTTCAAATTTTGTATTGAGAGAAATCATTTTCTAAGACGATAAAAAGTTCTACGCGGACGAAGTCGCGGGCAACAGCTAGTTTAAAATAAGTAAACAAAATATCAATGTCGTAGCAAATTAAAATCTAAATTCTTATATAACAATATGTTAATAATCAATTAATGGCTATTTTAATTCTAATTAAAATGCATGACAATCGACTTTTCAGATTAGATTAAATTGTTGTTTTTGTTAAAATTACCTTTTCTTGGCAAAGTCAGTCCACATAGTACACATCCGGTATATTACCATGGTGTCTGTTGAAGAAACGTGGGCAGGACCTTTATAATATGACTGGTAGAATAGATACCCAATCTCATCTGCATGCATAGCACCCGGTTCCGATGTCAAATTCATTCTGTACTTCATGTAGTTTCTATCCCCTGCATAATCGAACATGTATAAGAATACTGGAGCAGTGCTCGATTGTAAATTATACCTGCTGCTTCTTAAACTAGGATAGACATATGTAAAATCAGAATCAAACTCTATCATTTCATTGACAGTAGTATCTCCTAAGTCTTTGTCGCCTATATAAAAATGTCTGACTAGTTTCTCGGCGTGTTCCAACTCTCCTTCGTTGAGATGGAAATAATACTCAATCTTCGATTTAAACGTCTTTTTTGAGCGTTCAAAGTAATTATCAGGTGATTGATTGTAGTAAAACATGTTAAACTGTCTCTCTCTGCTGTTGAAACCAATTATCAAGGGAATGGAAAATGACACTTGTTTCAAAACAGCGCTTGGTTTATCTTTGATCATAGCTCGGATGCCTTCAAATTCATATTCAACAATAGGTTTAAAGGAGGAGTCGTATCCAATGCCAATTGTTGCTTTTATCACCTCGTGAGGATGCAACTGAGATAAATATTTGAGAGCAGCATCGATGGTATCTGTTTCAAATCCCAAGTATTCAGCTAATTGAATAGGCGATTTCGTGTCTGGTTCACCCATCGCAGTGTCACATAACACCGTCCCACTTTGCATAATAGCTTTATGAAACAATCCTTCAGAATATCCCGAAATCATATGAAATTGTACAGACGCAGCACCTGCACTTTCTCCAAATAAAGTGATGTTATTATCATCTCCATCAAAAGCTGCGATGTTGTTTTTGATCCATTCAAGTGCTTTTAACTGGTCTCGCAAACCAGCATTTCCAGGGACATCGGTTGTATTTAGTGACATGAACCCATACGGACCTAGTCTGTAGTTGAAGGTTACTAAGATAACCCCATTTCTAACTAAGAATTTTGGGCCGTAAGTGTTTTGTCTAGAGTCCCATTGTCTAAAACCGCCTCCATGGATCCAGACCATGACTGGGAGTCGGTTACGAGAAGTTGCTTCGTCAGGGATGTAAACACTGATTCGTAAGCACTCGAGAGTGCCCACTATGGTGTGGTCTAGTTCATCTTGCTGAGGGCATATAGCTGAGTCGTTCGTAGCATTGTAGATTCCTTTGAATTGAGGTATGTCGACTGCGTGCTGAAATAACAGGACAAAGTGAACAGTTATAGATGAATTATCGAGAACATGGAATTGCATTTGTAGTGGTTGTACGGTTTGCAACAAAAGGAGAATAATTTTCTCTTAATTTAATAAAATTACATACCCTTAAGAAATGGAATAAGTAGTAGTCCTCTGTTTTTTGCTTTTAGTCGCTGATAATATTCTTTATCTGAGCTGTCACAAGTATTGATAATAAGATTGTTCGAAATTCGATCCATTTCCCCTTTCTGACATCGATATTTATTTTCTTCACTTTGGACATGGCGACAAATATTTTCCCAGTCCTCAGCAGTAATAGTATTCATTCGTTCAGTTGCTAAACTCATAATGCCTTGCATGTTTAAAGGAACGTTTCTTTTTGCTAGATGCAATTTTAAAAGGACATGGTACTCACGAAACTGCTCTTTATTTTGTTTAATTAAATCATACAAACTGGTTTTGTACATCAACGGGCTATATGAAATGTTGTGTTCTGTCAACCAATCCATCATTTCTTGTTTATGAGAATTTGACGTTGGAGCACGATTCAAAACTTTGTTGTGATAGGACGCATTATCTACGATAAGTAAGCTATTCGGTTTAAGGTTCGGTATGAATTTTTCATTTAACCATATTTTGTAGTTGACAAAGTTCATCTGGTCATGGTAATCTCCCGTTTTTTTGGTTTGCCTTAAACATTAACAAAGCGTTGGGAATAAAACCATCTTGTCCTCCTGCGTGCACTATTAATAACCGCTCGCCTGTACTGATTTGTTTTTTTACACCAAATTCTGTTCCATCGGTCCAAGCCTCTCCGGACACATGTGAAGTGTGGATGTAGGTTTCATCAGTATAAACTAGTGGTCTATCTTTAGACCGATATTCCGCAATTTTGGTACGGTAATTTATTCTTAGCAGTCGTATGTTGTGTCTTTCCATTAATATTTTTCGGTTGTCCTCAGTCTTTTTCCATTCAAATCCTATTTTTTGTATTTGTTTTCGTAAGGTGGAAATGCCAAATATGTAATCTATGTCGGATTTTAACACAGAGTGGAGTGCCTTTAAGGTTGGAAATTGCTTATGGGACAGATGAAAATTTTATAAAGTTCTCCAGATGACTTCCTGATCAAAATCGTCTACTGCTGATGACGGACAAGTACGTAACTTTTTATTTCTCGGGGAGGTGAATTTCTTTGTTGATGCGAATTTCTCACTATTGCTCTCAGACACAATGTTATAAACAGTAGAGAGACAAACACCTGTAGCTTTTTCAACTATTTGCGCAGCCGTGTAAGGGGAATTTAAATTTTTCTTCAGTTCAAGTTCAAAATATTTATAACAGTTAAAAATAATTTGCTTACTTTGACTCTCAATCGGACAAAAATTACTCACTGCCATATTTTTTGAAAATTATGTAACTTACACTTAGTCGTACGGGCTGACACAAAATTATTCTGATAATTGTGAGAATGCAATAAAATCCAGACGTTAAAATATATGCACAACGTAAATAATATTCACAATTTGACACTGACATTATTTTGGTATTTACTTCTTCAATATATTATAACAAACCTCTTTTTATGCTGATAGTACGAGAACATAGAAAATTCAAATATAGAATGCCTGTAAACATACAATACTACTACATATGCAATTCCATGCTCTCGTTAATTTATCCTGTAGAATAACGATCATACTTTAGTAGCTCAAGATTTTAAGATCAAAGTTAAAAAAAAAATATTTGGTAGCCAGCTGAATTTTGGCATCGGTACGAGTAAGTACTTGCTTGGTACTGAATCACTACCTAAAACTTCTCGCTCCTCCTCCGCTTGCGTCTCTTCCACCCCTGAAGCAGGACTAATGGAATTAAACTTTGTATGAAGGATGCTGACCGGACTCCCATGAAAACTTACTAATGGGGCTACATGAGATAATCTAAAAGTTTATCAGCAGCCTGGAAAAATGGTAAGACGTCGGTGGGCATGTTTTGAACAAATATTGAAGAACTCCCTTTGCCAAAATTTAGGGCGATGATTTATTCCAAGATGGCGGACAAATTTACTTTCATTTACTGTCTACGACGTTTTGAAATTTGCGCGCACAAATTTTACTATAAGACCATCAGAAGCGAACACTAAAAGAATATTGATACTAATAACGTCGATCTTTGCGAATAACATGTATTACTTCGGACTTACCCCAAAAGGGTTATTCGGGTCCACTTTAGCGTAAGGTATTCCCAAAAACATTGCATATTGACCATCTGTTGCTCTTATTCCACGCACCAAACCTTTTTTTGTCAATACCAATGGATCTAAACATGAAGTTGCACCTAACCACAGCAAGATTAGAGGCCATGTGTACTTCATGACTACTGTTGCGATACTATGTTCTTTGTGATCAAACTCTTGTGATAAGATTACGTTAAGTGTTTGGTTAGGGTTAGTTGAAGAATCCCAAAAAAATATACTCGATATGGGTGATGTTATTTGATGCATATCTTTTGTGTGCTTGATGTACTTAAGTCCGTTCGGCAGCATAAGTATCGACGTTAATAGTGCTCAGAATTTGCACAAACTCGATCAATGATTATGGTGAGTTTATTATGTTCATGGGCTTGCGGCACCAGCGTACTTGGCTTAAGTCAGTTCTTGGACTGTTGACCCAAAATAAAGTAAGACAAGTAAGCCGTGTATGTGTAATAGTTTGAAATTATGTTTTTTTTTAAAATTTAGAATAAATCATGCAATTTACACCTCCTCCCTCACTCAGTGATTTTGGTATGATGAGTCTTAAAAAGATATTAACGATTTATGTTTTTGAATGGAGCTCAATTTTTGGTTGACACGCAACGTGTTTAAAATGATATTTCATAGAACTATAAATTGGTAAGGAATTAATCAAAAAGAATAAGGAACCCTTTTTTGATCTGTAATGTGTGCTTTATATGAATTTTTTTTTCTATCTATATCTATCAAACCCACTTTGTTTCGAGAAAATACTTTTTCCATACAATATTACAACTTTGAATTTCTAACTTATTTATTAAACGTCACGCACATTCTCGGATAAGGGTAGCTCAATACGAGGATGAGTTCATGATGAATTAAGTACGTGTAATGTTTAACATCCGGTTTATTTCACTCCTTTCTCTAAATGTCCATACATCCTGAAGAATAGATCCCAGAAAGCCATTCGGTCGTGAAACGGTCTGCCTTCGAGAGACAGATACGAAGCAATCCTGAGGCAGTGCCACCGGTTGGGGGTGATTGGAGACCAAGTGAGGGGAATCAGCTCCGATGATGACGGAGTGGGGTCTCTGAAGAGAAAATAGCACAAATTAGTTTATTGCGGCTGACTCACACTCGCTTTTGACAGTTTGTAGGTTAGTCAGCGTATTGCCTTTATCAAGACGATGGAATTTTACTAATTCACTATTATATCGTGGATTAAATTTCTCTTTTGATCATTGTCGATGTAATTATTAATTATGGTAAAATTTGTGACCGAGATACCCAAACAAAGAGCCTGATAACCAGTAACTTTGTTTGTTATTATTGTATTCCCCTTCATTCTTCTACTGAATTATTGGACTTAATTCTCACACAGTATACTGCAGTATCAACGCAATAATTTGCTTATGGAAGTTATTCATTTACATTGACCATGATATCTATTACTACTGCAATGATATTACGTTTGCGAATAGTCGTACAAATATTTAAAATACTTAAAATAAAAAATATACCCATATTTGACAAAGTTAGTCCACATTGTAGTCATCCTGTCTATAACAGTCTGATCTTCACGTGTTGGTTCTTCGGTGATGAAAGAGACATCGAATAAATATCCCAATTCGTCAGCGTGAGCGGCTCCGGGCGCATTTACATTATCCCTGTACTTTACCATGTTCCTGCCACCATCATAGTTGAACACGTAAAAGTAAACATTCCTAGCTTCATTCATTAAATACTTTCTCATACCTCGTTGAATAGGATGGACGTACGTAAAATCGGACTCAAAATCTATCACTTTCCATTTATCATCGTCTGTCATCACATGATCACCCACATAAAAATTTCGTAAATTCTGATGAACTGACTCCAAATCATCCCCAAAGTGAAAATTGTTTATTAAAGAGTCTTTGAATATAGTGAGGTTTTGAAAAAACTCAGAATCCTTATCGAAATACTTGGCTAATAATTCTTTGTCAACTGATCCTATTAGAACTGGAATATTTTTCACATGCGGTCGTTCTGAATTTGCTGGATGCTGTGGTATAAATCTTTCAACGCCATCAAAAAGTTTTTCTACACACGCTCTGAACTCAATTCCAAGGTTCAGAGCAGCTTCTATTATTAAATCGGTATCAATTGCAGCCAAAAATGATAGAGCTTCATTCAAATCACTAGTTTTTAATCCAAAATGTTCAGCCAGTATCAACGGTTTAACATCATCAGATTCAATGAGTCTTGCAGGAGTTAATGCTACTGCACTCTGCAGTATAACCTTGTTAAACAGATTTTCTCCTGGATACATTAGATGTAAATCTACAGCTGCGGCTCCTGCACTATGTCCCGAAAGTGTTACTTGATCTGGATCTCCACCAAAAGCTTCAATGTTATCTTTAATCCATCTCAATGCTTTGAGTTGGTCTTTCAACCCCTGGTTGCCTGGAATCTCCGGAGTGTTTAGACACATGAAACCATAAGGTCCTAGTCTATAGTTGATAGTCACTAATACGATATCATGTTGGACTAGGAATTTTGGTCCGTAAATTCGCCTACCAAATGCGCCATGTTGGAAGAAGCCTCCATGTATAAAAACCAAGACTGGGAGAAGATTGTCAGTATTTGCGGAGTTTGGCGTGAACACGCTGAGGTGGAGGCAATCCAATGTTCCAGTTATTATGTTAGTGTCCCTCTGGGGACAGTGGGCTGAGTCGTTGTTGGCCTCAAAGGTCTCATCAAACCTTGGGTGAGGTAAGGAAGCCTGAAACGTTATTATATTAGGTAAGGCACATAAAGGCACATAAATGATTTTTGACCATTATTTTTATTTGTTAAATTTTATTGTTATTGTATTTTTATTATTATTGGCTATTTTTATGATGGGACAATCTGAAACTAATATAATGTAATCTTATACTAATTTAAATATTTGACTTTTTATTGTAATTTAATTCTTTGACTACCTACTATTGTAATTTAATTGTTTGACATTTTATTATATTTTAATTGTTTGACTATTAATTGTAATTGAATTGTCTCACTATTTATTGTAATTTGATTATTCGACTTATGTTTACTAATTATTCCAACACAATGAAAATTGTTAATGAATTAAATGAATAAAGTGTTCATAACATACACTAGTGCAACGTCGAGGACTTAGGCGTTTACTACCTACTGACTTTTAATTTTATTCAAGGTTATGCATTCTTGCTGACTAGTATCCGTTATACAGTCGTGGCCAGATAATTAAGAACACGATTGTTTTTCCCATTCTTACAGTTGCATACAAATATGTATATAATTTATAATTGGGATTCGTAAAATTTCAAGCGTTTCTCTCCCAGCTTTCCTCTCTTCAGCACACGGCTCCCAAAAATTAATTAGTCAAATTCTAAAACCTCCCCACAATAATTTTGAAATTCCTTTTGTCGCTGAAGCCGAGTGCAGACCTACCAAAGAAACCCCACACACATTCACATTTACATTCACAGAGGCAATGGGACGGGCCGTTATGTGAGCTGGTACGGGATAACCTTTATGAAACGTCTTCCAGCTCCGCAGATCGCGCCCGTCTCCTTGCCTCTGCTAGATGGGAATCCGGCGGTTGGCTCCAGGCACTCCCTTCACACAACTTAGGCACAATTTTAGATAATTAAACTTTTAGGGTTGCCGTGTCACGGCGTCTTGGAGTGACATGTGTCGTTCCACATCGGTGTCACTGCGGCTGCACCGTCGACAAGTTTGGGCACCATGGCCTCTCCTGCCACAGGAGCGCAGGCCGCATCCCGCGACACGCCAGCCTGAACGACCTCATCCGCCGGGTTCTCGCGAGAGGCCCGACGGCATGACGCTCGTGCCCTGGAGCTTAGGACGGCCACTGGTATGGGACGCTACCTGCGTCGATACCCTTGCGCCGTCCCACCTTCCTGGAACCTCTACTAGAGCTGGTGCTATTGCTGACTCAGCGGAGTCACACAAAAGGCTCAAATATAATCAAACACATTGACAGTGGCTTCATGTTTGAGCCTTTCGGGCTCGAGACCATAGGGCCATGGGGCACCAGCGCTTTAAAAATCTACAAAACACTTTCGCAGCGCCTTGTCGACGCTTCTGGTGACCAGAAGGCTGGCGCATACCTAGCCCAGCGTATTAGTATTGCCATACAACGTGGCAATGCCGCCAGCCTTCTGGGCACCCTGCCGCCTGGCGCTGATCTGGGCCAAGTTTTCTATTTGTGATGTTATCTTTATTTGTTTTTTTAGGGTTCCGTAGCCAAATGGCAAAAAACGGAACCCTTATAGATTCGTCATGTCCGTCTATCTGTCTGTCCGTCCGTATGTCACAGCCATTTTTTTCCGAAACCATAAGAGCTATACTGTTGAATCTTGGTATGTAGATGAATTTTGTGAACCGCATTAAGATTTTTACACAAAAATCGAAAAAAAACATTAAGTTTTAGGGGTCCCCATACACAAAACTGAAACTCAAAAATTTTTATTTCATCAAACCCATACGTGTGGGGTATCAATGAATAGGTCTTCAAAAATGATATTAAGCTTTCTAACATCATTTTTTTCTAAACTGAATAATTTGCGCGAGAGTCACTTCCAAAGTGGTAAAATGTGTGTCCCCCCCCCCCCCCCTGTAACTTCTAAAATAAGAGTATGATAAAACTCAAAAAAATATATGATGTACATTACCATGCAAACTTCCACCGAAAATTGGTTTGAACGAGATCTAGTAAGTAGTTTTTTTTTAATACGTCATAAATCGTAAACTGCAATTTTTTTAACGGAACCCTTCATGTGCGAGTCCGACTCGCACTTGGCCGCTTTTTTTATTTTACTTTTGTGTAGGTATTCTGTTAGTAGTTAATTTTTTACTCACTATTATTTTAGGCTAGCTTAATTTTATTTATTTAGATTTAATTTTCAATGTTTACTTGTACATTGGAATTAATCTCCACTTATAATAAATCTCTAAATTAAAAAAAGAATCAGCCAGTTTGAAACTAAGCTTTGCGCGGTTCGAATGTTCTCAGCATCCCATGAACGGAAAAATATGAAACATTTTATATAGGTACATTATTATTCTAGCTGCAACTTAGGATAGTTTTTATCCGACTGCGACAGTTAATAAATTTTCCGAAATATACGACTTCATTTAATTTTTCATTTATTTTTATTGAAATCAAACGCTGCTCCAACTGTCAGCTATAAGAACCGTCAAATTTTCGTCAAAATGGCGGAATTGCTTTGCCTTTCACTTATTAATAATTTAAATCCCGTCTACGATAGACCTTTACGAGACAAATGCTAAAATATAAACCATAAAAAAATATTCGATTCTGATATGAGAACTTATATGCGCAAATGTCGTTTTATGTCGTAATTTCAATAAATGAAATCAACAAATTTGAACAATATAATTAACACGAATTTTTTTTTTGAATGACAATGGCACGCGCTCGGCGCATTCAGCCAAAGTACCTGCGGCGCTACCACGAAAACCGATACTCAATGTTCATATATTTGCATCCCTGTCACTCGAGTATGGTTAGTGCGATAGAGATAGAGATACCCGAATATTTTCGAATTCCGAAGTTCGTGGTTATAGCTCAGGAATCGAAAATATGGTAAATAATCATAATGTATTTTTCTCGAAAAAGAATTTAAAATAAATATAGTCAAATGGAGAAAAAAACAAAGCAAGAGGTTATATAGGTAATGATTAAGTTATAAGAGTCCAAAGTTTTAAGAGGGGGTATGTTCTGTCCCTTTTCCGCAAAACGCACCTTCATATGAAACGATTGTTTTTTACTATGACGCTCGAGTATATTGACGTCACAGTCCCTCATCGTTTTCTCACTCTAACAAGCGACATTAAAACGGATGTAGCTTCATAATTTTTTGAGATATTTGAATGGGAGTTTCATTATCTTCTATCTATTTATACATAATAAATGCCTATGTCCTGACTGACTTATTCACTCAATCACTCACTCACTCACTCATCAACGCACAGCCGAAACTACAAATCTTAGAGAGTTGATTTTTGCACAGTATGTTGCTTTTATAACGTGGGCTAGGGATAAAAAGGGATTTTTGAAAATACTACCCCTAAGGGGGTACAATGGGGGTGCAAAGTTTGTATGGGAGAACCTTTTTTTTTTGAGCTATAGACTTAAACTTTGTAGAAAAATTAGTTATTAGAATACAAATGAAACACTTTCAGCGTTTTGGAAAACTCCACCCCTACGGGGGTAAAATAGGGGTGCAAGGTTTGTATGGGGGAAACATTTTTTTTTTAAATAGAGACTTAAAACTTTGTAGAAAGATCAGTCATTAGAATACAAATAAAGATCTTTCAGGGTTTTAGAAAATTCTACCCCTAAAGGGGTAAAATAGAGTGCAAAGTTTGTATGGGAAAAACTACTTTTTTTAAATAGAGACTTAAGTTAAATAGAGACTTAAAACTCTTTGTAGAGAAATTATTCATTAGAATACAAATAAAGTACCTAGATTCAGTGTTTTAAAAAAATCTACCCCTAAGGGGGTAAAATAGGGGTGCAAATTTTGTATGGGGGAAACAATATTTTTTTTAAATAGAGACTTAAAACTTTGTAGAAAGATTAGTCATCAGAATACAAATTAAGTACTTTCAGCGTTTTAAAAAAATCTACCCCTAAAAATAGGGGGCTAAAATAGGGGTGCAAAGTTTGTATGTGGGAAACTATTTTTTTTTAGCTAGAGTCCTAAAACTTTGTAGAAAGATTATTTAAATACAAAGAAAGTACTTTCAGCGTTTTGGAAAATTTCACCCCTAAGGGGGTAAAATAGGGTGCAAAGTTTGTATGGGAAAAACATATTTTTTTTTAATAGAGACTTAAAATTTTGACGAAAAATTACTTATTAGAACATGAAAAATAATACATTCGGCGTTTTACAAAAATCATTCCCTAAGGGTGTTAAAAAAGGGTGCAAGGTTTGTATGGGGAACACTTTTACTGAGCTAGACACTTAAAACTTTGTAGAAAGATTACTTATAAAAATACAAAAAAAAAGACTTTCAGCGTTTTTAAAAAATCCATCCCTAAGGGGGATAAAAAGGTGTGCAAAGTTTTTATCAGGGAAAGTTTATGTTTTTGAGTTAGAGACTTGAAACTTTGTAGAAAGATTACTTATTAAAATACAAAAAAAGAACACAAATCATTTTAGAAAATTCCACCCCTAATAGGGTTAAAAAGGAGAGCAAGCTTTGCATGGGCAACACTTTTTTTTGAGTTAGACTTAAAACTTTGCAAAAAGATTACTTATTAGAATACTAAAAAAGAACTTTCAGCGTTTTAGAAAACTCCATCCCTAAGGGGATCCTTAAGATCCTTAAGAAGGGTAGCCAGTGTTGTGTGGGAAAAACTTTTTTTTTTACTAGACTTAAAACTATTCAAAATGTTACTTATTAAAATTAATAATAAAGTACTTTCAGAGTTTTAGAAAATTCCACCCCTAAGGGGGTTAAGAAAGCTTTGTATGGGCAACACTTTTTTTGAGCTAGAGACTTAAAAGTTTACGAAAAAAGTTCTTTCAGCGATTAGAAAAATTCAACCTCTAAGGGGGTTTAAAAGGGGGTTCAAATTTTAAATGGCGAGCGATAAAATTTTAAAGTGCGAGTAAGAGATTTTTAACTTCGGTCTTATTCTGTACGTTAAAAGACTACAAAACTGATTTCAGAGTTTTTCCAAATTCATCCCCTAAGAGGGTTAAAATTGGTTCAAAGTTTGAGTATTTCAAGGCATTTTTAAAGTATGAGATTTTTAACTTTGTTTTTAGACTGTTTGTTCACAAACTAGAAAATGAACATCAACTTTTTTTTTAATTATCCCCTAAAAGAGGGTTCAAATTTTGTATTGAGAGAAATCATTTTCTAAGACGATAAAAAGTTCTACGCGGACGAAGTCGCGGGCAACAGCTAGTTATGAATATTTTAATAGAAGGCAGTTATAAATTTAAATACAATTTCTGTATTTATAATGTGTTTGATTAAATTTGTTTCTGATTATACGGATGTAACCGTGTTTAAACAGTATTTAGTATAGTGCACATACAGCTTCTGTAAAATTTAGACTTTAAATAAGTTTCTGTCAAAAATTTCATTTTTGGTACAAGCTTAAAAGCTAAACTGCCGACTGTACTTTTCTGCATACCATCATCAAGTACTCATTGAGACGATTTTAACGAGTCTAAACTCGATGGGGTTGTGTCGTTTTATTGAAATCATCATTAAATTTGGTAAGTCATATTTGTATGCAGTTGTATGGGGAAAAAAACCTTGTTCTTAATTTCTAGCCACGACTGTATATATATGGTATACAGCGTGGATATCCAATACGAGCAAACCTTTAAATGGTGGTTAGTGAAGGACCTTAGGTTCGTTAATTATATTTTTTCGAAAAAAAAATGTAATGCCAGGCTCGCGAGTTCTACAGCTCACAGAGTCACTATTAATATATTACTTTCATCATTTTATTATAAACAGACGCTTCTGATGCCAAAAAAGCGCAAAAAGAAAACTTTTAATACAAAACATTGCATATAAATACGGCATTCCTTTTCACAATATTCAAAACCAGCGTAATTATTCAATATGAATTATTACTATTTCAATAAACAAACGTCAAACTGAGCACCGGCCACGTGTCGCAGCTTATGTCCCCTTCCAAATAAATAATTAAACGTATAAATTTTGTGACAACCCTAGTCTGCATAAAGACGTTCGGGAAGGTCATAATACATTAAATAAATAGGGGTAAGAAAAGAGTGAATTATTGTAGAGGAAGTGTGCGTGAAATTAATGCTAAGACGCTGTCATGGAAATATGCAAGTAAATATGTGTATGTTCTATTGCTATACGATTTATTAATAAAAATCTAATAGGATTTAATTTGAATCGTTTTTGTGTGAAAACAAGCGAAGCGCGTGCGATAAATATGAAACTGATCCCAATTCAATTAGCAGCAGTGGAAAAAAATCTTAGGTTTTTAGGATCTTGAAATAAAATTTGAAACCCTCTTGCGGTATCAGGATTACATACATAATATTATAATGGTTATTGTCCAAGGTAAAGGTAAACAACTGAAACGAAGCTCAAACGTCTACTGGAAGTCAAAAATTCAAGTTATCAAAAATTATCTTAATAAGCGTATTAAGATAATTTTTGTCTAAAATTACAACGAAAAAGTTTTAGAAGTTGTTTTTAAAACCCTATCCATAATGGTAACCTTATGATAAGATAACCTTAGTGATAGGGTAACCCTATTGTTATGGTAAGCATATCGGATGTGGTAACCATAAGGTACCCTTAATAAAACCCTAACAACACCCTATCTCTATAGGGTTTTGTTACGGTTACCTTATGGTTACCACATCCGATATGCATACCATAACAAAAGGGTTACCCTATTAGTAAGGTTACCTTTTCATAAGGTTACCAAATTGATAGGGCTAACAAATCGATAGGCTAAAGCCTGAAAAGGGGGTTTCCGGTCCTTGCATCCACTCGATATTTTTATTTCATCAATTAATATGAAAAACAATCTGTTAAGTATGTATACTATGTGACGCTTGACTGTCACTGAATATATAGATAGTCTGCCCTTTGGTTTGCATGTCAGTATAGATTAAGAGTCATACACGTAAAACCTGACGGTAAAGATATCAGAGATTTTATCATGAATGTCAGGCGGTATCTATACCTAAACAGGATCAAAACACAACACAACTACTTACTCCGAATGGATTTTCACTATCAACTGTGGCATAAGGAATACCCAAGAACATGGAATAGTCCCCATCCGTTGCCTTTAATCCTTTTATCAATCCCACATTCGTTTGCACTGAGGGGTCAATTCTCAAAACACTGATAACATGTTCAAACAACAAAACTCCCAAAATGAATTGCAGAGACAACATTCTCGTGTTAGTGTTCAAGTAATATGTGATACATAATCATTATGTAGTTGTTATTATTGCATTGCTTATCTGCAGGTGCAGCATGGTCACACGATAGGGCACGACAGACGATAAATCATATTCACTCAAATTATCGACTCACAACATGGTGGTCGCACTTGTCAAAACGGAGTTACTTATCCAATAATACAGTGGATATTGTTCAACCTCGAAATTTCGGGGAGTTTGATGAAATTTGGTACGAATGTTCGTTGGAAGTCTTGTTTTCGTCTCCCAAAGTTCCCGGGTCAGGACCTTGTAGAACTGCCGCTATCTTGGGAAATGTACTCCATTCGTAAGAAATTCAGGTTTTGTTCGTTAACTACGTACTCTATGAAAACATGGTCTACAGTAACATTAAAGCTGAATAAATTTTGCACAAGCATGTAGTACACAACCTTGACGAGAAAACGTGTCTTCGTGGAGAAAATGCATCCACATGTGAGTTTTTACATCAATGTCCTTCCAGGGAAGATTCTCCGAATTTGGAGCTCGGGAGAATTTCAAATCCACTTTGATTTACACAATATTATATGAACTATATTAATAATAAAATATTAAGCGACTACGGCTAAACCCAAAAGAATAGTAATGGATTAAATGTCTCGTTAAGTAGTGATAGTGTGCTACCACCTCCAGGTCAAGATGCTTGATGAATTCCAAAAAATGAGGCGGTGTTAGATTGTTGGCGCTCATCGAGTTCAAAAAAAATCAATATGGTGGGCGTGAGTGGAGACCAAATCTGAAATCACGTTGACAGGGATAAACGACATTCATTCTTGAACAATCTTAAACAGCTCATAGTAGAAGTTACCGTTGCAAAGCGCCTTCTGCGTTTTGGTACCAACAACTTACAACCTAGTATTTATTCATTTATTCATATTCATTTATTTGCTGCAACCATGGTATTTACATTACAGGATGTTCTTAAAATCTAATCAGTACAGACATGGACCCTACTATAATTATAGGGTGTAGCAACATGCTTAAATACTAAACTAACCTAAACATACATATATTTATAAAATCAACATGTTATATTTATGTAAAATCTGCACATTAGATAACAACATACCTACTTGATTGCATTTTATATGTTTATCAGCGATAGCTTTTTATCACGCGTACCGATTTCAATTGTTTTTTTTAAAGCAGGGACTTTAACGATAATCTGATAGGAACTTGAAGACATATATTTGAAGGTATATTTAAAATTTCATACAAAAGTAAGTAAATTACAAATTTAATTAAGATTTTTTTTTGATAAATAAAAAAAAATAAGTTAGATAGAGATATCGTTTAATTTTTCCTGTATTATTTATGTTACTCTTAATCATATGTAATTATTTCAGAATTTTCGCTTTCGAAACTTCGGAGATAAGGGGGGGGGGGGGGGGGTTATGGTATTTTTTTCTACATTTTCCTTAATCAATCAAAATTTAACCACTGTAGAAAAACAATAAAAACGGTTTAAGAAAGTGCATTTCAAGCCTTTTGATATGATACCCTATTTGATCTATTAACTAGACTTTGATTTTTTAACCCCCCTCATATTCGTCATTTAATGTATATTTATTTTTTTCATTTTCCATACACGTGTCTTAACCCTTGTACTAAATTTTATTAACAGTTGTACTAAATTTCAAATTGATAGCTTAAGTAGTTCCTGAGATCTGATATTTAACGTTGTGACAGACGGACGGACGGACAGAGTACATAAGGGTTCCATTTATACCTTTTTGGTACGGAACCCTAAAAATTATCTCAACTTATTTACCTAGTTTAAGTACATTATCTAAGTGTTTTCGAGGTGATTATAATAAGCTTTATTTAGTGTGAAAGATTTAGTTACCAAAATAACGAGTGTGTATTTGATTTTCTAGTGATATTTTCAGAGTCGTCACAGACGCTGTTGATTAGGACGCAGGGTGACACTCAAGTGAAGAAGTGGTACCTACTCATGGTAATTCTATTCGGATTAAAAGGGGTGTAGACTCAAAATTTATTATAACTTCAAAAGAATGAAGGCAAACAAATTTGCCTAATGACGAAAATCCCATTCAAATATCTCAAAAAATTACGAAGCTACAGCCGTTTTAATGTTGCTCAGGGATCGTGACGTCACGATCCTCTAGCGTCATAGTAAATGACAATCGTTCCATATGAAGGTGTGTTTTGCGGAAAAGGGACAAGAACATACCCCCTCTTAAAACTTTGGACACTTATAGCTTTGTGATTATTTAACCTTTAGCGTTGCTTTTTCCTCCATTGCACTACATTTTTTAAACTTTTTCCAGATAATACAACATTATTGGTTATTTTATTTAGTGTTTCCCCCCCTATTGATAAATTGTATTGAAAGTATTTAAACTTGAATTTCGAAGAGTTGCAGTGTTTAGTAATAAGCCACTTAGTCGAGCGGTAAGGCACGCGACTTTTAAGGCGAGGTAGGCTCGTGGTCATCTCTCCCTCTCACTGAGCATAAGTGTGAGCGAGATGGAAGTGCGTGTTTGGAATCGCGGATATCATGTTTTTTAATTTTAATTTTTTGTGCGTTTAAATAAATAAAAAGCGGACATTTGACCACTTTGGAAGTGTCTCTCGCGCAAACTATTCAGTTTAGAAAAAAATTATATAGAAAACCTCGAAATCATTTTTGAAGACCTATCCATAGATAACCCACACGTATGGGTTTGATGAAAAAAAAATTTGAGTTTCAGTTCTAAGTATGAGGAACCCTCAAAATTTATTGTTTTTTTTTATATTTGTGTGAAAATCTTAATGCGGTTCACAGAATACATCTACTTACCAAGTTTCAACGGTATAGTTCTTATAGTTTTGGAAAAAATGTCTGTGACATACGGACTGACAGACAGACATGACGAACCCATAAGGGTTCCGTTTTTTGCCATTTGGCTACGGAACCCTAAAAGGTAATAGCTGATTTCCCTCAAACATGACATTGCCGATTTTTTAAAACCAATTTGAATATGCTGTTGTGTATAATTTGTTACGATTTTTTTAAGTGTATTTTAAACCTATGTTCGTGATTTTTTTCTATCGAGCCAAAGTCAAAAACTCAGGATTCGAATAGGTGATTTCCCTCGAAAAAGGCCTTAAAATTGCTAATTATAATTAGGGCAGCCGTATTATTATCCAAACAAGAGCTAAGACTTTTTAAAAATTCGTTTTCTGAGCTCACGTCGCCTTAATCTAGGTCGTAGGTTCGAACCCCGACTCGTAACTATTGGGTTTTTTATAGTAGTTTATGCAATCGTTATATAATGGATGCTTTTTAAGTCGAGTACCACGTTTAGGCCACGAAGCTTGCTGAGTGGCCTAATTAAGGTACGAGACTTAAAAAGCTAATTATATAACTATTGTATACAATACTATTTCTACGAGTCAACGGAAATAATAATTTATTAAACAAACTTGGTATCTATTGAAAATCGCCCTGCTGAAATGAAGCGCAGCAGCTTAGTAATTTTGCGCGTTGATGTATTCACAGTTATCTTAATACAGCTCCTGGATTCATAAGATGACTGCTGGCGGTTATCTTATGAAACTATACGAGCTCCGGGACGAGCTCGTGGAGCTCCAGGATTAAAAAGTATGTGATCTTAGTTTCGTGTACGAAATCTTAATTCAAATATTAAAGTCGACGAGTAGAAAAAGAGCATTATGTACCTACGCAATAACATTTTATATTTCAGAGTAGCTTTTCGGTGAGGTGACACGAGGAATCCGGTCTTATCGGTCTTAACGTCAGATGGCAGTCGCTTTCGGTATACTAGTGCCCACGCTAAATCTTGGGATAATGTGCTAAAGCGAACCCCAAGGCTTGTTTGGGTACAACCGGGCAAACATTAGGAGGATGGTGTTTAGTAACAACGGAATCGTATAATACAAATGTATAGTCAGTGATTATTTCATTATACCTACTTAGTTATAGGTACTGCAATTTATACTTACAAACTTACTTAACTTGGAAATTAGAAAGACGTTCTTTAATATGCATATAATTCTTCGAGATACTAATAGAACCTATACTGAACCTATATTGTAAGAAAATTGTAAGTTAGTCTTAACTACCAAAGCATATTTTTTGAAAATTTATCGAGCAGCAATGTAATGCTTACACTCATTTGACACATGGAAGAAGCGGGTTACTTATGACAGTTGTGACGTTACATCAGTATAGATAAATTAACGAGAGCATGGAATTGCATATGTAGTAGTATTGTATGTTTACAGGCATTCTATATTTGAATTTTCTATTTTCTCGTACTATCAGCATAAAAAGAGGTTTGTTATATATTGAAGAAGTAAATACCAAAATAATGTCAGTGTCAATTTGTGAATATTATTTACGTTGGGCATATATTTTTACGGCTGAATTTATTGTATTCTCACAATTATCAGAATAATTTTATGTCAGCCCGTACGACTAAGTGTAAGTTACATAATTTTCAAAAAATATGGCAGTGAGTAATTTTGGTCTGATTGAGAGTCAAAGTAAGCAAATTATTTTTAACTGTTATAAATATTTTGAACTTGAACTGAAGAAAAATTTAAAACCCCTTAAACGGCTGCCCAGTTTGTTGAAAAAGCTAAAGGTGTTTGTCTCTCTACTGTTTATGACATTGTGTCTGAGAGCAATAGTGAGAAATTCGCATCAACAAAGAAATTCATCTCCCCGAGAAATAAAAAGTTACGTACTTGTCCGTCATCAGCAGGAGACGATTTTGATCAGGAAGTCATCTGGAGAACTTTATACAATTTTCATCTGTCCCATAAGCAATTTCCAACCTTAAAGGCACTCCACTCTGTGTTAAAATCCGATATAGATTACAAATTTGGCATTTCCACCTTACGAAAACAAAAACAAAAATTTGGATTTAAATAGAAAAAGACGGAGGACAACCGAAAAATGATAATGGAAAGACACGACTGCTAATAATAAATTACATTACCAAAATTGCGGAATATCGGTCTAAAGATAGACCACTAGTTTATACTGATGAAACCTACATCCACACTTCACATGTGTCCGGAGAGGCTTGGACCGATGGAACAGAATTTGGTGTAAAAAGCAAATCAGTACAGGCCAGCGGTTATTTATTTATCGTATGGCGGTTACACACTGGTACATAAATGTATTCGTATCAATGTCGCTGATAGAGTTCCAGTGTGCGCTGCACAGCGGTTAATAATCGTGCACGTAGGAGGACAAGATGGTTTTATTCTTAACGCTTTGTTAATGTTTAAGGCAAACCAAAAAATGGGAGATTACCATGACCAGATGATCTTTGTCAATTACGAAAAATGGTTAAAAGAAAAATTTATACCGAACCTTAAACCGAATAGCGTACTTATCGTAGATAATGCGTCCTATCACAACAAAGTTATGAATCGTGCTCCAACGTCAAATTCTCATAAACAAGAAATGGTGGATTGGTTGACAGAACACAACATTTCATATAGCCCGTTGATGTACATAACCAGTTTGTATGTAATTAAACAAAATAAAGAGCGGTTTCGTGAGTACCACATAGATGGAATTTTAAAAGAGCATGGCCACTCCGGTTTACGATTGCCAGCGTATCACCCGACATTCAATCCGATCGAAAATATTTGCTCCATGATAAAAGGATATGTAGCAAAAAGAAACGTTCCTTTAAACATGCAAGGCATTATGAGTTTAGCAACTGAACGAATGAATACTATTACTGCTGAGGACTGGGAAAATATTTGTCTCCATGTCGAAAGTGAAGAAAATAAATATCGATGTCAGGAAGGGGAAATGGATCGAATTTCAAACAATCTTATTATCAATACTTGTGACAGCTCAGATGAAGAACATGATAGCGACTAGAAGCAAAAAAACAGAGGACTACTACTTATTCCATTTCTTAAGGGTATGTAATTTTATTAAATTAAGAGAAAATTATTCTCCTTTTGTTGCAAACTGTACAGCCACTACAAATGCAATTCCATGTTCTCGATAATTCATCTATAATACAATGTAGTGATTGATACATTGCGTGCTGAATTATTTTATAAGGAAAAAAAGGTAGTCGTTAAGAAAAAAAATCTTGCAATATCGGTTCATAGCCCCTCTCGGGGTAGCCTCATTCCCTAGAGAGCGCGTCTCCAGGTAGTAGATAGGGGGATGCTCACTGAGTTGGAAATTAAATACCTCCCGCGGACCACATGGCCGGAGATGGAAACTCCGATTACAAACCCCACCGGCAGGCTTCTGTGACATATTCGGAGTAGAGGTAATGGGTGTGTTGGAAATACAGGTTGGTATTTTCAGTAGGGAAGGCGGCAGAAGAACCGTAAGGTCACCGGCGGCTCCCAAGCCCTCCAGGAGAGCTACAACCTTGGCGTCAGGTGGCAACCGGCCGTAAAATACAAACCAAAAAAACTTACTCCTAATTATGAAAAAAACTAAAGACATTATGGGTATAAATGCTAGGGCGTACCCCGTAAGCGACGTGATGGTTTTAAATGCGAAGAATAATAGGGCGTGCCCCCAAAGGGACGACACTTATGACAAGAATAAGAAAGTTTCGCAATCTACACAAAAACTTAGAATAGCGACGTGGAATCTGGGGTCTCTATCCGGTCGCAGTCAAGAACTGGCAGAATCACTAAAGCGTCGGAACATAAATATATGTTGCTTACAGGAAACGCGCTGGAAGGGATCAAAGTCCAGAGACTTAGACTTAGGGTATCAACTGGTCTATTATGGTACGGATAACAAACAAAACGGAGTCGGCATTGTACTTGATCATTACCTCAAAACAGAATCGTGAATATAGACAGGAAAACCGTCCGTATTATTGCTGTCAAGCTAGCGTTAGACAATCAGCCAATAGTAAACATCATCTGTGTCTATACGCCACAAGTAGGTTGTCAATACCAGGGGTGCTAGGTCGGGTAACCTCCTCGAGTGTCTGGACTCTACCGATTCCTCTTGATTCGGTTGATCCGCAGGAATGGGTAGTGTCTTGGCCGGTGCGCCCTGGAGACAACGGCAAGTGATAATTTAGTGAACCCTAAGTTATCGCTTGCTGGTGTTACCAATAACCCGACACGGGGGGGTCGGGGGGTTCCGCCCAGGGAATCGCAAGATTCCCCAGGTGCAGCTTGAGGGAGAGGCCATTGCCGTTTGCCTCTATAATAAATAACGGACCCGGAACCCTGACAAATCCTCTGCTATCAGAGGATTCATGTTAGGCGCGGGGGCTGCGACCGTCAGGCTGGGGCCGAGTTGTAGCTGCGAGGGAGAAAACCTCTATAAAAAGTTACAAGGGGACCTGAGAGGGTGAATCCGAGGTCTATCACCCTCTCCCGGCGTAGAGGTCCTTTGGTCGGGTCGGGAAGCGTGTGGCGTCGCCCTGCACGCTTACGACGAGAGGGGGGGCTTTTGCCTCAGTAGTGAGGGCAGCTGCGGCTGTTGCCGAGGGGCGTCGTGGTGAAATGTTCGCGATCCCATGACGCCCTTACTACACGGCAGAGAGGGCATACCTTGGTGGTTTTAGACGGTAGTCCGGGGGGTTCCCGGGAGCGTCATACCCATCCTAGTTCCTCGGCTAGGTGGGATGCGTAAAGGCATTTCCCCAAATAAAAAAAAAATAAAAAAACAAAACAAAAAAAAAAAAGGTTGTCAATACCAGGTCAAGGATATGATATTGAACATCCCATCCGAGGAAACAAAGTTCATCATGGGATATCTCAAGGGCCATGTGGGAAATTTGTCCTTAACCTATAGAAAAGCTCATGGCGGTTTTGGTTATGGAAGTGTAAACAAAGAGGGAGAACAAATACTTGAATTTGCCTCTAGGCATCATTTCAAGTACTTAGGCCATGTGATCGCGACCGACTTCAAAGACGACCTGGACATGGAAAGGGAACGAAGGGCCCTGTTGATCCGGGCGAATATGATCGCACGCAGATTTGCAAGGTGCTCTGAAGAGGTGAAAGAAACACTGTTTAGGGCATTTTGCACCTCCCTCTATATCTGCAATCTGTGGGAGCAGTATACGCAACGGGCATAGGCCCTTAGGGTCCAGTATAATAATGCGTTCCGGGTGTTGATGGGACTGCGTCGTTTCCGTAGCGCATCAGGGATGTTCGCAGCGGCGCGTGTGGACTGTTTTTATACAAGCATGCGTACGCGCGCAGCATCCCTGGTGCGCAGGGTGCGCCGCAGTCCCAACAGCATTCTGCGCATGATAGCGGACAGGGTTGACTGTCCCTACATGTCACACTGCGAGGGACTACACTGACAGGGGTGTCAGTGTTGTTTTGTTTTAAATGTAAGTTTAGCTGTAACTACTAACCCCCTAGTTTTGTAAATTCTACTAACAACATGTGTCCATGCTTACCCGAAATAAAAAAATTTATTCATTCATTCATAATATGATTATTGCCAACACACACTTCCAAAAGAAAGCGGATCACTTGATCACCTACAGCAGCGGTGGGAAAAGGACCCAAATAGATTTTATCCTAGCAGACAGCAAACTGAAGATGGGCTTTAAGGACTGTAAGGTGATCCCTGGAGAGGCTCTGACCGCTCAGTATAGGATCCTGGTAGGAGTATACGTATTGCCCAAGCCAATTAAGAACACAATAGACAAAACACCCAGAATTAAATGGAAAGAACTAACAGTTTCAAGCAGCGATAGACTAGAAGTTGCTAAAGGTGGTCTAATGTGCGTGTGCCTTAGCGTGTGCGTTAGCGTGTGCGTGTGCGTGTGTGTGCGTGTGTGTGTGTATGTGCGCGCGCGTGTGCGTGTGCGTGTGCGTGCGTGCGTGCGTGCGTGCGTGTGCGTGTTCGTTTGTGTGTGTGTGTGTGTGTGTGTGTGCAATTGCAACATACATGTGTGATAAGAAAATAATATATATGTGATGGGCGCTACTCCCTTACAGCCCGCAAAAGCTCTTCATACTGATTGGCTTTAAAGTATGACGTCACACTTTGCAATTTGTACTAACCGTTGCATGGAAAATGAAGTAAATTGCTGTTTCGATCGCGAAATACTGCGTTTAGTGCCATAGTTGTCGCACAATTTTGTTTCTATAAAAGCGTAAGGATTCTATTCAAAGTTCATCATTTAACAACACGACGTTCTCAATTTAAACACCACGCAACAAGCCTATTATTACTATTTATACATATTTTTTTTTTCATGCCCTGCGTAAATCCAATATGAACAAGCAAAAAAAAAATTATTGCCGTAGTGCCAAAACCGACGTAAGAAATCTTTCACAACGCTTCGATGGAGAATGCTTTGCCCTACCCGTTGCTGAACCGAAATATTACCTACTCCCTTGAAATAAACATGGACAGGGAAGGTGTCAAGCCGCATTTTATATTTGTTTATCATAATTTCATAATTGTTGGTAACATTAATATTATCCTCATTGTATAAAGACAAATCGTCATTTTCCCTCTGAGTTGGGACGTCAGGTTTTTTATTTTATTTATTAGAATGGCAGTCGCTTTTGTAAAACTACTGCCGATGCCAAATCTTGGGATTAGGGCACAGCCGGGAATAACGCTAGGAGGATGGTATGAATGCATCTTGATATTCTGCAATTTTATTTATTTAATAGCATTAAATTATCTTAATTTATACGGTAAGGTATTTTATTCAAAACCATGCTAGGTACGTACTTATAACACCACCACGCAATCCTCAAAAAAATTTACAGCTACCACCTCGTTTTTTCTCCGTACGTGGCAAAAAAGGTATCCCAGAAAGCCATCCTCTTGTAATATGGGTGTTGTGTCATCTGTACTTCGTTGTTCAGCACAGCATACGTAGGTGAGGGTCCTATTGCTGAATTCTTCCACGAAAAAGGAACCACTGTAGTCTCTGGTGTTGGGTTACTGTAAAACAAATGGTAACATATTTAAGAAATATATTTTTTGTCTATTCGCATCAATATAAGGGAAAAATTGATTTTATCACGCGAATTAGCAATGGTCTTTAAAATTAATATATTTCAATTTTCCCACAACTCAATCAGACATTAACCCCCTTCTTAATAAAACTTAAAATGCCTCTGCTAAATAAAATGTGCTTTGTCTTATGCACACAATGTCAATGTGACAGATACGGCCAAACAAATTTTAACACTATTTTAGTTAAAATAGGCTTGTAGAACGTTTATGACTACGGCCGTAAGTATCTATATGACTTTCATTATCAGTAGGCTATTTTCTCTTCGAAGAGTTCTAGGTACCTCCTGGTTCATAAGTCCGATCAACTCGATGTTAACGATATCGGAGGTAACAATAATAAGTATGATTAATAATAATTACATAAGTAGATTTGTATATAAATTTTGTTTTACACCCGTAATTTTTTGAGTCCGTAATAACAAACTCTAACAGCTATACTTCTGTACATCACTCGCCAGTGGCGCTAACTGGTGAGCGCAGCTCCCATTTTCACATTTATGTTTTTAGTGGGATAGGATACACATTACCAGACATCGTTAATTTGGTAGCATTGTCGGTGCACCGTGGTGTTGTTAACGGAATTGGTTTGAACAATTGTAAAATCCTATTGCTTTGTGAGTGTTAATAACGTTACTATTAATCTTAATTAACAATTTTGATAAATATTATTTGCTCATTACTCAGCAGACAGGTGAAGTTAATTCTTGTAATGTTTTTCTTTCTAGTTATAATCGATATTATAATTTAGTTTTAAGCCTTGATAATTTCTTACAAATGCATATTTTTGTAATACTTTACTTTCTTGTTAATAAAATCTATACTTGTGAAATGAAAATTATACTATCCAATACTATTAAACGAGCAATATTTGTATATATATATATATATATATTTGCAATCACGTTCTCGGAAACGGCTCTAACGAAATTTGGAATATAGGTGGTTACGGGGGCGAGAAATCGATCTAGATAGGTCTCATGTCCGGGAAAAGTCGTTTTCTCCGTATTATCTCCATTTTCATCCGAGCGGAGCTCGGTCGCCTAGGGACTTAATTATAAAACGTGAATAACTACAACTTAGAAAAGTTGAAAAACTCCCAACATTTTCATTTCAAAGTTCACTATCTCAAAAACGGCTGAACCGATTTTGTTCAAACGTAGCTAAGAACCATCTCGATCACATCAGCTTTCGAATAAAAACCGTATTCAAATCGGTCCATTCGTTTAGGAGCTTAGATGCCACTGACAGGCAGACATACAGACACAGACACACAGATACAGAGACACACAGGCACACAGACACACATCCACGTAAAATTTATAACACCCCTCTTTTTGCGTCAGGGGTTAAAAAGGGTCAAAGAAAAGTTAAGTCCTGTTTTGTATAATTAATTTCGTGTGTTAGGTAAATACGCCTGTCTTTGTTCTATCTAGATTCTAGAGCATGTTGATAAATTAAATTGGCGCTTATCAAACGGAATTTTAAGGCAGAGATAATTAATAAATTAATCTTAGAGAAAATGATTTGATAATATTTGGCTTTTATATTGGCTAGCTTTAAAGGAACAAAATAGGTAAGCCCTGAAAGAGGTTTCAGTGCTCGTCACCGCCATCTCCACTTATAATAAATCTCTAAATTAAAAAAAGAATCAGCCAGTTTGAAACTAAGCTTTGCGCGGTTCGAATGTTCTCAGCATCCCATGAACGGAAAAATATGAAACATTTTATATAGGTACATTATTATTCTAGCTGCAACTTAGGATAGTTTTTATCCGACTGCGACAATTAATTAATTTTCCGAAATATACGACTTCATTTAATTTTTCATTTATTTTTATTGAAATCAAACGCTGCTCCAACTGTCAGCTATAAGATCCGTCAAATTTTCGTCAAAATGGCGGAATTGCTTTGCCTTTCACTTATTAATAATTTAAATCCCGTCTACGATAGACCTTTACGAGACAAATGCTAAAATATAAACCATAAAAAAATATTCGATTCTGATATGAGAACTTATATGCGCAAATGTCGTTTTATGTCGTAATTTCAATAAATGAAATCAACAAATTTGAACAATATAATTAACACGAATTTGTTTTTTTTTAATGACAATGGCACGCGCTC